>JALMGJ010000020.1:5295000-5705000 GCA_023362775.1 Charina bottae
AAAGCTTTAGAAATTTTTTATTAAAAAAAAATTAATCACAAAAATAATGATAGGCACCAAGAGAGATTGTTTTCTTCTTAATGTAGAAAGCCTCTCTTAGGGTAAAAATACTTTAAAAAAATATAAATTGGGTGCTTTAGAAATGGGATGGCTGGACTTAATGTCCCTTTAAGATTGCAATGCGGCTTGGAAGTGATGATGACCCAGCCTCCCGGTGAACTCTTACTGGTCGATCACAGACGCTGTTTACGATCTCTTGGCTTAAATTCGCCATCCGGAGGACAGATGGGATTATTCCTATCGTTTTCCTTACTCCGGAAAAGCGATCCTGGGCTTCAGGAGAAACCAGCCTGAGCCCAAAAAAACTGCCATGATGCCAGTTCTGACCGTGGAGCTTGCGGGCACAGCTGGTCAGCCCGCCATTTCCCACCGGAAGTCCCTAATTATAATATTTTTGATGCAGAATATAATGGGTGATTTGGCTCAGCAAATTAGCCATTCTATTATTAGTATTCTGCAGCAAGCTGTCAGCTAATTAGGTTCTCAAAATGTAGAACTGCAGAAGTTGGAGAATAAGTAAGAAAACTGCATAAACATCAGATTTCCTGAAGTTTAATCTGTGAAGGACTTATCTAGCAAATATGCTGGGCTTTTAATTTCTTTTTTAAAAATATTTTAGTATGTTATAATTTTCGTAACTGCTATGCACAGAAGCTCTCTGAACCGTATATGTGTTAACTGCTGTCTAGTGTCAAGAGTTTTCCTGAATGTACTCTACTAACAATTTTTTTACAACGCTGCCTTTCTCAAAGTTCAATTTGATCTGTCTGACCCCTACTGTTGTGTTAAAACAAGCACATTTTACAATTAGTGAATTAATTATCCTAATCAACAAGCAGATGTTCTCTCTACTTAGAAGGCAATGGAGATAGGGATGTTCTTATTTCATATTTAATTTAAATTCATGTTCAATGTAGGGTGCAACTTTTGAAACTCAAGACAATAAAAGAGTATTAATCTTTGTATAGAAGGATGAGCCAAAGGTAGATTTCAGTGCTGTTACCCCGTTTCCCGAAACACTTTTCTCCAAAGTGGTCAGTCTGTAAGTGTACTTTAACTGTTGTGCTGTGCTTCATCAAAACACTATTTCAAGAGAAGTTAGATGATATGAAGCCTTAAGCAAGAACTGGCCATTCCCTTGAATTCTACACTATGCTGTAACTTGGCAAAGTCAATACATACCAATGTATGGATATAGAAAGATTATTAGTATCATCTGAAGCATCACAGATTTCACTTGGTCTACTAAATGTAGGAATGTAGGAACTAGATCAAACCAAGAGTTCATTTAATACAACATTTTATTTTTAATTATGGACAGTCAATGATTCTTGCAAAGCCTATCAATCTTCTGCCCCCAAGTGTTGCATGGGATCATTGTTGTCCTCTTCCTATACAGGAATTGAGAAGGACATAACTTTATTTCTCTTAATATGGAAAGGTAGAATAGTAACATAATGTATGTAGCATTGTGTCTAATGCTAGGTGTTGCTTAAAGCAACTAACTGTTAGGATACTTTGAAAACAATTGCTTCTGCTAGCATTCCTTCTCATATCATAAACATATGAAGGTGCAAACAGGGAAGACAAAATATGTTGAGCTGTGACATGAGGAATGGGTTAGAGAGAAAATAAGCAGTAGTGTGAAAGCTGTCATGCAGCATTTACCATAACAAAACATGATAATCAGTGATCAGTGGAATCTACAGAGAACCCTGTAGACTTGAACTTGCATATCTTTGAAGAGATGAGATGAAATGAGGTCTGCCAGAGCAGATGGGAAACACTCCAGTTTAAGATCACAATATGATGTACCTAATAGTATGACAATGGGTAGGCAATTAAATAACAGTTTTGGCTATGGAGTCCTTGGTGCTCTCTGAGCCTTGTTGTTTTCTTGCAGATGTTTCATTGCCAGACTAGATAACATCTTCAATGGGAAAAGGGAGTGGGACTTGCTCTCTGTTTATATACCATGGCTTGTCCTGCTTGTGTTGGTGGGGGTGTTCTCTCCTTGGTAGTTCCTTGATTGGGCTGTTGTTTGCTGCTTGGTTGATTGACTGAGTTAATAGTTCCTTGATTAGGGTCTATTGTGCTGTTTGATTGTTCCTCTGGTGCTAATCCTGGTGTTAATCTTTGCATATCTGGGTGTTGATTGCTGGCAAGGAGGTGTTCTGGTCTTCTGGCTTTTCTATTGTCTCTTATGAATGGTATGCAAATGTTGTTTACCTCTATGTGTCTGTTGATGGCTGCTTTGTCTGAGTGCCAAGCTTCCAGGAATTCTCTAGCACTTTTGGATTTGGCTTGGTTTAAGATGCTCACAGTTTCCCAGTTGAATGTATGGTTGAGTCTGTCCATGTGTTGTGAGATAAGGGAGTTTTCATCATGTCTTCTGACTGCTAGTTGGTGTTTGTGGATGCGTTCTGCTAGTCTTCTGCCGGTCTGTCCTACATAGTTTTGGCTATGCTCAGGGAAACTGGAATAGAAGAAGTCAGCAAGGAAAATAGAAAATATTACAGGAAACTTAAGTTTTTCAATGATTTTGGAAGTAACAAATAGCCAAGTCTTGTTAACAGCTTCAGTTCCTTCAAAATCTTCTAGGCTCTTGTGATCACAGAGATTCTTTCCCAAACACAGATTTTCAATGCAAATAAATGGGAGTCTTCCTATATCTTTAACCAAGTTGTCATCTGGTTGGTCTGAGATCAGAAGAGGATTTTGAATGCAAAGTTTTCAGGCAAATAATCTTCCAAATTAAGCATTTATTCCAATGTATTAATCTCTTTCTCTGTTTAAACTACATAAAATTTTTGTTAGAATTGATACTGCAAAACTGCACATTTAATGGCTATATTAGAGATTGTTTAAAAAAAATCAGTTAAAATTAGTATAAGCTTGGCTTCATAGTCTTGTGGCAGGAACGTATCCATGTTCTGAAACCTATCTGCTGCTGGAAGTCTAGAAAAAGATATCAGGTAATCTGAATTAAAGGGTGCTTCCAGATTGAAGGCTCTTATAGCAATAATCAAAAAGTAGGAAGCAGTTGCTCTATTTTTTTCTTTACCTTTTTTCTTTTCTTATTTGGTGTATGCCTATAAAATCAAGGCTTCATGCTTTAAGAACAGGAGATTATTGCCTTAAAGGTGCATTGACAGCAGCAAACTATCATCTGTTTTTGTCTATATGCCATGTCTCACCAACCATTCAGAGATACTGTGGTGATCTCACTGATTTCAACTGCAAGCCACAAATGGACTCAGGCACTCTTCTACTAGCACAATGCTCAGTGCTCTGGCCAACTATCAAAGTGTCCTAAATAGCAATAGAACATGCTAACAACTTGCAAATAGAACACACTCTTTGCTACATCAACTGGGCCGACTTTTAAAGAAACAGTGAGAGGAGCCTGTCCTATCTCCAAAAGGTGACTGACTTAATTTCACATTGACCTAATTTGGCAGTCCTAGAATTCGAGTGTTGCAGTGGTAGATGTTGTAACTCGCCTGGCTCAGTGGGTGCTATATCACCTCCTTGATAGGTGCATCTGTTTGGAACTGTGTGTGGAGCTCCATCAGTGTGAATGAAGAAACAACCTAGGTTGTAGTTCCTGTTCTCATGGTGACATTGACATAAATTCCTCCCCTGAGATGACAATAATTATTTTGGGATTTGCACAATTGGATTCAGGCATAGCTTGTTATAAACACAGTATAGTCAATCAGGACCAAGGAAATCAGTGAATTAATGGACAATTACATTTAGGGTGTGGGAATATCTGTAACCTGCAACAGAACCAAACCTATGCCGACTGCTCTGGCAGTCGGTGTGATGTGTGATAATCCATTTTTTCTTCTTCCACCTTAGTCTTTTTGGGCCCTCCTGATCTTTGTCTTTCCTACTAAACTCAGATTCTTGAAATAAAAGAAATGTATTGATTTATTTCTTCATATTTGGGGGGGAGGGGAAGCCAGCAGCAGATGGCTACCATAGGGCATGGACGCCTCACTATGTGGTAATGTAAGGCTGTGTTATAAGCTAACTGCTGTGCAGATGCTATACCTGCCCATAGGTGGACAGTCTGTTAGGCTTAAAGGTGCTGGAAGGCTTCATTATGTCTGCCACAAAGAGCTAACACAGCAACATTTTTTTAATTTGAAGATGTAGGAATTACTGATGGCATCAGAGAGTGCTGAAGGGCAGTGAGTGGGAATGTGAATTTCACTATTAAATTTCCTAGATTTAATTTCAGTGGTAGGCTAGTGTTTTCAGAACTGTTTTCTTTAATAAGTAGTCCTGCCAAATCTCCCTGTTGCCGTTTGCTGGCAAGAGATGCTTCTTGTTCTGCAGTATCATCAGAGCTGCTTCTCACAATACAACTATGATATCAAAGCAAGTGATGGGTAAAATCCTCTTTGCTTGAGTCGGAACAGGCTTGGAAATAATTAGCTTCCTTGGAAATGAATTGTTAGCAGCATGTTTCTTTCTGAAAGATCTCTCCTGGATCAAAGCACCACCCATATGTGTATTCACGTGCCTTTCATATACACATCATAGGGTTCTCTTTGATTACTGTGTGGTTTTATATGGCCTCTACTCTCTCTTTTTTGCTCTGGGCTGTGTTCAAGAGGTTGAAGTGAAATCCATTTGCCATTTTGGCTTTCTGAAAATGCTACTTAAATAACGTTTCAGGGTGCACTTTATTGAAGGTTCTGCTTCAGATTATTCATTGAGTGAAAAAGTTACTTTTCTAATGCAGAGGGACAAAGTTAAAATCTGTGAAGGAGTACCAGCACAACATCCTAAATAGTATAGGAAAAAAGCAGGCATATTTCTGCTCCTTTGCAGTTGAAAAATAAAATCCTTTGTGTGCTTTGAAAATATTTTGGAAGAAAGACTCCAGATCAAGAGCTAGAACCCGCTGCCTCTGCTATACACTAAAGATAAAAAAGAAAAGGAGCTGCTACTTGAAGCAGCTGCACCTTCCTCCTCCCACCCTCAAGGCAGTGTTGGGCTGTTTTAATGAGTAGTGCATTAAATTCTTCCAATAATTTTAATGAGTAGTGCATTCTTCCAAGATGGCGCCAACAAGCCGACGCTGTTTGCTGCTGCTCCGGGGAAGAGGTCTTAAATTCCAATTATTTTAATATCTTGGAGTTAATGTTCCGGAATTGAGGCTGAGCTTCTAAGTTAAGAACTTGTTTTTGAGAGCTTAAGTACTTTAAGCTTTAAGAACTAAGCTAAGAAGAACTAAGAACTTACTCATTTGATGGACCTTCCCAGACGGAGCGGCGCAGCGCGGTGGAGTCCGATGGGTCCGGCGGACCTGGGGAGCCCCGGCACGGAGTGGGTGGCTGCAGAGGCTAGCGAAGCTCGGCAGAGCCTGGACGGGCTGCCGCAGAGGGCCTGGTGGGGGCTGGTCATCATGGAGACCCGGACGGAGCACTGCGGAGTTCGAAAGGCCGGTGGGACCTCGGCAGTCAGAGAACTGATGTCTACGGTGGCTGGTGGAGGCCAGTTGGAACCGGCACGGAGTGGACGACTGCGGAGGCTGTGGAGGCCAGCGGAGCGACGCAGGGGGCCTACCGATGTGAAGCTGGTCGTTGTGGGGGTTGGAGTGACTGTGGCCAGCGGAACGTGGTGGTCCTGGGCGGAGCAACCCCACGAAGACCGCCGAACTTGGAGGGCCTCGATAGCTGTAGAGCCGGTGTCTGCGGAGGCCAGTGGAGGTCGGCTGAAACCGGTGGAGGACTTGGTATTTGGAACTGGGGTGCTCCCGGGATAGGACGGACTCTTACATTTTATATCTGGATTCTACTATTAAAAGTAATTAAGATCGTTCCAATAGTGTTATAGCTTGTTGGATACTCGAAGGACAAACCACCCCCGGTGTTAGGGCGGCAGAGAATTGCGGGGTCTCTGTGTGAGTGTGGTTCCCCCCCCCATGAGTGTCGCGGGAGGGGGTCCACGATTGTATCTGTTTGTGAGAGTACCTAACCCTGAGTGGGAGACAGGGTAGGTAGGAGTGACTGTTTTGCCCCTTTGTGGCTAGTGAGAGAGGCCACAAGGGGCATAGTGAGTGATTAGATGGTGAGTGTAAGGGGCGGTTGGGGCTTACCAGCGCCGAGAATACTAGCTGGTTGCGCTGGTGGCCCTACGACTGCCCAGGAAGATTGAGAGTGAAAGGATGGATGTATGAAAGAGACCCCCGCTTAGACTCAGGTTTTCGAGGGATCCGGGAGTGGAGGCGACCGGGTCAGGAAACTCTGGGGACTATAATATGGGCAAGCCGATCGAGGTGGTGACGGGCAGGAGATATTGTGATGGGAACCGGAGGACAGGCCATCTTCGGGGAAGGCGCCCCCGGTGTTTAGTACCGGGGGCGCGTTCCGATCCTCCGCGTTCAACCCCAGGTTCTGACAGCGGATCCTCGAGGGCTCTGGTTTTTGACTGCTGCTGCTCAATGCCAGGTCAGTAAACAAAGCCCCTCTCATAAGTGAATTAATCACGGAGAGAGGGGCTGACCTGGCGTGTATTACTGAAACCTGGCTGGGCCCAGAGGGAGGGGTAGCCCTCTCAGAAATGTGCCCGGCCGGGTTTCAGGTGTGGCACCAGCTGAGATACCGGGGTAGGGGAGGAGGGGTGGCAGTCATCACCGAAGAGTCTTTAGTGGCTTTCAGGGGCCTTGCTCCACAAGTGTCCGGACGTGAGACCCTGTTTTTCAAGTTGGGTGCCTGAGAACAGTTGGGAGTGTTGCTACTGTACCAGCCTCCCTGCTGCGTAGCAACCTCCCTGCCTGAGCTGCTGGAGGCCGTCTCGGGGTTGGCGGTGGAGTTCCCCAGGCTTATGGTCCTGGGGGATTTTAACTTGCCGTCCCTGGGGAGTGCCTTGGAAGCGGCTCGAGAGTTCATGGCTACCATGTCAGCCATGGGCCTGTCTCAGATTATTCGGGACCCGACTCGAGACAGTGGACTCACTCCAGACTTGGTTTTCTTGTCAGAGCAATGGCAAAGTGACCTGAGGGGAAAGTTAGAACTATCCCCGTTGTCATGGTCAGATCACGTCCTGATATCCCTAAGATTCTCTTATGCCGCCCCACTCTGCAGGGAGGCAGGACCTATTTGATTGGTCCGCCCCCGGTGACTTATGGACCCAATGAGGTTTCAGAGGGAGCTGGGGGTAATACCCGATGATCTGCTGCACGGTGCAGCGGAGGCACTGGCCGCAACCTGGAATAGGGAGGCGGCCGGTGCCTTGGACAGGACCGCGCCGATGCGACCTCTCCAACCCCATTCGACCCGTCACTCCCCGTGGTTTACGGAGGAGTTGAGGGTCTTGAAGAGGGTGAAGAGATGTCTAGAGCGCCGCTGGAGAAAGACGAAGGTGGAATCGGACCGAACACAATCTAGAGCCGCTATTAAGGCCTACCTTGTGGCGGTAAGAGCGGCGAAACGTGAATATTTCTCCGCTCTTATTGCATCCGCAGAATCCCGTCCGATGGCCCTGTTCAAGATTACTCATTCTCTCTTTGGTAGGGTGGATTCAACCACCCACCTGCAGGGCCGTGCGGAAGAATTTTTTGAGCATCTGCAGGATAAAATCGCTCGGATTCGGTCTAAGTTGGACTCCATGCGTGGAATGCAGTCTGGGGAGATGCCGGGAGAGTGGTCTTGCCCTATAATCTGGGAACGATTTGATCCTGTTGGACCTAAGGAAGTGGACAGGATCCTCCAAATTGTAAATTCCACCACATGCTATTTAGATCCCTGCCCTTCCTGGCTAGTAAAATTGGCCAGGGAGGTGACGTGTGGGTGGGTCCAGGCAATGATTAATACATCCTTGTCAGAGGGGGTGTTTCCAACGGCCTTCAAGGAGGCATTGGTTCACCCCCTCCTCAAGAAGCCATCCCTGGACCCTACCACTCTGGACAATTTTCGTCCAGTCTCCCACCTTCCCTTTTTGGGAAAGGTGGTTGAGAAAGTGGTGGCGTTGCAACTTCAGAGGACCCTGGATGAAGCGGATTATCTAGACCCTTTCCAGTCAGGTTTCAGGCTGGGATATGGGACGGAGACTGCATTGGTCACGCTTATGGATAATCTTTGGCGGGAGTGGGATGGAGGTAGTGCATCCATCCTGGCTCTCTTAGATATCTCATTGGCTTTCGATACCATCGACCATGGTATCCTTTTGGGGCGGCTCAGGGAGTTGGGGATGGGCAGCGTAGTTTTGCGCTGGTTCACCTCCTTCCTCCGGGACCGTTCCCAGTTGGTGGTGATAGAGGAGAGATCCAGCCCGCGACCGCTCTTGTGTGGGGTGCTGCAGGGTTCGGTTCTCTCTCCTCTCCTATTCAACATCTACATGAAACCGCTGGGCGAGGTCATCCGACACCATGGGATGAGGTATCATCAGTATGCTGATGATACTCAATTGTATATCTCCATCCCAGGTGAAGTAAGTGATGCAGTGACCACCCTGTCTCAGTGCCTGGGGGCTGTGAGGGCCTGGATGGGGAACAACAGGCTTCAGTTGAACCCTGGCAAGACCGAGTGGCTGTGGATTGATGGCTTAGCGTCTTCTGGGAAATTACATCTTTGGTTCTTGATGGGGTAGCACTGCCCCATTCAGAACCAGTGCGGAACTTGGGGGTCCTTCTAGACTCACAACTCCTGCGCGAAGAGCAGGTGGTAGTCGTGGCTAGGAGGGCTTTTGCACAGCTTCGGCTGGTGCGCCAGTTACGCCCATTCCTGGATCGCGACGCCCTCCGAACAGTCACTCATGCTCTCGTCATCTCCCATGTAGATTATTGCAATGCGCTCTACATGGGGCTACCCTTGAAGACTATCCGGAGGCTACAGCTGGTGCAGAATGAGGCCGCGCAAGCAATTTTGGGTGCGCCAAGATCTGCTCATATAACACCTTTGCTCCGCGAGCTGCATTGGGTGCCGGTTTGCTTCCGAGTACAATTCAAGGTGTTGGTGATCACCTTTAAAGCCCTACATGGCATGGGGCCAGAATACCCGAGGGACCGTCTTATCCCCATATTATCGACCCGCCCCACCCGATCATTCAGGGAGGGCCTGCTACGAGCCCCATCAATCAGAGAGTGTCATCTGATGGGGTCTAGGAGACGGGCCTTCTCTGTGGTGGCACCTACACTGTGGAACACCTTGCCCCCAGAGTTGAGACAGATTCTCTCCCTCCCGACCTTTAGGAAAGAACTGAAGACCTGGTTCTGCCGCCTGGCATGGGAAGGAGGAAACGATAGCTCCTCATGGGGGTGGTTAATTCCATAATGTCCTTCCTTTTATTATGCTATCTTCCATCTGGATTTTATAATTATTTATTATATTGATTGTATAAATTGGTGTTTTTTATATTTTATATTCTATTTTAATTTATTTTATTGTAAACCGCCCAGAGTTCCCCGTTGGGGGAGATGGGCGGTTATATAAATTAAATAAATAAATAAAAATGCTGCACTCATGGAAAGCCCAAAACAGTTCTTTCCAATCATTTATGAAGTTTGCAGGCACCTACCATCTAGCTTCTCCCCCATATATCACCTGCCATTTTAAAAATGGAAATGTCAGGGCTTGAACCTGAGATAGTTCTGTGCCATGTGCTATTCACAGTGGCAACTGGGATCCACTGGAGCTGTTGCAGCCCAGGATAATTAAAGGTAGGCAAAGCCAAGAGGTTGCAGTAGATGGCATCAACAAACTGTAGCTCTAGCTCTCTCCCTATTTCCTTCTCAACAGACTGTAAAACCACTGAAGCAAAAGATTATCATAGCTAACCCGACAGAAAAATAATAGAATTATTAATAGTAATTCTGTAGGGTTGGAGCCAACTTTTGTTAGATATAGCAATGGGCAAATAACACTGGTTTGAGGGGAATTGGATTAATAAGTAAGAGCTTTTTCAATAAATATTCAGAAATGCTTTTTAAAAAATTTCTTAATATTCCTGGTTCATAATTATAAAGTTTGTGCATGTCATTTTATTTATGCACAGCGAAATTTGTTTTCATGTATTCATCCCTATAGTCTCAAACTGGTCGAGAAGCCATCTAGAAACTAAATCTCTCTCAAACCAACACTTGGGAGAAAGGGAACATGTAGTTGCTTTGTGTATTTACGGGGTAGGCATTTGCTTCCAGTTCTTCTGCTTAGAAATGTGCATTTTTGCTTCATTACTTATTTGATATGTGCAGCACAGCTGTAGGCATGCTCACTAGAAATACGTCCCTCCAAGCTTCATGGGGCCTTCTTGTGTGTTTAAGTTTTTAGCTTTATTATACTTTCCTCGAAGGAATTTTGTGACTTCAGCAGACGTCCTCCAATTCTAGTCCAACAGTTTATAAAAGAGAGTTTTTACTGGTTAATTCAAGACAATGCTTGCTGTCTGATGATGCAGTCCTTAATTTAGATATTTACCTTTTGCTCTTAAGCCTCAGGTATAGTTGAAGGAGGTATGGCATTCCCCATATAAAACTGGCACTCCCGCGGTAGGGAAGAGATGAAACCACTGAACGTGCTGTTGTCACTTTCCATTCCACTGATTCTGTGCTTAAGAGGTGGCTTTTCGTCCACATCACACCACCTGTGTTCTGTAATGCTTGGTTAGATCAAATTATTGTCCAAAATGTGTCTTCTTGTTTGACTTCTTCTCAAACTTGACTTCTTCTCAATTCTTGGAGGTACATCCAGTTTTCTAGTAACTGTATAGTGGGGGAATTGTACCAGGTAAGGCTGTCCTAATCAGAGTACTGAAGAGAAAGAAGAAGGAAAAAGCCATTGGAGCATGTCTAGTTCTATGAAGATTTGATTCCTTAGGTTAATTACTTCTTGTAAATTCTTAACGACTTTTCTGTGCTTTTTGCTGATTTTTTTATAAAATCATCTTATTTTATTTTTCTTTCACCAAAAGACTTTAATATATGTTTTCCCTTCCCTCCTTCTTTTTGATGCAGAAATCTTAAATGGAGGAGTATATGTTGGCCAGAACAGATTTCTTTGCTACGCAGATACTATTCAGTGGGAAGATATTGTTCGTAGCCCTTTGGCTTCCAATTTCTCTGTGGTTCCAAAGAACAGTAGTACAGACTGTAAGTATGGGCTTTGTGATCAGTACTGTGATTTTGTTAACATACTAATCTTGTTTTATATCAGTAATGAATTTCTTCTTCTGACAATTCTACTTCAGTTATTTTTATGTGTTTCTATAGCATTTATAGAACCTCTAACCGCCCAGAATTGTTGCTATATGAGATGGGCGGTGAAGAAATATGATAAATAAATAAATAAATTTATGTGTTAATTTTAATTGTGACAAGGGCCTTTCCCTGTTTTCACCTAACTATGACATAAACATGCCCTGTGACAATTTTCTGCCATTTGCCTTCATCTTGTCCCCAGTCCATGAGTGCCACACTTAAGCCATCCTTAGCTGTACCACTGTTAAACTGGTATTTCCCCCCTGTTTCTGACCATCTCTAGGGGCAGCTTCAAAGAGTATAAAATTTGTTAGGTGCCATTACCTTGGAGGAATGTCAGGTAACTTGTGCACAAAGGCGAGAGAGACAAAATACTGTACAGTTTGGCCATGGGGACAGCCAATCTCATGCCAGTTTAGTTCTCTGCCAACTCAAGAATGGGTGGACAGCTCTGTAAATCAGGAGTAAGGAGAGACTGTTAGCTAATCCAAATACTTCCATCTGCTTCTGTTTTTAAGATCTGACTTCATCTACATATTAATATCCTTTATATCCAACAAAAAGCCAAGGTGGTTTTCCATGTAAGATTTAAAGTTCACATCAAAACTCCCATTCTTTCAAACTGATAGTAGTAACTGTGGTTAAAATTAGTGCCCATTAATTGCTTAATAGTAGTCAAGAAAGGAGAAGGAATTTCCTCTAGATATTTCTAGCTAAAAAACGCACTTCTTGGACTATTTGTTAAAAAGATGGCTTACAAAAATTAAATAAAGGAAGCAAAGTGTTTGATAGGAATATCATTTTCAAAGAGCAGTTTACACATGTACCTTTAATATTTTTTCTTTACTAATCTCTAAAAAAATGAACAAAAGTACAAAGATTAATTTCAGTACATTTCAGATACTACAAGAACATGATCGAAATTAATAAAGAAATCTCCACGAACCCAATATGTAGATAAGATACAAAATCATAAGGGAAAAAATTGGAATTTCTTGAAAGTCCTCTTCATTGCTTCCTGTAAAAAATGAACATATTCAAACATTAGAATGTTTTTTTAAATGCACTGCTACAGGTCAGTTGTAGATTCATCTTCCAGTCCATAATAATTATCTTAACTATTTCCCCATGTACAGAGTGTCCATAATTATTGGTAAGTTGATAATTCCATTTAATGAGGATATAACCTTAAAAAAATATGCAGAAAAACTAGGCAGTAGTAGTTGGGAAATTGTGTTGATGTCCGGCCCAAAAAACAAAAAAGCAGGCTCCAACCATATAAATTAACATTCCCTCAAGAAGGATTGTAACCATTTGTTATTAAATAAGAATACATATAACTTATATGCAAGTGACAGCGGCATAACAATCTGTTTCTGGTCTTTGGGAATTTTATGTATATTTATTCATAAGATCATTCTCTCCAGATTGTTTGTGTGTGTGCGCGCACGTGCACATGTGTGTATGCATTATGCTTATTTTTTAAGCTGAGAACCACATCAGAAAAAGAGGAGAAATATAACATCTAAACGACCATTTTATTATGATCTACATATTAGCCAGGTCAGTTTGTATGGAATGCACAAATTTAAGAAGGCTTCAGTTACCCTAAATGTCAGAAATAATTGCAACACAATTCATTGAGAATTTTCTAACTAAATTATATTTTTAAGTATGTAATGTTTCAAAGCACTCTATTTCATTGTCCCCCATCACAGAATCTAGACAAATGAATTAGTTGAACCATGTAAGAATCTGCAAGCCCCCATTTGAAGCAGACCTCTGTAGGATTGCTCTGAAGGATTCATTTATGTATCCAGACCTTTCTTGCTGTTCCCTGTCCTTGTTCAAGTAAGTCCTTGTCAGGGCTGACTTGTCTTGTTTATATAAATATACAGCACTGAGAAGAAAAAAAACCAATATAGCTGCATAATCCATACAACAAGAATCGTATCTGATAGAGAAATATGAGAATAGTTTTGGCTTTAAAAATTAACATTTCATTTAGTTGACATGCTTTGGTGGAGCATTGCTATGAGGACAGCAAAGGTTGGTGTGTAATTTTTTGGTTCCTGTGAATGCAGCTTTTATGTATATGGAACTCAATCTTTTTCTCTTGCTGACAACAGGAGCCAATCTTGTCTTGGGGTTTTCATGATTACAGAAATCATGAAAATCATGCCTACAAACCCCTGCTGAAATGCAAGGTTCTTCTCCAGTTATCAGACTTACATATTCCTGAAATGGAAGGATCCATTCAGGGTTTCAACTCCAACCCCCTGTTCTAGACAGAATTTGATTGATTGATTTATTGATTGATTGATTACTCAGGCTGATATAGTCACAATCAGTTCTAAACAGTGTATACTCCAATTTGGTAAACAGATTAAAATAATGCAATAACAAATACTGTAATAACATAAAGTCACATTAAGCTGTGGAATAGCATACCAAAATCATAATGTCATCAATCACTTACTGCAGAGGAGATGTCACAACTCAAATCAGTCTCCCAAAACTTCCTGAAATAGCCAGGTCTTGATGCTTCCCTAAACACCATCAAGATTGATGCTGATCTAATCTGGGGGGCAGGGGGGATACTATTCCAAAGAAGGGAGGAGCAACGGAAACATAACCCTGATGGTAACTTATACCATCTAAGCCTCTAACTACTTTAGAGTAAGGAATGAAACTTCTAGGCCTTATTGGATGGCAGAGATCACTGGGAGTAGACAGTCCTGAAGACACTGGGATAAGCAGTACACCCAGGTCCTGAGCCTTGTAGGTCTTTAAATGTGGCAACTAGTACCTTGAATTTCATTTAAAAGCCAACTGATGGTGTTATCCAGGCAAAATAAAATGTGCCTGTATGTGTTTGGGCTGCTACATTTTAAACTAGATATAACTTCCAGATGGTCTTCAAGGGCAGCTCCATGTAGAGCATATTGCCATACAGTAGTTCAATCAAAAGGTTGCCAATGCAGTTTAATTGAAGCATTCCTGATAAAACATTTGTCTAGTCTCTCCTGAAGCACATCTAGTAAAGAGGAACCTATGGCCTTTATAAGTAACTGATAATTGAATATTATCACAAGGAATCTGCCTTCTTGTCACTTAAACTCATTTACATTACAGGAATGTTGGAATGAATACAGAGGAGTGTAAATAAAGTTCTCAGCCAGTACTGATTAAGGGCTAGTAATATGCAGGTAATTGCAAGATCCAATAAAATAGGGGGGGAAAAGCTAAAATTAAAAAAAAAAAACAGAGAAGGTACCAGAGAGCAGTAATAATAAGGTGCTTTCACTTTGCCATCTTGCTCCTCCTTTGTGATGGATTAATAGAAAAGAGATCTTGGCATACTTCTGTGTGACATTCTTGCAGGTCACTCCTTGCAGAATCCTATCCTATGTTTCTCAGGGTTAAACATTCCCAACTCCCTCAGTAGGATGTAGTCCCTTGATCATTCTCATGGCCATACTCTCAGTCTGTTCCAGTTCGTCTGACTCCTTCATATGATAGGGTGTGTAGTTTTCAATCACACAAAATAAAGGAGAATAATTACTTTCCTTGATTTGGAAATTATACTGCTGTTGATGTAGTCTAAAATTGAATTTCCCTTTTTGCAGCAACATCATCCTGCTAACTTCTAAAGTTTGTAATCAAACATGGTTCCAAGATATTTTTCATGAGTATTATAGCTAAACTACAAACCTGTGCAATCAATTTCTGTTTCCTAAATAAAGAACTTTGCATGTGCCTTTGCAATGTATGGATAAAATTTTTAAAATGTGACTGAATCAGTTTCATGGAAGAATTGACATTTCAGAAAATACAGTGTGTGTGTGTGTGTGTGTGCATGTATGTGTGTGTGTGTGTGTGTGTATGTGTATATATATATGACGCATGACACATATATATATATGACACATGACGCGCGTGGAACGCTGTTACCTACCCACCGAAGTGGTACCTATTCATCTACTTGCATTTGCATGCTTTCGAATTGCTGGGTTGGCAATAGCTGGAGCTAGTGCGGGAGCTCACTCCGCACGCAGGGCTAGGGATTCGAACCTCCGAACTTGCGATCTTCCGGTCGGTCGACAAGCCTGGCGTCTTACCCGCTGAGTCACCCCACACACACACACACACACACACACACACACACACACACATATATATATATATATACATATATATATATATATATATATATATATATATATATATATAAACTTTTTTAAAAACTTTGTCAAAACATCTATTTAGACTTGAGAAGATTTTCAAATGCCTGGATCATTTTTATAAAAGCATTCTTCATTATTCAAAGAAACAGAAGTTTCTTGCTGTTACCTGACAGGGATTCAAGGTTTCAGATACAGTTTTGCTGCCTGTTAAATTGTGAGGATTTGAGATAGCCAGAGAAAACAATTTAGTGTCCTAAATGATTTTTAGAACACTAAAACTGCAGCGCTATTATGGAGTCCCACCACTTAGAGGAGCTTTATTCATATAGGCAGCCTCCATAAAATGAGGTGCCTGCTCCAAATTCCTGGTATAGAACAAAACATAATTTTAAATAAATGTGCTAATTCATTGACTATGAGCAAATGTAGATGTGTACTTTGGAGAACTGGAGTCCCCAGCTGAAATCTTGCCTCTCTTCTAAACTTGCAAGGCTATTCTCAGGACTCTCATTTGAATAACACAATACTGTCCAATTTAAGTGGTTGTTATATGAATTACAGAAATGTAACTGAAGTATTCTGACCACTCTGAATAAGTATATAAATGATACTTTTCTTGTATCTAGTAATGGATAATAGGCAGGCTTGGAAGCATGGGCATCCATAGTATTTGGGGGGGATAGGGGAGACAGAGATGCAGTGTAGAATGTGACTGTAATTTGCATGTTTATCACAGAACACTAAAGCAAACCTATCCATTTACACATCTTGTACATGTCTTGGTAACACCATCTTTTCCATATGCAGCTTCACCTGATTTGTTAGAAAATAAATCCCATGTTGTAGAAGGGGAGCATGGGAAGCAACTTTATAGTGTCAGAGCCTCTGCCCATCTGGTGCAATACTCTGTACTCTTCAGGAGTCCATGTAGGAGGCTTAATGTAGAGAGGCCAGAGATTCGTGTGGTCCCACTCTTATGACATTCTGGAAATGGTTCTACCAGACCTTGGGGACCCTCTTAGTTTAGCCTAATTTTTTGTTCTGGTTGGCCGTGTTCTCTTTTCTATATATTGTTTCTTTTCTTTTGCTTCTTTTAAGCCACCCAGAGTTGCCAAGGAATCAGGCAGCCTCAAAATTAGAATAAGTAAATAAAATTAGGACCTTCTGCATGCAAAGCAGAGGCTCTACCCATGAGTTACAGACCTTCCTTTCATCTTGGAAACTTTGGTGACAGTTGTGCTGCTACTACAATCTACTTGAGTCTTGCTCTCGTATTTTCTTAAAATGCAGGAGATAACCAATGCTGGACTGTTCTGCAGAATTATCATGAACCACTCAGATTTTCAGTCCTGTTTTTGCAACATACATACGTACATATCAGTGATGGGTGTTCTGTGCATGCATTTGCAGAATAACTTTTTACAATTTTTAAACACTTTAAAGACATGTCTGAATTACATACTGTATGTTATATACTCTGATGTCACCTCTGCCTTTTGATATTGTTTAGACCCACTATTGCATTGTTGCAACTCAACAAAAGTCTGGGTTTTTGAACTGTTTTTTTAATAAACTTCAATCACTTCCTACCAGGGAATTTTTTTAAAAAAAAGCTTCCTTCTCTATATTGTGTTGGTGATCATCAAATCTAAACCTTTATTACAGCCTTTAGGCCAGAGAACACTACAGTAAAAATACATAAACCTATAATTAATAAAACTAAAAAGTAGACATAAAATCATTTAAAAGTACAGTACATAAAATAAATTAATAAAGTAACATGAGTACATACCTGCTCTATTGGGCTCCCATTAATTTGCCATTTATACGTACATCCTACTGTTGTGTCGTGCAAAGACTAACACTTTAGTTTTTTGATAATTTACTACAAGTTGTTCTTTTAGGCAAAAGGAAGCCAATGCCCTCAAGGCCCTTCTCATTCCCACCTGGGAGACAGACAAAATTACTACATCGTCTGCATATAGCAAGGCTGGAATTGCATGATCTGCTAACATTGGAGAATGATGACTAGAAGATGAGAGAGCCTGAATTATTGAATTGATGTACAAATTAAAAAGTAAGGAGGCTAGAATGTACCCTTGCCTTACCCCTCTTTTGGTGGAAACAGCTCCAGAAAGATGCCCCCAGGGGTAGCATCTTTCTCTCAATGAGATGTAAGAATAAAGATTCTGGAGAAGAAGGAGCCATCTTTTATCCATTGAGGATCCCTGTGGTTTTTCCCATAGCCTCTCCCTTGGAATCAGATCAAAAGCTGATTTGAAATCCACAAAGTCTGCAAAAAGGGTGCCTTTGGGCGGTAAGGTGTATTTTTCAGCTAAGTGGTGCATGGCCAGACAGTGGTCTAAGGTTGAATGGTCCCCTCTAAATCCCTCCTGTCCCTCAGCAAGAATATTTTCACTTTGGAAATAGGGTTAAGTCTGTTTCCTGTATTCCTATAAAGAGGGATAACTATGGTCTCATTCCACTCAGATGGAAAATGTGCTGTGCTGTTAATATAGGTAAAGAGAGCAGCCAGCACTTGGGGCCCACCCATTTTTATATTCTTTTAACAACTCTGGAGGGATAAAATCACCTCCAGGAGCTTTCCCAGATTTCAGTTGTGCGATGAGATCCGTAGCCTTGGCTACAGACACAGGAGGCCATTCAGGAGGAGTCACCACTGGATGGGGAATCACCACTGGATTATTTGATAGTTCTGGGTTGAAAAGGTTCTGAAAGTAATTCTCCCAAATATCTACAGTATTTGGCAGATGGAACCCTTAGGAGAGCAGGTAATTAGGTGCCAGAACCAAGCAGAGTTCTTAAGCTTAGCTGCGGCAATTAATCTCCCCCAGTCCTCATTCCACACTTGTTCTTTCTTAGACTTTATAAGTGCTTTGTAGAACTTCTTATGCTCTCTAAGTGATTGAAAGGAACCTAATGAGTAGTCAGATTGAAAAGTATATACTGCAGTAAGAAGGGCCTGTTTTGCTTTATAACAATCTGCATCAAACCAATCTGCATCATATAAAAGGGGCTAGAACAAATAGATGGTACTCTAGATAGTGGGGCCTGAAGAGTATGGATAGTAGATTGATAATGTGGTAATACCTATTCTGAGGAGTCTGCTAAACAAATTTGAGAGCAGAATTGAAGGAGGGGTTCTGAATTGAACAGAGAAGACCAGGGGTTTTTGCCAATCTGGAAGATTATTTATTCCGAATACTGTATGTCTTGTTATTGTGGCCTCAAGGGACAGGGAGCTACAACTAAGAACTAGTAGCTACTTTAGGATTCAGCCAGCAGATTAATGGGAAATGGTCACTATCCGGGTGATTTCCAACATAGAAATAGATTACTAAATGAGCATAAGTACCTGGAACCATAATAAAATCGATGTGATGTTTCCAGTTCTTAAGTTCCCAATTCAAAACTCCTCAGTACAATCCATTTAGGAAATAGAAGAAGTTTATTAGGACAAGTAACATGAAACAGAGTCAAAGCTCAGAATGGCATTTTTCCCACCTAAGCAGTTGAAAAAGCTCTTTCTTCCCCCTCTGTGCCAGCCCCCTGCTGATAATGTTCTTGCTTGTACATTTCCACTCACGCTTGCACCCCCTCCCACCTTGCTCTCATCTGCCAGACATTCCCAACTGGCATCTACTGAAATGACCTTGGTGCGGCTCGCCGCCATAAACAATCTTCAACCGTTGTAGCTGGTATGCAGTCCTCCTCCTCCTCTTTCCCAGAGCTGCGGTGGCTGACATGGATTTAGCTAATCTACAATGTATAACTCATGGCATGATTCGCACTGGTGCAGGTCATGACATTCTGCCTCCCCAAAGAAAGAAACTTCCCCCCAGGTAAAAGGAAAGGCTTTCCCCAGAAAGAAAGATAGTGGACCAACCAATAGAATACAAAACAGTTGAATGCAAACAATGCAATGCAAATTGAAACAAGCAAACATTTAGGTCAATTGAGTCAATCACTTTGGTTTATCAGGAAAACAATGAAACAGAGTGGTGAGATCAGGTGCGCTAACATCTCGACTGACCACCCATTCATTGTAACTTTTAGGAAAATGTTTCCATTGAGTCAGGTACTGTAGTTGGCCTCTTTGCCATCTGGAGTCCAGGATTGCTTGTACTTCGAAGTGCTGCTTCCTATCAATCATTATAGGAGGTGAGGGAGGTTGTTCTGGATGCCAGGACTCTGCGGTCTTGACTGGCTTTAGCAAGCTGCAATGGAAAATGGGATGAATTCTTCTCATGTTCTTTGGCAATTGCAATTGTACAGTCACTGGATTAATTATTTTGATAATCGGGAAAGGACCTATGAATTTAGGACCCAGTTTCTTAGAGGGTTGAGTGGATTTTAAAAACTTGGTTGACAAGAACACTTTCTCTCCCAGCTTCATTGGCCACTCAGGAGATCTCTTACGATCAACAAAT
This sequence comes from Charina bottae, assembly GCA_023362775.1. Classification (NCBI taxonomy): domain Eukaryota; kingdom Metazoa; phylum Chordata; class Lepidosauria; order Squamata; family Charinaidae; genus Charina; species Charina bottae. The sequence continues at coordinate 5,314,911 of JALMGJ010000020.1, forward strand.
TTCTTGTAAGTGTCTTTTGCCTCCTGTAACGTCTTTTATATCACTGGCCAGCTGTCTGCTAATTGTTTTATCCATGCATCTGCTAAGTTTACATCTGGCTGATTTTGAGGCAGTTCTGGGATGGCTACGAACTCTTGCCCATTAGCTACTTGAAATGGAGAGAACCCAGTGCTTTGGTGGACTGCATTGTTATATGTCACTTCGGCAAAAGGAAGCAAATCAGCCCAATCATTCTGTTGATAACTGATAAAACATCTCAAGTATTGTTCCAATACTGAGTTCAGCTGTTCAGTCCCCCCATCTGTCTCCGGGTGATGGGCAGAGCTTAATCCTTGCTCCGCCCCAATTAGTTTGAGGAACGCTTTCCAAAACTTAGAGGTAAACTGGACCCCTCGATCGCTAATTACTTTTTCTGGGGCTCTGTGTAATCAATAGACATGTTGTATGAACATCTTGGCTAACTGACCAGCAGTTGGTAACTGAGTACACGGAATGAAATGAGCTTGGTGCAGCTCGCCACCATAAACAATCTTCAACCGTTGTAGCTGGTATGCAGTCCTCCTCCTCCTCTTTCCCAGAGCCGCGGTGGCTGACACAGATCTTGCTGCCATCCCCAAAGCTAATCTACAGTGTATAATTCATGGCATGATTCGCACTGGTGCGGGTCATGACATTCGACCACGCTTGTTCCTTTGGAGCCCCAGAAGGTTAGTTTCCCATTTAAGTCTCCCCTAGCAGAGCAATTTAGTATTATCAAATCCAGACTACCTATATGTAAGTCAATTGATTTTCTGGATTGTTTTGAAAAATTGATAAGAATTGGATTGATTTTTCAAAACCAAATTTTTCAAATTCAAATTTGACCAGGGCTGTTTTCTACACTTCTACAAAAGACTAACTTGTTTTCCTAAAGGGAGAGGAAGTGCACTCTTGTACCATATTTATTGGAGGACAACATTACATCACTGGTGTATCAGAAGGTATATGCAAAATTGTATGTTTAGTGAGAGAACAATAGAAGATGGGGAAAGTGCAAGAGGCAGTGCCACATAATACATAAAAAATATTAGTTTCAGCTAATGGACATATTGGATTTCCAAAAACAACTAAGTGGTTTAGCGCACACATCCCACTGCAAATCAGTGAAATGTGTGACCTTAACTTACTTTCAATATTTTGATGATCTTGCTGTAAGAGCTTGACTTCCCAATTTCAGCTCCTTCTGATTTCCCAATCAATAGCTAATGTTGAGACAACTCTATCAAAATTAGGTAGAATCTCTAGGATAGTAAATAAGAGTAATCCTCTTTAGATTCTCTGGATCTTGTGACTATTTTCACTGAAAAGCTAGATGACATACACACTGCATATACATATTGCATCTTTATGCTTGGAATTCCAATTAGATTAAATAAAATCTCACAGAGAACAACAAAGTGCCCATTTTATTTATATCATGTGTGTGAAGAGTTTATTCAGGATCAGATCTGGAATACTAGAAATTATCTGACCTGCTCTGAATCACTCAAGAATAATCTGATCTACTTCAATCTTTGCATCAAGAAAAAGATACAAGACAGCTATAGTGTGTGTGTGCGTGTGAGCGTGCATGCCTAATTTAAATATTTTTCCCCATAGTCTCAGGTGAGGAAAATGCAAATTGCTTCTTTTGGAATGGGATACAAAGAAGCTATATTATTATGAGCAGATGAGATGCTCCAAAATTTCTAGAAATTATACTATTTTTTTAAAAAAAAATTAAATAAATAACTGCTTTGCTTGGGGACAGTAGCCTCTGTTAAGATGAGCGTCCTTGGACATTTTCAGAAAGAGAGCTTGCGTAGTCTTGTGCAAAGGAGAAGAGTAGTAATAAGGAATGAAAATGTCAGTTCCTGAAAACACCAGAGCTAGTTGTTAAGGGCTAAGTCCAGAAGACAGAAGTTTAAAAGATGAGTTTGTTGGCATTTGTGATAAAACAAATCAGATGAACGAGGCAGGTCACCCAGTTGGGCAGGATGAGAGACTAGGTTGAGAATGAGGTGGGCTGAAAGGTAAAACTAAGGATTTTTCTCAACCCTCAATAAGGCCTCACTCCTCAGGTGCTGTGACTGGGCTGGGGGTCAGTTCTGCTCTGATCCCCTGGAGCTGCAGAGGCCTGCTGCACCCTTTGGTAGGAAACATGCAGAAAAGGTGAAAGGCTGGACGCTTACTTACAGCCTGTTCTATTTGAGATAATGGTTTGTGATCCCTGTCAGTCAACTCTGAATATAACAGCAATATCCTGCTTCAAACTGACTAACAGAAAATGAACAGTGATTAGTTCCATTTCTTAAAGTCGGTTTTTACCTAGTGTATCATTTCTAATGCAACTCTAAGTGGCAAAAGTATTTACCGAGAAAGTGACTGGCAGAATAGTAGATTGTGAACAGATTTTTATTGCAGTTAGGCTAAATTATATTCTTTTATAAACTGCATTCAATTAACATTTTAATGTGTGCTTTTCTTGGGAATAGAGAGAAGTGTTTCTGTAGGCAGGTGGTCCCTCCATTGACCCAACCAGGTGCCAGCATTCACTGCCAATCAGAGAAACTGTTTTTTCATGAGACAAAGTATCTTACAACACCTTATTTTATAGGGAAAATTCCTCCATAATGTTTTAGCAACTGTGTTTTCTTGGCTGGAAGTGTATCAAGTCAGGCCTGAGTAGGGAATGAATATGCCCCCTCAAGTTGTTAACAACTTTAAAATAGCCACTTATTTGTGTTTCCTGCAATTAAGGAAAAAGAATTGGAACTATAATTTACTTTAAAGAAATAGCAGTTGAAAGTGGGGAAGGAAGAAAATAATGATGTCAATATTTGGTGTAGTGTCTTTTTTTTTTAAAAAAAATTAAAACTTTTGTTTTTTCCCCTAAGTGCTAAAACTGTGGGGAAAATAAGAGGGAGACTAACAATATTCAAGGGGTTTAACCATGAAATTTTCTGGTTCTAAGAAAACATCATAGGGAAGGAACAGCAGGAAAAGGTGAAAATAATTCCCACTCCTTCAAAGTGCCAAATAATAATAATAATAATAATAATAATAATAATTATTATTATTATTATTATTATTATTTCAGCATTTGAAACATAGCCTATGGTTTCAAGTTTGCCAGGGCAAAAACTCTTTGCCATGATTTTCTGAAATCTAACCTATAAATCCAGTAGATTCACCTCTAATTTATTCAGGCTGAGATATGGATTACAAATCAGTTCTTAAGCTGTGTAGCTGTTGCACATGATCACCACTGGCCCTGCTGGCTGGACTTGAAGGGAGATATAGTTTATTAACATCTGGAGGACCACGGGTTCCCAATCCTTGTTGTAATCTCTTATTATGAAGTACATATAACTGCCAATAAAGCAGTATATTCTGTTTCTCTTCTCTTTGGTATACATTACAATAAAACCTGTGTTTCGACAGCATCCCAACTGGTTTTTCTTGGCCCCTTTAAAGGCAGCAGCCATTGAAATAGTGCAAAGACAGAGAAATGAAATACCCAGTGCTTTAACCCATTGGGGAATTCATCCTGGTAATGGTGTGATCAAGAGTGTTTGGCTTCTCTAAAAGTCTTTGACTCATTCCTTGTAGAGTTAATTCACTTTAGATACAGGTAGTCCTCGCTTAATGACCACAATTAGGACCAGCAACTCCATCACTAAGTGATGCAGTCGTTAAGCGTATAATCACGTGACCGTGACTTACGATTTTACTGCCAGCTTCTCTATTGACTCTGTTTGTCAGAAGCCGGCTGTGAAGCGTGCAAATGGCGATCACGTGACTGCAGGGACAGCACGAAGGTGGTAAGTGTGAGGACCGGTCATAAAGTTGCTTTTTCAGTGCTGTCGTAACTTTGAACATTCACTAAACAGGGAAGTTGTTATGCAAGGACTACCCATAGTACTTCTTAAGAGGAAAAACATTAGGACTGTTTCCTTTCCTACAACACGGTGAATAGAAGTAAAAGGGTAGACAAATAACTTCTCTATGTTTCCATGAATGAATAGATTGCTTTGCTAAAACAGATCTTCAGAGATCTTGTCTGAAATTTATTAAGAGAAATAAAAAATACAAGGAAAGACCATACCCCGAAATAAACTATGGCTGACTATGCTGATAAATTTCTTAAATAAATGAAAGTTAAATGCCCCTTCTGCCATTCACTTAACAAATGCCTTTATTTATTTATTATTTTATTTATTTTCTATCCCGCCTTTATTATTTTTATAAATAACTCAAGGTGGCGAACATACTCCTTCCTCCTCCTATTTTCCCCACAACAGCAACCCTGTGAGGTGAGTTGGGCTGATAGAGAGTGACTGGCCCAAGGTCACCCAGCCGGCTTTCATGCCTAAGGCGGGACTAGAACTCTCAGTCTCCTGGTTTCCTATTGGCTCCTTCCTAGGGCTGAGAGAGAGTGACTGGCCCAAGGTCACCCAGCCGGGTTTCATGCCTAAGGCAGGACTAGAACTCTCAGTCTCCTGGTTTCCTATTGGCTCCTTCCTAGGGCTGAGAGAGTGTGAGTGGCCCAAGGTCACCCAGCCGGGTTTCATGCCTAAGGCAGGACTAGAACTCTCAGTCTCCTGGTTTCCTATTGGCTCCTTCCCAGGGCTGAGAGAGAGTGACTGGCCCAAGGTCACCCAGTTGGCTTTCATGCCTAAGGTGGGACTAGAACTCTCAGTCTCCTGGTTTCTAGCCCAGTGCCTTAACCACTAGACCAAACTGGCTCTCTTTTATTTTATTGTCCCACATGGATTATTGTAGAAGCGCCCATTCATTTTCCAGAGACGAAAATACAAGAAAGAAAAGTTAAGTCATTGTTTTTATTCTGGGCATTTATTACTGAGTAAAGCCACTGATTGGAAAGAAATGAAGCAAGTGAAAGTTTCAGCTAGCTAATTGATCTACTCCAACTCTAAAAGTTGCTGTGGGAGATTCCCTCAGCTGCGAAGCCATTGGTTGGGAGAATTCCCCACCTCTGATAGAGAGGGTTTGATCAGTAGGCCTATAGGATATACTGCTCATGAACAACTCTGCTGGCAGAAAAGATTTCCTCACCTGAGATTGAAATTAATATTGGTGAAAAACTGATGTTTTGCCTTTTAAAATGTCATGTTACTGCAACTATATCTGGATTTCATGTGTGGTTTCATGCAAATGACACCCTGCATGTTTTCCCCAGGATGTTTCCTTAGAAAACAGTATGTACATTCCCTAGACTGCAGGAGTTGGATCATCAAACTGAAGGTAGAGTGCGATGGCTCCTCACACAGCAGTGTTATGTCAGGGTAGGTAAAGGGAAAATTAACTCTCTACACATGCCACATCCCTCAGAATAAAGCTTTCCTTACGGAACTAGATAGTGTTTTAGTTCTCACTGGGCAACCAGAGATACTAAACAAGGTGCTTGGAACATTGTTATTTTCACTGCAATGACTGTAATGGATCAGTATGATATTGTCAGCTTCCTGGGAGAATAATGAAACTTGCATGATAGAAAATAGTGAAAATGCATTGTATCTTCTCCAAGAATCACAGTTTTTCCAAGTGTGAGAGTGATGATGATCACATAGTTAAAAGATATGATATCATTTTGAAACTGTTATTGTTACAGGCAGAGCAATTCAGCCTCATGCAGAAATATAATATAATGAAAACCATAGTCAGTATAACAATTTTAGCATCTTTCTCTCCTGCTCACCAAGTCTTTTATTTTAATATGTCAAGCTATGTTTCCCACTCTTCGTTTTTCATGAAGTATAAGCTGTGTGCCAAACACAGCTAAATGAAACTTAGATTTACTGTAGAATAATTCAGTTATGCCCATTATTTTTCTTCAATGTAGAATTAGAACAGGAATATCAAGTCTCATCATTTCCTCATCAATGTACTTTTGATTTTACCAGGTTATTCCTCTGAAAAATCTCTTATAATGATTTTCAGGTCTCTTCATATCATTATATACTGTGACAAAGAAAATTCATAGGGCTGCAGCCTGGTATTCTCACGCATAATTATCCTCTTGGCAAGGCAACTTTAAGTTTTGACGCATTCCTAGGAAAACACCTGTTCTTTTATTTCGCATTTAGTCCTTCCTGCTACATCAATACAAAAAGTTCCATGAGTAAATTTTCCCTCAAATATCCTCTGGCCAGAGTTCCCAAATGTACCATCAGCTCTCATTTTGCCTGGAACTCGTCCCCCCCCCCCCCCAAATCTGTTTCAGTGACAGGTTTGGGCAAAAGCTGATGTCAGGAAGTTGCCCAGGGATCATTAACGTGAGAGGCAATCTGCCGAATAAAGGGGAAGTACCATTAGGACTTGAGAGCAGCGACTGCAGGGCCAAGCATCTCAATAGGACCCCTGCCATTTCTAAAAAACCTCAAATTTATGTATTTCCTGTGTATACAGTATATTCCACATACTTACAGGTGTTCTAAGGCCACACTCTCCCAAAACAATATCAGTAAGTGAAATAAGAATACATTAGGAAGAGCATATAAATGTAAAGGACATATAGCAAAGAGACACATAAGAAAATTGTTTTAGGTCATACAACTTTTAAAAAGTTCCCTGAAATGACTGTACTGAAGAGACCAAGCAAATCTTAACTGGAAGAGAAGTGTGGAATCATCCTCCAGAGCATTCTGGTACAAAATGCTTCATGAGAATTGAAAGCCAAAACATCAAATGCATTAATAATTTGATGTAAATTTATTCATTCAGAGCTGATTTATTTTTTTACAATTTTCCTGAAAGTGGCATGTTTCCTATGGCTGGAAAGACTTTTCATGAATATTACAATAATTGTACTTCCTCCACTACAAACCCACCCTAACTTGCAGTACAGCAAAAATAATTCTGTTTTTGTAAGACAAAGGCAGAAGGCATCCCTCCTCTTCCAGTGTTTGGACAAAGCCTGTTAATGTAGTGGGCTGGTTCTTCACTCAGGCAGCAAGATTAAATTATTAGTTATTCTGTTGCTGAAGTTTTCAGTTTGCTGAGGCTCTCGCCTTAACTGTTTTTGATAGATGTGTTGATTCTAAAGGAAGATCAGTTCTTTTCCTTGGTGGGAGTACAAATCTTTGTTTCTGTTTCTTCTAGTCCTGAATAAATGACCTTGAACTGCCTAATAAAGAATAGATGGCAAATACTTTTTTATATGTATTTTATGTGCAGATCAGTTTGCATATACCTTTTCTTTCTCATCAGAGAAGTGCCAACTTTTATCAGATGTTGCTGACCTTCATCAGAAATTCCTCAGATCTAGGCACTGTGATCATATGACCATATCTCTATGCCTAATTCATATGCTATACATGTATGGGTTAGCCAGCATTGATATTCTTGGCATCAAGTCTTCTCTTGCCAGGTATTCCCCAGTTTATATAATATATTTGGTTGTATCAAATAACTCTTTCAAAAATGAACATATTTAAGTCAGATCATTATTTACATTGCAATTATGAAGCATATACTAAGAATATGTTTTGTATAGCTCCCTAGAAGTAGGACTCCTATGTGTAATTTAAGCTCCCCTCCTCCATGACAAAAGTGCAAGGGAGATTAATTGAACTACTAGGAGACTGATAAAACTGTCTCAGTAGCTTGATTTTAATCCTTAGGTTGCCAGTTGCCTTTTTCTTTTAAATGAAAATTTTATTTATTTATTTATTTATTTATTTATTTATTTATTTATTTATTCAATCCCCGCCCATCTCCCTGAATAGGGGACTCTTGTTTGAATTCCTCAACTGGATTATTTAATTCTTTGCTAAAAGAAAAACTGGCACTAATCAGAAGTAGCCACTATGTAGGACAGACCGGCAGAAGACTAGCAGAACGAATCCACGAACACCAACTAGCAGTCAGAAGACACGATGAAAACTCCTTTATCTCACAACCCATGGACAGACTCAACCATACTTTCAACTGGGAAACTGTGAGCATCTTAAACCAAGCCAAATCCAAAAACACTAGAGAATTCCTAGAAGCTTGGCACTCAGACAAAGCAGCCATCAACAGACACATAGAGATAAACAACATTTACATACCATTCATAAGAGACAACAGAAAAGCCAGAAGACCAGAACACCTCCTTGCCAGCAATCCACACCCAGATATGCAAAGATTAACACCAGGATTAGCACCAGAGGAACAATCAAACAGCACAATATACCCTAATCAAGGAACTATTAACTCATTATTAACTATTAACTCATTATTAACTATTAACTCACTATTAACTCTCTTCGATTGGTACTATTAACTCAGTCAATCAACCAAGCAGCCAACAACAGCCCAATCAAGGAACTACCAAGGAGAGAACAACAACCCCACCAACACAAGCAGGACAAGCCATGGTATATAAACAGAGAGCAAGTCCCACTCCCTTTTCGCACTGAAGATGTTTCCTAGCCTGGCAGAAAACAACAAGGCTCAGAGAACACCAAGGACTCCACAGTTCAATCCTGAGCTACAAATATTCTCTTCAGAAGTAGTTTTTACTGTAAATGCAAGAGATTATATCTGTTACAGATATATTATTTATTATGCCAGGTTTCTTTTGGACAGTGTGTCAGTTCATATTTAATTTAGGCAGAGCTTACTATTATTTGATTTATTTCTGATTTAGAAATGCAGAGACCCTGAGTAATAATGAAAATGGGACTACCCACCCAGCATATTGATCATGTCACCTCTTCTAAATAAAGATTACCCTGCACCCATCCCACCCAACTATTACTCATCATCTGTACTTCTTTCTATTTGTGTATAAGTTATCCTAGTTCTTAATACTGACAAGCTGTTACCTATGTTGTAGAGTAGGGTTGTGCTCCAACTTGTCACAAACATTGAAGGTGATGATTTGGGGTGGTTTGACCTGTCTCCAGTTCAAAATTCTCTGCAACACTTCACTGCTGATACATAATTTCTCCGTTGGGGGAGATGGGAGGTGATATAAATTTAAATAAAAAATAAAAAATAATTTCGGATCTGTATCAGCTCGAAAGATAGAGAATTTGCACCACGTACCAAAAGAATAAAGAAGAGTTGCCTTTGGACATTTGTCCACCTTACAGTGGAGAGAAAGGGACGGATTCAGGAATTTTTGTGGCCGCCCATCTCGTGTAAGCAACTCCGGGTGGCTCACAACAGGTAAAAACAACAATCCAATAAAACAAGTTGAAAGCCAATATATAAAAACGTCAATAATCACTTTAAAACAAAAATTAATAGTTTCAACTTCAAATCAGACTGACCCTCAGTGTTTTGGATAGGTAGCACTATTGGGGGAGATGGAGAAAAAGATAAGCATATTATCAGTCCCACTTTGTTGTTGCCCAAGTTGGGCAATAGCAGTTCATCATTCTCATTCCCATTTTCACCTGGCCTGTTTTCACTTTCCTCCTTCAGATCGTTTATTCACTCCATTCCTCTTCTATCTTACCCCTTCTCTTCCTTCCATAACACATTTCAATCTCTTCTTTTTAAAATGAATCATTTGATTTTTCAATGGTTAGTCCTCTTCCCTTGTTCAAATTCACATTAAATTTGCATGTGTTAGGATATTAATATTACTGCCATGCCTTTCAGGCCCAACTTAGTGGCCTCACGTGTTGTATCCTTCTGGCATCACTCCCAATATATGCTGGTGCCTTTCAGGAGAGAGGAGGTAGAGACACTGGGGAAATGCAATAGGAAAAAGCATGCTCCCCTGCTCCTAAAATGAACGGCAGTGATTTCATACTGGCCCTTGGCTGGCTTATGGCGTAGGGATAAGGTAGAAGGGACTGATGACTTACTCCCATAGACTTTTAGGGGGAGCAGTGAGTGAAGAGGCAGGAATATCCACATCCCCAGTGCCACCCTGGATTTTTGCCAAGTCCACCTCTGCATCCCAAGTCCAACAGGAGGCCGCATTCCCGCAAACCTGTTGGGCAATGGAGGCAGGGGCATTGTCTGGGGATATTTTGAACTGGCACCAGATCCCAGCTATGCGATCTGTATGCAGTGCACTGCAAAAACAAAGAAAACCAATCGCATCAGCCACAGCATGTAGGCAGGTGGTTAACAGTAGCAGCAGTCTGCTCATGAATCTGAACAGCTGGTATTGGGCTGCTTTGCTGCAGCCGTAGCCTGGCAATCTGGCGGAGAACAGGATGGGTCCCTAAGGGGGTGGTCTTCTGCACCGGCACAAAGCACCACCCTCATTTTTGAATACAAAAGATCATAGATATTAGATGATGGCGGCGCAGGGACTGACACTTTCTAGAAAAGGTACGCCGGCACTTCGAAGAGTAATGCTTCAGGAGTGGGAGAAAATACCTTGCAGCAACGTTTCTCCTCTCTTAGACAGTGTCACTCAGTTCTACATTTCCAGAGAGCTGTTCTATAGGTCCAGTTGGGGATGGTGACAGGCTTGCCTAGGAGGTGAGACAGTTCCAGTAATCAGGGCTTTTTATTACAAAACTTACACAGAATCAAGATTTTCCCCTTAAGTCTTTCTTTGCCTAATTTACTTATCACCTGACTTATACCACTTTGTCTTATTTCCTGTAGATTTATGTCTTATCTTGTTTTTTCATCCTCTCACCTTACACTATGTCTATCCAATAGCTGTTGCCTATCATTTCTACCACACTCTAGGCTCTACATATGTTTTTACCCTATTTTTCCCCACCCAACCTGGAATCAAAACCACTTGTGCACCTGGGCAGCAGAATGTGCAGTCCAGTGCTTGAGCCAGCAGTCGGCTTGAATGCTGGGGATTCTAGCAGTCACATTTATGCTGCTCCATGTCTTACAGCTCTCTTCTTACAGCGGCCATTTCTCTGGGTCTTGAGGCCTAGCACTCGTGCCTGTTCTTCCAGTGTATTCTGAACTGACGGTGTCCTGGCTCTCTCTTGACTGCCAGCTCTTGGGGTTATTTTACAAGGGCTTGGCCAACATCCACTAGGATGCTTTGCTACTGCGGGTGCCCCATTCTCACCACCATGTTAGTCTTCACTCTTCCTTCTTTCTTGTCTCCCAAAGTTATCAAATACGTCATACCAGCACAAAATTTCTTCAAAGGTAGGGACCATAAAGGTAAAGGAGGGGAAGGAGGGATGTGGGTGCTGTCCTCTTCCTTCAGAAGCTGCATCAATAATCATTGCTGCTTCTCTTTCTTCTGCTTCACAAAAGGGAATATAATGATTAAGCTGAAAAAAGGAGCCTGTACACAATCAGTCTGGAGTATTGCAGAAGGAAGCAGTCCCATGATGGATGATCGATCTTCAGGTGTTTAGCTTTCTCCATAATCTTTCTAGGACTTCTGAGAAGTAATCCACTAATTGAGCTATAGAGGATTGGTGGATCTCATTCAAACCGTGCTCTCTAAGCTTTACTAGGAACTTTAGGAATGTTGCACAAATGGTCTGAGTGAGGAATTGATGGGTGAAAACACAGGAAAGAAAATACAGGACAAAATGTCGTAGATACGTCATGCCACACTAAAGCTCAGTATATATAGTTGGTTTATTCATTAGATTTATATCTGTTTGCATATATGCAGCACCCTCTTTTCCAATTATTGCCCAAACAAGAACCATGGCACACAGATGCCTCATACACTCTCATGATGTCACCCACAACTCATCTCTAGCCCATCACACAGGCAGCATGCATTCACATTTAGCTGTTCCCACTTTAGAAGTGGTGGTCAGTCTCTTCTCCCAACCCACATCATGCCATACAAACAATCTACAATACTTCCTCTGGCACTGCTGTCAGGGGAGGGATATGCCCAACTCCTATTGGCCATATTAGGCTGCTAGGGGTGTGCCCCCTCCCCTCTGATTGCTGAGATCCTTTCTTTGTGGCCATCTTGTTTTTGGCTGCATGAGACGTTGGTTACTAGCGGGGATCCTTTGCTCCTCTAATTTAGGGTGGCTCCAGAGAGGAAAATTATTGCAGGTTGTCTAGTTGGTGTGCCTTGGCTTTCTGCTAGGAAATTAATGACCAGATTAATATTTACATTGCAATTATGAAGCATATGCTAAGAATGTGTTTTGTATAGCTCCCTAGAAGTAGGAATAGTTTGCTCCTTAGGCTGCTTTGTACTTTTTGAGCTGCAGGATCATGAGTGGGGTGAGGAGGCAGGCAGGTGAGTTGTGGTAAATAGCCTGAAGCTGGCCATAAGACATTGTTCTGCTCCAGCCTTTTGAATGTGATGCAACCAATATCTTTAGCATCTTCCTCCTAACAAGAGAGGGGTGTTTTTGTTATCCCTCTGCTTGTGCCCTATCTAATTCATGCATGGAGGTATAGGTATAGGTATAGGTATAGGATTATAGAACTGGAAAAGACCTTAGAGGGCATCTAGTCAAACCACCTGCTAGTATAGGAGGCACTAGAGCAGCTACAACAGATTGCTAGCTATTCAATGGTTGAAAACCTCACCACTTCATGTTCTTTGTGCTATCTAGCCTGAACTTTCTTTCTTGTATTTTTAACTCCTTAATTCTGTTCCTGACTTGTGGGGCAATAGAGAATAAGTCCATTCCCTCTTCTGAATGACAACCCTTCAGATACTGGAGGATTGCTATTGTTCCTCCCTTCAGCCATTAGTTCTGTAAGCTAGATATACAGTACCTAGATCCTCTAAGCATTCCTCACTTAAGGTAGTGACAAATTCCTTTCATATTCCATTCATGAACTCTTTTCAATTTGTTACTCTCTCTGGTGTCCAGAACTAACACAGATTCCAGGTGGGTTCTGATCAGGGCCCAGTAAATTGGAACAATTACTGTTATCAGGATTTAAAGGAGTTAAAAATGTCTGCCTTCTCACCATCACCCATTACCAATGCACACTTTCTCCTCACAATGGACCTATATTCCCTTTGTCTTTCATTTTGTTTCTAATGTACCCAAATAATTATTTTTTGCTGTTTATAGTATCTCTTGCAAGCCACAGATCATTTCTGAGCTTTAGTCTAGTATTCTTTGGTTGTGTGCTCCTCCTCCCATTTCCTGTACATTTCTTGTTCGTATCCCTTTTTCTCTTCAGCGTTTTAGAGAGTCCTGTTTGTATCCACACTGGTCTTGGAATCTAAAAGAATTCCATTTTTGTGGGAACTATTTGCAATAGTGCCTTCAGTATCTGATTTTGTAGGATTTCCCTTCCTTCCTGGAGAAGGAAGCACTGCACAGCCCAGGTAGATATTACATACAGTATGAAAGGTCCTAAAACTCCCTGGTTTTACTTCTCTGATACCAGAGAAGAGCAAGTGGCAACTCTCTCCCTTTGGAAGCCCAACCTGACAGGAAGGTGTGCGCTAAAAGCCAGCATCAGCATCAGTGGTCCACTAAGAATTTTATTAGTGAATATAGCTGTCAGGGCCAGACCAAGAACGACGCTGAGTCAATGTATTCCAATTCTAGTTCCTTATTGTTCTCATCGTATAGACAGAATCTTGCCAGACTAAAGCTACTCTAACTAACCAAATAGTAAATAACCTAGGAAAGGCTCTAGGGCAGAGCTACCTTGAACCTCTTAACTTTCCCAGCAACAGTGTCCAGGCTGCGAATCCTCTTATCAGCCTGGAATGCATTCCCTCCCTGGGAATGAGTGGCAGTGCCGGAATCCACCACAATAGCAGATGGAATAGAGATGGAATGAACAATTACTTTATGAAGTGGTTTACCTTGGCTATGATGGAGTTTTGAAGGTTAATAAAAAGAACTCCAAGCAGCTAACAACAATCTTGCAGAGTAGAAGTGTGAACCAGCAGGGAACTTGCACTTTAAGCTTAATTACGTTCCGAAATAAATTCAGTCTTCTCACATTAGTTAGATGAAGAAAAATAGAGATAGCTTACATTTATTCAGTAGATCTGGATACAAGTAGATTCATTGTAGATCTGTGTGCAAGCGAGATGTAATGGACAAGAGCTGCATTGTGCAGTGCCTCCTGCTTGCAGGTGTGCCCGAAGAGTAATGGAGGTTGTTAATCCCCCAAACTCAAGAAGAAGAAGGAAGTGGAAATCAGGTGACCCATGTGACATCCCACAAGCACAATAGAGATGCGTTTTACTAGAAAAGACCCCCTTATGCTTATGAGACAATGCTGAGTTGACCCCTGATGATTCCAACAGGCTACACAGATACACATATAGGGCTCCTCCTCTTACCTGCTTTCAGCCAGCTGCAGAGAAAAAAGCCCAAATGATAAATGCAAAGTAGAGGGTGACCACCCCTCTTTTAAAAACACAACTGATAGAGGAGATGCAAGCCCTCAATTAGCTCCACAGAATTTGATTTTCCCTGGTTTCAGTTGCCTCTACCCATTATCTGTATTGACAGGTTAGCTAATTTTCCTTTAACCCTTTCAGTGTCTCGACCTCTGGACCTGGAATTTCCCCACATGGACCACAGGCCCTATTCTTGGATTGGTGCAATGCCCAGCATTCACACATCCTCCTCTTCCTGGGACAGCTGAGCCGAGCTTCTTCCAGCTCAGTCTTAATGCCGTTCAAATGGCCAAACCCATGTTTTGCAATCTTGAGATACTGGACTTTGCCAAGGCTTCAAACCTTTTTGCAGGCAGAGCAGCTTTTGTTTTTCCTCATGGCAAAATCACCCACTGTGAGGCAAGGAGAGGTTGGAGTGGTGGCAGACTGCCAATTTCGGGGCTTTCCCCTGGGGTCAGCGGGAGAGAGCACTGATGGCTCAGGAATCCTTGATGTTGCAAGGAAGACTACAGGGAGAATATTTGCATTTTCTTTTAAGCATTTGGGGAGTGAATGCAGTGGTCATGTAGAAGTCCTTCTGGGCATATTTTTATACTTAGAACCTGTTATAACATGGAGTATTTTGTTGTAAAAGAAACACAGTGTATTCCTCAAGTTGTAAGCACATCTTCAAGATGTAATCTAAATCACCCAAAAAAATCATCTGCATTTGCATAAAAACAGTTGTTAAAAAAGAAAATACTGGGTGTTCATTGTTTTTGGTTTTTTTGCTTTGGTCAGAGCATGTTTTCTAAGGATTTAACTTGCTTACTTATTCTAGATTAAATGGAGATGAAGTAGAAATTAAGGAATACAAAACATTCTCCCAGTAGGTAATTAACTTTCAAATCAATAGAAGAGATATAAAGATTAACATAGGGCCAACAGAAAATGTAAAATGATTTTCACATAACAAAAGAATGTGAAGAGTAAAAGCATGACAATAGGAATTCTCAGACAAGGACACTAAAGGTATAACAGGCTGATAAAGACAGAACAATTCTCCCAACAATACAATAGAATCTTTAACTTCTACTAATGCCATGCTGCACTGAATGAATTATATTTTGATTTGGCTATCAAATGTATCATTTTATACATGCACAAGGCTGCAATTCCTTAAGCTACCCATAAAATAATATACAGTGCAGGTTTATTTAAACAAACTCATGTTGAAAAGAAGGTGTCTTAATGTGGAATTGTAAATCACTGGTTTGAAGTGTTGTGACCCTGGGTATAAATGGGAGGTTTTTTCTCTTAAGGTTGAATATTTGCTTTTTTCTGTATCCTCAGTATTTCCCAAACAAAGAAAGGTATTGAGAAATCTGTCTATGAAGGTTCTCAGTCATCCAGGTGGAATTGTCTGTAGCTTGAATCATGTCAACTGGATTTCTATTTTCTCAGTGGAAACGTTTCGCTCCTTATCCAAGGAGCTTCTTCAGTCTGAGCAAAGTTAGTAAGGGAATCCTAAATATGTTTCTAGGTAGCTGTGTGACCTTACACCTGGGGCTAGGTCATGGTTATATTGAGATGTTATTTTAAGTCCTTTTATTATCTAAAGGAGGATCGTTAAGATCACCATGCTGCTGTTGAGCTTGTGAAATGGTCTTAATCTTCCTAGGCACAGAAGACAGAGCCGGGAGAAAGATGGGAGAAAGATTGTGCCTGAGGCCCCCACCTCTATTCAAGGAAGGATTTTCCAAGTTGGCATAAATGGATTCCTTGACCCCTCTCTCAAACCACCTATCTTCTCTGTCTAAAATGTGAACATTAATGTCCTCAAATGAGTGTCTTTTTCCTTTAAATGAAGATAAACTGCTGACTCTGGTCCTGTGGTGTTACTTCTCCTGTGTTGGGCCATCCTCCTGTACAAAAGTTGTTTGGTTTCTCCAATGTAGAGTTCAGAGCACTCCTCACTGCACTGGATTGCATAAACTACATTGCTTTTCTTGTGTTTTGGAGTTTGATCTTTGGGGTGTACAAGCCTCTGTCTCAGTGTGTTGGTGGGTTTGAAATATACAGGTATGTGGTGTTTGCCAAATATCCGTTTTATCTTTTCAGACACACCAGCCATGTAGGGAATGACCAGGTTCTTTCGTTTACTCTGAGTCTCAGCCCTATCTGTCGCTGTTTTAGGTCTGGTAGATTTAGATTTGGTGAAGGCCCAATTTGGATATCCACAGGCCTTCAGAGCTGTTCTCAGGTGCTGATTTTCATTCTTTTTGGAATCCATGGAGGTGGGGATGGTTTCTGCTCTGTGTGACAATGTCCTGATGACTCCTAGTTTGTGCTGCAGTGGATGGTGGGAGTCAAACATCAGATATTGATCTGTGTGTGTGGGTTTCCTGTAGATCCCTATTTCTAGCTTGCCACCGGTCCCAATGAGGACTTCACAGTCTAGGAATGCCAGTCTGTTGTCCTTGGTGTCTTCTCTGGTGAAGCTAATGTTGGCATCTATAGTGTTTATATGGTCCGTGAAGGCCTGTACTTCCTGGGTCTTGATTTTGACCCAGGTGTCATCCACATACCTAAACCAGTGGGTGGGCACCGTTCCCTGGAATGTGTTGAGTGCTTTCTTCTCCACTTCTTCCATGTATAAATTGGCCACAATGGGTGACACAGGAGAACCCATGGCACAGCCGTGTTTTTGTCTGTAAAAGTCACCTCTGTATGTGAAATAAGTGGTGTTAAGACACAGGTCCAGAAGATGGCAGATCTGGTTTGGGTTGAGATGGCTTCTCCTTTCAAGGGTGCTGTCCTCTTCTAGTCTCTTCCTGACAGCGGATAGAGCATGAGTGGTGGGGATGCTGGTGAAAAGGGAGGACACATCAAAGGAGACCATAGTTTCATCTGTATCCAGTTTCAGGATCTTTCCTTTGGAAACAAATTCTTCCGAATTATGGATGTGGTGTTCAGAGTGTCCAACTAGAGGTGCTAGTATGGTAGAGAGGTGTTTGGCAATGTTGTATGTTACCGAATTAATGCTGCTGACTATGGGTCGGAGGGGTGTTCCTTCCTTGTGGATCTTAGGAAGTCCGTAGATGCAGGGGATGGCTTCTCCAGGATACAGACGGTGGTAGGTAATCCTATTGATGGAGCCATCATGTTCCAATTGTTTCAAACTGTCTATTACCTTTTTCTTGTAATTGTTGGTGGGGTCTCTTTTCAGTTTTTCATATGTATGGTGATCCTCCAAAAGTGAGGTAATTTTATTGTGGTAGTCTGCAGTGTTTAGAACCACTGTACATCTTCCTTTGTCAGCAGGTAAAATGGTGATGGTTTCATCTTTGCTGAGGGCTGTCAGGGCTCTCCTCTCTTGGACGGTAAGGTTGGGGGGAGGAGGTTGAGCACTGGACAGAGCTGCAGATATTTTAAGCCGGAGTTGTTCTGCTTCCTCAAAAGGTAGGTGGTTGTTGTGGATGGCAGATTCTGTGGCTGTAATGAGCTCCACAACCGGAACTTGCTTGGGAGTGATGGCAAAATTAATACCTTTGGCTAGGACATCTCTCTCTGGTTGGGTGAGCTCTCTGTCTGAGAGATTTTTCACCCACATGTTCTTTTTGCCCTCTGTGGTCCTGTTGTTGTTGTTCCTCCCAGCGGTTTCTCCAGTTCCTTGTTTCTGCTTGCTGCGAGAAAGAAGAATGTCAAATTTCTTAGTTTGCCTCTCCTTTGTCTTGTAATGCTGGGCCAGCTGTACTTTATTGCCAAGCTGAATAACTCTATCCAGGATTGGGTCAGGAAGGGTGGCTGTGAGTTCCTGGTGAAGGTTTTCAAAATTGTATTGCAGGGCATCAATGGTGAAGTGGACTTGCCTTATTCTTTCATTTAAAAGATGCCTTTGTGCCTGCTGCAGGATCTGATCTGCTCTGTGACCTTTAACTGTAGATTGCAGGCGTAGGCTTGTCGGGATGAGTCTCTGTTGTCTGCATCTGAGGTTAAAACGTAGGTGGTTTCTATAGTCTGCCACCTTTCTTGCTGTCTTCTCAAATTTCCTTACCAACTTCAGGGTTTCATCCCCAAAATGTATGGCAATATGTCTATGAAGGTTCTCAGTCATCCAGGTGGAATTGTCTGTAGCTTGAATCATGTCAACTGGATTTCTATTTTCTCAGTGGAAACGTTTCGCTCCTTATCCAAGGAGCTTCTTCAGTCTGAGCAAAGTTGGTAAGGGAATCCCCAAAGATCAAACTCCAAAACACAAGAAAAGCAATGTAGTTTATGCAATCCAGTGCAGTGAGGAGTGCTCTGAACTCTACATTGGAGAAACCAAACAACTTTTGTACAGGAGGATGGCCCAACACAGGAGAAGTAACACCACAGGACCAGAGTCAGCAGTTTATCTTCATTTAAAGGAAAAAGACACTCATTTGAGGACATTAATGTTCACATTTTAGACAGAGAAGATAGGTGGTTTGAGAGAGGGGTCAAGGAATCCATTTATGCCAACGTGGAAAATCCTTCCTTGAATAGAGGTGGGGGCCTCAGGCACAATCTTTCTCCCATCTTTCTCCAGGCTCTGTCTTCTGTGCCTAGGAAGATTAAGACCATTTCACAAGCTCAACAGCAGCA
The DNA here is from genome assembly GCA_023362775.1 of Charina bottae. Classification (NCBI taxonomy): domain Eukaryota; kingdom Metazoa; phylum Chordata; class Lepidosauria; order Squamata; family Charinaidae; genus Charina; species Charina bottae. The sequence goes on from JALMGJ010000020.1 coordinate 5,333,794, forward strand.
TGGTGATCTTAACGATCCTCCTTTAGATAATAAAAGGACTTAAAATAACATCTCAATATAACCATGACCCCAGGTGTAAGGTCACACAGCTACCTAGAAACATATTTAGGATTACCTTACCAACTTTGCTCAGACTGAAGAAACTCCTTGGATAAGGAGCGAAACGTTTCCACTGAGAAAATAGAAATCCAGTTGACATGATTCAAGCTACAGTATTGAGAAATCAGTTAATTCCTTCAATTCTCCATTATTTGACTTCTTCACCTTTGATGCAACATGTTCATCTAATTAGCCATTCCTAGGAAATCCAGGAATTATCCTAAAGGCATTTAGCTCTTTGTTTCCTACTTCACAAATCATATAAGATCTTGTATTCTTTCCTACAGACTGTTTGCTTGGTATGCAGGCACACACTTGTATAAATGATGCTGCTAATAGCTTTCAGTTCACTTGCTTTCTTCTGCTGTCCCTAGTTATTAAAACTTGCAATCTGATGCCACCTCCCTCCTCTCAGCCACTTCTGTTGTCTTACACACAGAATAGGGATAATTTAACTGTCTACTTTAGGCATTAGCTACACCGTTTTAAAATTAAGCTTCTTTCCCCTGCCCTTCAAATCATTTCAGAATAGAAGGGAAATGGTTTTTTGCCTCTTTCATATGCTAGGATATCTGTTACCTTTGGCAGCAAAATGGAAGCTCTGGGTGCAGGACAGTTTTTCTCTTTCACCTACCAACAACATTTAACAAAATCAGAGCATTCAACGTTTGTAGCGTGTATCTGTAAATAAGTGTGTTTATCTCCTGCCTTGGGGTAGCAAGCCCCCCAAAGCTAAAAGAGCTTTAAAACTGTACTTCTGAATCAGCAGTCACAGAAGGTCAGACCAGCTGCTATGAGTTTCTTGTTCTTGTACACAGTGAGAGAAGCCAGAACCAGAAAATCTCTGAAAAAGAAAAGAGAGAAAGTCCAAATACAATCATGCTGTCTAATCCAATTAAACAATGTTTATACCAATAATTATAGTTGAAATAATTTCCTATGCAGATTTTTATCAACACAACAGGCTGGGTGGTGGTGGTAGGATACCTGGTCTATAGGTCAAGACCCTGTTCATTTATTCCATGGCAATGACACGATCAACAAGAATCTTAAACTTGGTTATCATGAGCAACTGATCTCTGGTGTCTGGAAATGGTTTCTTGAAAAGCTGGTCTTTTTCTGTAGTGATTTTGGGCTCAAGGCAAGCATGTTTAGAATCATACCTGATCTAGAAGATAATTTTCCACTCATTCAGCAGGGGTAGTACAGAGAGACAAGCTGGCATTTGTCCCAGAGACTGGGTAGCAGTCAGGGTTTTGCTGATTCTGGTGGGATCAAGTCTTTCTGTGCATGCTCAAACATTCCCCTTTCCCTTCTAATATTACTTTACCTTATAGTCTGTAAACCTAATTACAAATTCCAGACCCTGATCAGCATGCATAGGTATTCATAAATAATACCCACTGAGTTCAGATTGCAACTGGAAATATAAAACTTCTTTCTATGTTCCACTCTCTGAAGACTCAGTCTCATGGCTGTAATTCAATCAAGGGAGAAATAATGGTTTCTAAGGATATTTTAATTGTCAGGTCTAGTTTGATTGTTACACTCAATAATAAAAGCTTTCACTGTAGAACAGACACATACACACACACACGCACACACACACCTATATTTTATTTTTATTTATTATTTAAATTTGTATCACCGCCCATCTCCTCCATACCTGGGGACTCATACCATGGCACCAGCCACTCCCAAGAGGAACTATTGGCATTCCCATCCCAAGCCAGGTGGCAGAACCAGGTCTTCAAGTCTTTCCAGAAGGTCGGGAGCGAAGAAACTCGCCTCAGCTCCAGGGGCAAGATATTCCAAAGGGCGGGTGCTACTGCAGAGAAGGCACGCCTCGTGGATCCCGCTAGATGGAACTCTTTTGCCGATGGGATCCTTAGCATGCCCTCTCTCTGCATGACCGAGTGGGGCGGGTCGATGTTCCGGGGATGAGACGGTCCCTCAGGTAACCTGGTCCCATGCCATGTAGGGCTTTAAAGGTGATAACCAACACCTTGAATTGGACCCGGAAGCAAACTGGTACCCAATGCAGCTCGCGCAGCAGAGGTGTTACATGGGCCGATCTTACAGCACCCATAACTGTCTGCGCGGCCGCATTCTGGACCAGCTGAAGCTTCCGGAAACTCTTCAAGGGTAGCCCCATGTAGAGAGCATTGCAGTAGTCTATATGGGAGATGAACCTATATGCCCTAGATGTGCCCAGGCATCCATTTTTTTTCTATTCTGAGATGTTCTAATTTTTAGTCGAGAATATTCTATCCTGGGGTCAGATGCTTTACCATTGAGTTACAGGTCCCTATTCTGGCATTCTACCTACCCTCCCTAGATATACTTTGGAATGGCGTAGTCCAGGTTATGGAACAAGAACTGAGTCAGAATCTGGGACAATCCTACACTTTTCTTGATGTTTCATACTGGGATATGCATTGCTTTGGTACCATACTTCCGATGTAGCTAAATAATTGGTTATTAACAGTTCACAGAGAATGTTAGAAGAATTTATATTTATCTTCCAGGGGGGAAAAATGAAAAGAAAAAAATGGCATTCTCTAAAGTGCTGTAGTAATTTCAATGATAACCAAGAAGGATCTATTGCAGATAAATCCATTATGATGTAGACATATCCAGACATATTGGGGCTTAGTTTACTTGCAAGTAGCTTACAGGTATTTCTGAGTTTCAAAGGCAGAATACAGTATGACTTTTGTAGCACATTCTTGTATTCTTAGCACTGAGCCCCATTAAGTGCCATGGAGTAGTTTATGTAGGATTATAGTCTTTGACAGTTCTCATTGTAAAAGGTTTTGCACTAATTGACAATCCACATGATAAAGAATGATAAAATGATAACTAAAAAAGCAACCTATGATTCTGAAGTAAATGAACATTTGTGACCATAGTGAATGTTGTAACATGTCTCCTTTAGACTCTGTGAACAAAGAAGAAAAAGAGAATTTCTTTTCCTGGATGCTGATTCCTCACACACTAAGAGGAAGAGCACTATAGATCAGCTATCACATTTTCTTTCTTCTTCTTCTCCCCACCCCCAGTGTATTCTTCATCCAATAAGGACTAACAATTGAGGAAATACTTTTTAAAAAGAAAATTGCTTTGGAGGTTCTGACTGTTATCACATATTGTATGGATGGCCAGGCTCCAGTTAATTGCTGTGAGTCAACATTTGTCTACCCCAATATCAGATGTGATTAATTGTTTGGTTTGAGCTTTTTCTCTGTCTGGTGCTTTCCAGTCTTACACAGAACCAGGTGCTACTTATATCAGAGCGACCTTGCAGGTTTCAAAAGGACTTCATCTTAAGAAGTAAAGGAAATTCATAGAGTCTGCTGAAAGGAACTAGATATGGCCATAATTTAATGAACTGTAGCATTGGGGATGGAGAAGGATTGTATACTGTTGCCCTTCTGAATGAAGAAAGGTTTCATGCATGCAGTGCTTAGAAGAAAGCACAGGATGCTATAATTAAAACATTATATAGAGGGTTTATTTATACATACAGTATATGTAGGCTAAATACTGTGATAGAAGTTCTATTCCAACCTATAGTGCTTAAGGTCATCTGATCCACAGTGGTAAGTTACCTATCTATCTATCTCCTTTTAGATTAGCAACATGAATGGAATCTTACTTCTGACTAAATGTGCAGAGCATAACCTTGTCATTACTAACACACTCTTTCGCCAGAAAAATAAATTTAAAACATCATGGAAGCACCCACGGTCGAAGCACTGGCATCTTTCAGATTATGTAATTGTCCGTGCTAGAGACCGCTGTGATGTACTTCTCACCAGAGCCATGATGAGCGCCGATGACTGCTGGACAGACCATCGATTAATTCGATCCACGATGGCCATAAAGATTGTCCCTCATCGTAGGCTCCAAGGAAGAAAACCAAGGCGTAAAATGAATACACTGGCCCTTCAAGATTCTATTAAACGAGCTTGCTTTCAATCAACTCTCAAGGAACATCTGCCTATGGAACTTCCTGAAAATGTTGAGGAACACTGGGTTAAATTGAAGACTTCTATTATTTCAGCCTGTGAACAAACTATCGGATACCAAACTAAGAGACATCAGGACTGGTTTGATGAGAACGATAGTGAGATTGAACATATTATTGACAAGAAAAGGAAAGCCTTCCGGATATGGCAAAAAGATATTAACTGTGCCGTTAAAAAAAAAATCTACGCCAGTGCAAAGGCAGAAGTCCAAAGAAGAACTAGAGAACTTAAGAACATATGGTGGATAAAAAAAGCCGAAGAAACCCAACATTTTGCAGATGCTCATGATGCACGGGGCTTTTTTAATGCCATAAAGGCCATCTATGGACCAACAAACCATGGTACAAATCCCTTACGCTCAGTAGATGGTGCTAAACTTCTAAAGGACAAAGAGTCTATTGCACTGCGCTGGAAAGAGCATTACTGCAATCTCCTTAATCGTCACTCTACTGTGGCTGATGAAGTCTTCTTGCAAATCCCACAAAAACAAATAAGAGATGAGCTTGCAGTACCCCCTAGTTTGGAGGAAGTCAGTAAAGCCACTAAACAAATGAAAAATAACAAAGCTAGTGGACCTGATGGGATTCCTGCTGAAGTCTTTAAAGAAGGCGGGCCTGAACTTACACAACAACTTCATAAGCTCATCGAAAAAATCTGGATGAGGGAGGAGATTCCAGCAGACTTTAGGGATGCCATAATTATCACTCTCTTTAAAAAGGGTGATAGAACAGACTGTGGAAACTATCGAGGCATCTCCCTTCTAGCCACAGCAGGCAAAATCCTGGCAAAGATCATTGCAAACCGTCTCCTATCTGTATCAGAAGACATCCTCCCTGAAACGCAAAACGGCTTCCGCCCTTCCAGGGGAACAGTGGATATGATCTTCACTGCACGACAGCTTCAAGAAAAATGCAAGGAGCAAAACCGCCCTCTGTACATGGCGTTTATTGATCTGACTAAAGCTTTTCATACTGTAAATCGTACTGCTCGCTGGACCATCCTTCTGAAAATCGGATGCCCTGATAAATTTGTGAACATCTTGCGGCTACTCCATGACGACATGATGGCAACAATCCTGAATAACAATGGCTCTCAAAGTGATCCATTTAAAGTGGAATCCAGCATTAAACAGGAATGTGTTATTGCTCCAACCTTATTCGCTATCTTCATCGCTATGATTATACACCTTGTTGAAGAGAAACTTCCTACTGGTGTAGAAAGTATATATCGAACAGATGGAAAGCTTTTTAATCTTAGTAGGCTGAAAGCAAAAAATAAGGTAATTGTAACTTCTGTTATAGAACTTCAATATGCTGATGATAACGTAGTCTGTGCACACTCCGAGGAAGATCTTCAAACTATCCTAAACATCTTTGCAGAAGAATATGAAAAGCTCGGCCTCTCTATTAACATTAAAAAAACCAAAGTGCTTTACCAGCAAGTTTGAACCAATCCCTCTGCAGCGCCATCAATCCAGCTTAAAGGTGTGTCACTAGAAAATGTCGACCACTTTTCTTATCTCGGCAGCCATCTATCTACAAAAGCCGACATCGACGCTGAAATTCAGCATCGCCTGAGCTCTGCGAGTGTAGCTTTCTCCCAAATGAAGCGTAGAGTGTTTGAGGATCGGGACATTTGCAGGGAGACCAAAATGCTTGTTTACAAAGCCATTGTACTACCAACCCTTCTGTACGTCTGTGAAACATGGACCCTCTACAAACGCCACCTCCAACTTCTTGAAAGATTCCATCAACGCTGCCTCCGAAAAATTCTGCAAATTACTTGGGAAGATAGGCGGACTAATGTTAGCATATTAGAAGAAGCGAAAACCACCAGCATTGAAACAATGATCATCCAACATCAACTTCGCTGGACCGGTCATGTTGTTCGAATGCCTGACCATCGTCTTCCAAAGCAGCTACTTTACTCCCAACTGAAGAATGGAAAACGGAATATTGGTGGACAGCAAAAGAGATTCAAAGATACTCTCAAAGCTAATTTTAAAAAATGTAATATCAGCACTGAGAACTGGGAAGCCCTAACTCATGAGCGTTTCAATTGGAGGTCAGCCTTTATTAATGGCGCTATGGACTTTGAAGAAGCACAAGTACAGGGTGAAAGGGAGAAAAGAGCTAAAATGAAGGCACGTCAGGCAAACCCTCATCATGACCGTCTCCCACCCAGAAACCTATGCCCTCATTGTGGGAGGTTGTGCGGATCCAGAATTGGCCTTTATAGCCACTTACGGATCCACTGTTAAAATTTTACCTTTGGAAGACAATCTTACTCGGCTACGAGTGATCGCCAATGACCCCTTTTAGATTCAGTTTCCAATGCAGGAAGTCACTTGCTTCACCCTGTAAAAAGAAAAGAGTCTTATTACTTCCTATATTTTTGGGAAGGCTTATTACTTCCTATATTTTTGGGACCATCTTAGCTCTACTTGAAAAATAATCCCATGTTAATTGCCATGACTTCTGCACATCCACATGATACCCCACTGGTATCTACTGAAATCACAGAATCAAGAATTACAACATCGGAAGAAATCATGTTGGCTCCTCTTGATCAACTTTCATTTTGTAATATGATGAATCCAAACATAAGGTGGTAAAACACATCACAGAAAGTCATGGCTTGTTTAGAACAAAGGACATAATCAAATGGGAGCCTCTGAAAGTCTTGAACGCAACTCCAAATACTTACTATATATTTAGATATTTAATATGATGGAAGGTGAAAATTATAAAATACATGGTGAACAAAAACTATATTTAGTTTAGTGTTCTTAAGTTTTAAATTACTTTAATTGTGGCCAGTTCATGGTTTTTCATCCAAAAGTCAAGTGTGACCTTCAGCCTGAAAAAAGATGTACATGCCTGGTTTCCACCATGGTTTTCTGAACAAACCATAGTGTTCTAGTTCATATACAGATCTAAATCATGGATCTTAGTTTAAAAATCAAAATGGCTGGATTCACATAGCATAGTAAGCCAAAAGCAAACAAATCACATTTTGGTTTAGCATATTGTGTGATTGCAAAGTATACAGTATATTTCTCCCTTCTGGATTTCAGAAGCCAATGACTTGAGAAATTTGACTTTATTTATTTAATTCAATTTCAATGCTGCCTGACTCATCAACGACTCTGGGCAGCTTACAGTATTTGAGCATAATATGTTAGCAATGTCTGAAAGTCAGGCTACAAGTAGATATAACTGATCAACTTGATCATAAGTGACGATATGCCTGCCAATCGTATAATTTGTATTATGCAGTCTTAAACCTTACTGTGCTAAAAGGCCCAAGTCTTGGTGTTGTCCTGCATATTGATAAGGCCAATTGACTAATCAATTACAGTGAATGAATGCATGCATATTCTCAAAATGCTCAAAAGATGATTTATCTTTATATATTGTAAATATTCCTCCAGGGTATTGTAGGTGAGGTGTACAGTATATTCCTCATTCCTCCAGAGTATTGTAGGTGAGGTGTATATTCGTCATTCCTCCAGGGCAGGGGTCCCCAACCTGTGGGCTGTGGCCCACTAGTGGCCCGTGGCCTGTTAGGAACTGGGCCGCGGGGCTCCCACCCGCAAGTCCCACCCCCTTCCGCACGATTGGCTCCCACCCACAAACCCCGCCCCTGGTGCTTGTGATTGGCTCTTGCCCGCAAACCCCGCCCCTGGTGCACGCAATTGGCTCCTGCCCGCAAACCCTGCCCCCAGTCCGCGGAAATCGCAGAAACCCCGCCTCCCTGGTCCGTGGAAAAATCTTTTGAAACCGGTCCCTGGCGCCAAAAAGGTTGGGGACCCCTGCTCCAGGGTATAGTAGGTGGTATACAAAACTCTACTAATGCAATTGTGCATCCTTGTATCCAGCAAAACTGGATGTTGATGTTGTACAGCTAGTTGAGGGCTGCTAACCTCTACCACAGAGCTTTCCAAACTTTTCATGTTGGTGACACACTTTTTAGACATGCATCATTTCGCGACACTCTTACAGCAGGGCACAAGGCAGGCACTAGGACCTGCGTGGAATCCTGGCAGGCTCAGAGGCAGCAGCTGCCGCGACACACCCAGATACTGCAGCCGACACACTAACGTGTCGTGACACACAGTTCGGAAAGTTCTGCTCTACCATAAGAACAGATCAAAGGCCTATTTAATCCAGAATTCTGATTTTCATAATGACCAACCAAATGCCTATTGGCAGCCCTCAAATAGGACGTATTGATTGATTGATTGATTGATTGATTATGTGCCATAAGTCGTTTTCGACTCCTAGCGACTACATAGGTAGATTTTCTCCATGAAGGACATAATGAGGGCAGTGATACTTTTCAGCAACTTATATTCAAAGGAATTCAGCCTCTAATCTGGAAAGTATTAGAGCAGGGCTTTCCAAAGTGCTGCCGCTGGCGACACACGCGCGCGTCGCCGCTTCCAGGTGGTGTGGCGACACACCACGCTGTGTGTGGCGACACACTTTTGTGTCGGGACACACAGTTTGGAAAGCTCTGTATTAGAGAGTAGTTGTTGAAAGCATTATTCTCTAGTAATCCTCTTTTTAAAGCCACTTGAATTAGTGGTCATCCCTACAGTATATCTTCAAATTCAATGGTTTCATGATGTGCTGCATGAAGGAGCACTTCTTTTCCTTGTTCTTGAATGACCATTGTTCTGCTTGATAGGATGACCTGGGTTTATTGTATAGAGGAAGGAACAACTTCTATACTTTCTGCACAGCATTGATCGACCACATTCAGTGGTGGTTGAGTTCTTTCAGTGTCCTGTGAAGCAAAGCCTAAAATCACTGGAGGCTGCTTTGCTTCAGATGTGGTTAGACAGTAAATATTTCTGCCCTTTAATGCACTGTTTTTATATAAATTGAAATAGGTGAGATTACAGTGGAATTATAGTAAATTTTCTACTGTACTGTAATTTTGGCTTAATATTTGTAATATTAGTATTCATTTATTTGTTCAAGTAATGATTATATTAATCATTTATTTATTAATCATTAATCATTTACACTAATCATTTATAACTTTATGAAATGTAAACTGTTTATTAGCAATAGCCCTTGAAATGATTTGGAGTGTTCTGAGAACAAACAAAACATTTTCCATCACTCACGTTGCCCAGCACATATACAGTATATGCTGCCGTTCACTTCCATTTGTCTGTTGCTGGTGGTGTTTCTATTGTATTTTAATTCATTTCATCTTATTTTATTTCTGTATTACCCTGTCTCAGGGCAGTTTATATTAAAAATTATATAAATTTAATCCTTTAAACTGAAATAACACAGCAAAATGAATTGATTAAAATTAATAAGTGTTATACAGTTCCTTCTTGTGTGTGAGTTGTGGCCAATTCAGGAACAAGAGGTTTTGCTGTCATTCTCCTGCACCCTTGTCACCTCACAGATGATTGCAGCTCATTCCACATGAGGTTGCCCTTTAAGACCATTTGGAAACTTCAGTTGGTCCAGCATGCAGTGGCCCAAGCAGTTAAGGGTATATGTAGGTTTCCCCAAGTAATGCCACTACTGTGAGAGCTACACTGGCTGTCGTTAGCTTCAAGGTGATGATTATCACATTTCATGCCTGACATGGCTCAGGGCTTGGATATCTCAAAGGTGACATCTACACATCAGATGAGATCTAGGACAAAGGTTTGCTAAGAGTCCTATATCTGAGGGAATGTCATTTGCAGGGACCCCATGGTCAGGCCTTCTCAGGAGCAGCGTTTGAGCAACCTACCCCCAGATATGTGGACCACACCCTCGCTATTATGGCTTTCCAGAAAGGTATTTCGGGACCTTTGAAGATCCTGCTATCCCTCAATTGTGAGGCATCAAATTTTTGTTTGTCATTATGTTACTGATTTATTATATTTTTAATTCTTTGTGTTGCTTGTAAGGGTTAGGGAGGCTTTGAAAATGGAGCAGCATGTAAGCTGAACAAACAAACAAATAAAATTATTAAAAACCAGGAAGAAATATAGGTCTTTAAGGTTCTCTGAAAAGCTTTGAAAGAAGGTAGACCCTCTTGATGTCTACAGAGAGTCTGTTCCAAAACTTAGAGGCAGTGTCTAAGAAGGCCTGGTCTGGTGGTTCTTGCCACCACATAAACTTATGGCACCCAAACTTGGCCATTTTCTAATTATATTAATCAGGAGTGTGAACAATAAGGTGTTTGGGCACAAAAGTAGTGTTTTCCATCTTATGCCAGCAGAAGACGTCTCATGATGCATAAAAGGAGATGTTGGTGATCTGCTTTAATTGATCTGTTTTAATTGACCTGCTGCAAGACTGCCCCCTCCTGTCCAAGTGCTAGACTCTGCATCTGCATGGCCATTTTCACTGTGGCTGTCAGAGCGACTTGGCAAATTATCTTACTGGTTTTTTTTAAAAAAAAAAAATAGGTCCCATTTTTTGATGATTTCCAGTTCACAGCTCAAGATTAAAGGCTGCACCTTGGGATATTGATGGCTAGCGCTGTGTGAAATACAAGGCTCACTGCAAAGATCTTCCCGAGAGGCTCTGTGTGGCTCCTCCAGCAAAGTACTAGAGCAAATGTTTGGGGGCAGAGTTGGGCCCTGCCAGTTCCATAACAGATAGCAGCCAGACAGGGTGACAAGGCCAGATGGATTAGTATTGGCTCATAGATGAGAATCCATTTGAAGGCTACCCGGTTGGTGGTGAAGGAATTGGGGACATCAGGATGAGTGATGGCAGTGGTGGGAGTGAAGCCAGGGCAAGCCAGCCAGTGGCTGCTGAGACAAGCAGCTCAGCGTGGAAGGAATGTTGAAGCCATGGGCAGCTTGGCGGGTGCGTCAGAGCAGCACCTCTGAAAAATAAATACTATTTTTGCCATGGGAATATTGTCTAGGAGACAGAGATATCAGTATTCCTACAGCAATGGGTAAAGTATTTATTATTCATTCATTTTATTTATTTATGTGTGCCACAATCAAGGAGACTCTCAGCAATTTATAATATATTCATAAACAATACAGTAAAACATCCATGGTATAATACATAAAAATAAAAATGACAATGCAAGTAACAAAATAAAACTTCAATAATACAAAATGAAGATAAGTAGTCAGCAGTTAACATATAAACAGTTACAAAATCAATAAAATTGATGGTTAGACTTTATATCCCAATTGTTTTCCAGAATAATTATATTTTTAATAACGTCCGACCAACAACATGAAAGTTGATTGAATTCCTGGGGGAGGCTATACCAGAGCATAGTCATTGTGACAGAAAATCAACGCCCATGTGTCTCCAAACCTCCCATTTCACAGAACTGGGGGATCAGTGGAAGTTCACAGAAGTGGGGGACCAGTGGAAGTTTCTCTCAGGACATGAGTCAGGATATTTGAAATTAGAGAAGACAGTCCTACAAGAACTTTGGTGCCAAGCCATGTAAAGCTTTAAAAGTTAAAACAGACACTTTGAATAGCACTAGGAAACATATGAGGGACAGTGCAGGCCCCAGAGAACAGGACTCATGAACTCATGTCTGGCCATACCAGCCAACAACTGGACTGCTGCATTCTGGATCAATTGAAGCTTCAGGGTGGTCTTCAAGGCATTGACAGCATTTCTTATGCAGCTGAAAAGTATACAAACAATCTGCTTCCTTTACTCTACAAGTGTTAGAGAGGAGGTTAGAGACAGGTTGATAGTTGTCCCATTCAGATGGATCCAAGGAGGGCCTCTTCAGGAGAGGGCATACTGCAGTCTCCTTCAAGACTGACAGCATCAGCTCCTCTTGAAGAAAGATAACCACATCCCAGATTCAATCTATCACACACATACCTGGACCCCTTGAGGAGCCAGGAGTGCCATGGTTCAAGCCCACAAGTGGTTGAAGATACTCAAAAAAACACTCATCTACTTCGGACTGCTCAGGCCAGAAAGAATCCCAGATAACATGGCAAGCTGCTGTCATGCTCACCACACTGGACCCATGAGCAGTCAAAACGGTGAATCTGAGCAACTATCAGCAATGCGCTATGCTAACCTGCCTCTGCAGCCAGGTAGATCTACTTGTTGCTCCCTCCCCAAGAGAGAGTCGGCTACCCTAAACAAGTTTGCTGGACAACAGCCCACTGACACAATATGGGAGAAGTAATAACACTTTGTCTTCCTGATCACTGTGGATTTGAGCTTGTATCTATGCTTTTTGTCTTCATAGAAAGATTTACTTTTCATCTTCCTCTGACAGTGGAAGCTACAGAAGCTTATCTTCTGTAGCTTCATCTCCCAGAGGTTTTTTGGTAAACCAGGGAATCATCCAGTGGGCAATTGCATCAACACCTTGAGTTGCCTTTTGTTGACAGACGGTTGTTCTGCCAAAAAGCTAAAAAAAACTCCCAAGTGCTGCCAGAAACCATATGAATCCATAAGATACAGACCAGCTTAATCAGCTCATTTACCTTATGGAGGTCTCAGGTGACAGTCAATCTCACCTGGACTAGGAAGTGATCTGACTATGGCAACAAGCAAGTGGAAATGCTCTCCATACCAATCTGAGGGCATACCACCTCAAACTACTTCACCTCCCACACAATGTACCCATCCCATCCCAGCTCTGCCACAAATCCTGCTGGAATCTCAGCATCCCTTTGTAGGCAATATATAGATGAAATCACTGAGGGTTTTCCATCTGGACTGGCATGATTCCAGACTTCAAATACCAGGCTTCTGAAGGCAATACTGGGTTCAGACAGGACACTGCAACCTGGCACTGTGGCCCTTGCTTCTCCAAAAATATGCAGGCATAATCCCATGGGGGTCATCTAGGTAACAGTGATGCTGACCACCTCCCTTCCTGGCTCCATTCCTGTCTTCAACCTGATACTAGAAAAAATACAAACCAAGAAGTTGGTGGATCAGTTGTTTTTTGTTCCCCTCACAATGCTGATGATACACTCCAGAGAAAATCCAAATTTGAATTCACCTCCAATACCTTCAGGTGTCATGAAAATGTCTTCTGAGGTATTATTTCTCTAGAGGCTTCAAATCTGGCCTTCTGTCCCAGCCTTATCCCCACCAGCTGCAGGGGTGAAAATGGTGGCTGCTCCATGATCTGGAAGGCTTCTACCATCCAGGTTTGTAGCTTATCTGACCAATATGTTATAGTTGGCTACTGCTCTTGCTACTTTGCTCTCCAGACAAACACACTTTGCAAATGAAATTTGACCCTGAGCAGCCACCCCCCAAAAATACTAGTTTACTGTAAATGAGGGAACAGGACAAGGAGTCCCCAATTCCCCCAACATCCCCCCTCCACTCAGGAGAGCAATTGTGGATTGTTTTGCTGTCTGTAGATGTCACTAAGTGGAAAGGGGAAGGATGCCAGAGATTCTACCCACTGCTGCCCTGAGATTCTCCCACTTTATAGTGTGTGCAGGAAGCATTACAGATAAGATCTATTGTCAAAGCAGGGTAAATGCAGACTGTGGAGGCAGTGCTGTTCATACCAACATGACTTTCCTCCTGACTCAAGGACTGGAGGAAAGCACATTATAGTAAACACGAGGAAGAGCCTTGAATAACCCCAGAAACCAAAGAGGCCACTGCATTTTGAATTAACTGAAGTTTCCAGACCATGTATAAAGATTTTCTTATATGGAGTGCATTGCAGTATCCAATGCTGGGTTACTAGATAGCTACCATGAAGACTTTTGACTCCAACCCTGACAAGGCTTCTTTGCGTGCTGACTGGGGGTGATGAAGATATCATATTAGATCTACAAAGTCTGTGTAGGAGGAAAAGGGAAAAGTTGCTTCCTTTCCCTTCTCATTGCTTTGAGTTTGATAAGGATTTATATACACTGAGATAATTTCAGATTTATTGCTGTAGTTTTCAAAAGGCCATTTTTCAAACAGTGGTTTACAGCTATTTCAGTAGTATTAGAAGAAAGTCAACCGATATATAGAGAGGAAAGCAGTAAGAGAATGGAATGAAAGTATGTATCCATCACTTCCAAAGTATTCAAATAACTTTATTACAGCCATATGGCCAGAAAACGATATAAAACCTAAAAAGTAAGTGAATATAAATATACATATATATCAATTGACAAATAGTTTGTATAAATATAATATATATAACAAGGAATAAGAATGAAATATAGAATGTAAAAGTGAAAGGATAAAAGTACAATAATAATAGAATAAAATAATATAAAATACAAGTAAATGAATCAGAATCTTCAACTACAAGTAAGATGAATAGCACATATAAAGACGCAAAACGGGGCATCCTGGGGAGATATACTTGGGTTCTTATCAGATAAGAGGGATGACAGGTAGAAGTTGTGCACTTTGCCCAGAAATGTCCTCAGAATGGGTTGGATAAGAGTAATCTTGAAGTCCCTATAAAGAAACAACAGAGGAGCATATGGCTCAAAGACACTATTGAGCCATCCTCTCATGGGCATAGGTGCTGATGCACTGGAGTATTCTTAATAGCATCTAAAGAGGAAAGCTGAGGGCAGTGTGTCTAGCCTGGTCAAGGCAAAAGCCCTATGAAATATCAATACTGTAATAGATGATAAGTAGGAGGCTGGCGCAAACTCTTTCGGAAGAATCCCCCAAATTATAGGACTAGACACTAGGCTTAGATTAGATTGAAGGTCTGTGTCCCAGGCTTGTTGCTTGAGAGTGCACCTGGCATTTTCAAAGCCATCTCTTCCAAGCGTATGTGTAGCTTGGCCAGCTCCCAGATGAAAGGAGCCATTGGATAAGGATGGATAAATCTGACAGTGTTGCTTTCTTCCATATTTTTGTAAAAGTAATTAACTGAATAAAAACCTAACCCTGAATAAAACACCTTGTCTTGTCTTGGATTGGTCCATTCAAAATAAATCTCATCAGCTTTCACCCAATGATCTGGATTGCTCACTTTTCTACTTGCTATAAACTGATGATCTTAACAAAGTCTTTCTCTCTCAACTCTTCATCTGTAAGAAGAAGTTCTTCACTGTACACCTTATGACAGAAGTTGGTTTAAATATGCACATCTGCCCATCCCATCAGATCCAGCAGAAGAGGCATACTGTGGGTCCCGTCTGTTAGGGAATTATACTTGGTGGGTCCCAGGAGGCGGGCCTTCTCTGCCACGGCGCCCGCCTTATGGAACATTCTCTCCCCCCTCCCCAAAGTGAGGTCATCCCTCCTTATTTTCCAGAAGTCCCTCAAGACCTGGCTATGTCATCAGGCCTGGGGGTCCCAGGGGACCAGTGAGATCTTGAGGTGGCTCCCTTGCTAATTTAATCTCTTGTGTGCCTTATGCTTTTAAAACTTTTTAATAATGACTTTTTTGACATGTTTATTGTTTTATATCTTCGTTGTATGCCACCCAGAGTCACTTCTTGTGAGATGGGTGGCCATATAAATTTGATATATAAATAAACAAATAAATACTGAATTAGTTTACTTCTTTCCATGCAGTGAAATGCATCAGTAAAATAAATCACAGGATTGGAATCTGGTCCAATATCTGTTAGACACATTATTAGCAAATAGAGCAAAGCATGTTTTCTTCCAATTTATTTGATATATGACCTTCAAAAAGACTTGTGATAATTTATTTCAAAGTTCCGCTGACTACATTTTCAGCACCTCATTTTGCCTGGATAACAGTGAGAGGAGAAAACAATGAAGCCGGTGCTTTCAAGTTCCCAATAAGAAGCAAAGACAGTTGGCAGGCTTCCTCTTGCTCTGCAGTTAAATATCTCTATTTAAATGCAAATTATCATCTGACACTATAAAAAATAACATAACAGGAAGCAGGTAGACATGTCAAAGTCTGTTAAAAATAACTTGTGTTTATTTTCAGGAGAGAAGGATCAATGTGGTGGAATGTTTATTAAGAATAACATCAGCACCAAGTTTTTATTTAGATATGGCAGTTCCATGATGTATTGATTAGCGTATCATTTATGGGGCTTTCTGAAATACTATCCATCTCTGTCACTTGGGAACAGCATGACAGTATAGGTTGGCTTTCCCAAACCTGGATGTTTCCCAGATATGTGGACTCAATTTCCCTGAATTCTCAGCAATGGCTTTGCTGTCTAGAGAACCTTGGAACTTGATGGCTGAGTTGAACATCTATAGATCTCTATTTTAAAAAAATAAAGAATTCTTTAGAATATTTTCCATGTACAGTTCTGTCTGTCTGTCTGTCTGTCTATCTACTTTTGAACACATAAATCTGGTTTCAATAAAATACTGTATTCTTGAAAACTACATCCAATTCTGTTGAATAATAACATACAGAGAAAAAGAGAGTCATTTGATTGCTAGTGATAGTCAGTGTGGAAATAAGAGGAGTGTGTACTGAATTGGATTTGAGCCCCAAGTCAAATTGGCCCCCTGAATCAGTATGAGCAGGAAGTGGTTTCTGAATCACTGGACTAAGATCTGAGCACATCTTTTGGATTATGTCATAATGAATTGAAAAGATTATTTAGAGCACAGCCTTATCCTAAAGTCAATGGGATTTAATTTTGCCAGAAGCATAAGATTGTACTTCAGTGGGTAGTATTCCCAGTGACATTATGTTTCTTTGTTTTTTTTTTAACTGAATATATACTATTTGGATTGGGCAAAACTACTTTTCCTTGTATATGAGAGAGAATAGGTCCAAACAGAATTCCAAGTATTTATTTATTTATTTATTTATTCATTTATTTATTTATTTATTTATTTATAGTGATATTTATACCCCGCCTATCCCCTCCCTAATGGAGGACTCTAGGCGGCTTACATTCATATATATACAATTCAAATTATACAATTCACCAAATTCAATTAACCGCGCGTGAAGGGAGGGGGGTGAGGGAACCGACTCTACTAGGCTCCGGACTACATTTCCCAGGATACCTTTATGTATTTATTCCCAATTTCTTTTACAAAATGTCTGTTAAAAGTCTTCACTGTCTATTTTCTTACCCTCCCTCATTCCTAATAACTCCTTTTCTAAGGCAGTTTGGTGTATCTAGTTTTCTATAGAGTGCTTCAGAAGATGGTGAATAACAGTTGTCATTGTTACAGGTTAAAGTTCTGTTACTTGTGCCAGATGGTATCCCTTTCCTCTCAACCAGAATGAGCTTGCATGTCAGAACTATAATGGAAGTCTTGATCCCAATAAACAGATGCCAGGCAATGGCAGAAAACTATATGCTGATATAAGAAAGTTTTCATAATTGCCTTAAATGAACTTTGGACCTGATGTTTTTAATGAGGTGGTTAGCATACATGTGCAACTGTTGTATAACATAATTAGTAAATTCTATCAATATTATGTTGTTGTCGTAAAGTGATGAAATTTGGTTGAATATATATTCTCCATGACCTGTTGGCTTCATGTGTATTTAACAAAGCATCTTCCTCTACACAGCAGAAGCATTTGGTGCTTAGTTGCAGAATTAAGGAGGCTAATTCATAACAAAACACCATTTGAAACATTTAAGCTATCTAACATGTCAAATATTTTCATGCTGTGTTTCTGTCAGGTAAAGAAAAGGAAGCCAGAGTTTAGGGTTCATCTCTGGAAATCTGGGTCACTTTTTCATTTTGTCCCAGAATTGTTGTTTGATCTCCTGGCCAAAAGTTCATGGAATCTTATGTCTTGGCATTTTTTCCTAGAAAATTTGCTTCCTTCATCATTTATGGAACTTGGGTGGGCCAAAGGAGAGTAGGAAATAAGTTTATGTTCTCTCATTTTCGGAATTCTGTAGACATGCAGAAACAAGCCAGAGAATTTCTCATGGGGAACATCAACAAGTGAACAAATAGACAAGTTTAATAAGCAAACATGATTTTAAGGAGGTGAACAAGTCTGTATAATCTTGCATAGAAATACAGGAATATAACGTTCTCCTCAAATTATAGGCCTTGGACAGGACCAGTTACTTGGTATAACTGCAAGAAGAAAAGGGGTACAGAGAAACTCAGTCTTTAAGAGGAGCTGTCAGAAAGTGGCTTTGCAGACAAGATGTTACAGTCTGACCATAAAGCAACTACCTGCTCTGTGTATCAAGCTGTGGCTGGTCTTCTTATCGAATATTCAATCAGTTCTGTCAGAGATGCCTCTCTACTGTCACTACCCAATGGTTTCTGGCAAAGAGAGGTTCAGATTACATATTAGAATAAGCATCCATTAAGGAAGAACAGTTTGATGGTGGGACCAATTATCCAAAGAGACGGTAGGCTCCTCTTCACTGAACGTATTCAAGCAAGGCCAGGCAGCCAGCTGTCTAGGATGCATTAATTTGGGCTGAGCAGGTCGTTGGATTCAGTGGCCTGAATGGCCTCTTCCAACATTATGATTCCACAGTTCCAAGCAGCAGAGTAGGCTATAGCCTTCCAACAGTTTTATTTCTGAAAAATGACTCTAGAGCCGAAGACTCCAGGTGCATTATTGGAAATACTGTAAATACCTTGCTTTGGACTGGTGCTTTTCCCCAACAATCCGGTCTCCCGTTAGACATGGTTGTAATTTAAAGAAACCAAACCAAATAAAATAAAATCAGAGAGGCTGGAAGGTCCCTGGGAGGTGCCAAGGCAGGTGTCTCTAGCCGCACTGATGCTCCATCGTGAAATTTGGATTACCGGGCTTTAGGCTTTTGCCTTTTTTTCTATCTGTAATGCCTTCTCTCTACAGTACGTTACCTTCTTTCTTATTGCTTGGCAACCTCACACAAAGATAGAGTTGGGAAAAGATCTTAATAGTTAG
This sequence comes from Charina bottae, assembly GCA_023362775.1. Lineage (NCBI taxonomy): Eukaryota > Metazoa > Chordata > Lepidosauria > Squamata > Charinaidae > Charina > Charina bottae. The sequence goes on from JALMGJ010000020.1 coordinate 5,352,696, forward strand.
GCATTTAAATTTCTACAATAGCCATCTAAGACAAAATGGTGCAATCAGGATCCATAGTTCTATTATACTTTACCTTTAATTCATATATATGAAACATGGCAGATTTTCTAAGGAACCCCTTTTCTTGCCTATCATACAATAGTGGTAAAACATAACAATCTCATAAAAATGCTATAGTAGATTACCTTAAGGAGTTGTTCTGGGATGAAGCTTAAAGGCACTGAAGAAAACAGGCTGTGAATCATCTCTTAATATTTTTTTTCTACTCTTTCTAAAGGTGGACAGTGTCACAAGTCCTGTGGAAACCGATGCTGGGGACCTTTAGCAGATCAGTGCCAGAGTTGTAAGTATATTTGAATAAGAAAAGATTGTGAGAAGGAAAAATTAATACAAACCAGCATTCATGCTGTTGACCTATTATCAACAACTTTTTATCAAATAATTATGCGATGAAAGTTTTTTTTCTCGCTAACATAACCTTACTATGATATGGAAGTAAGCAATACAGTCCTGGAGTAGTCAGACTGTGCCATACATTCAGACTTGAACCTTTTTTTTTAATGAAAAAGTAATGGAAATAAAACTATCCCACAGTCTTTCTACCTGATTTTCCAGGAGTTTTTTTTCACTTAGGCAAGTATCCATAATGGAATTTCCACCCACCACCTGAAGTCAAACAGCCTACTCAGGAATCGTCAGAAGTTCTCCATAACTAGAAACTACACAGGGAGCAGCAAGATCTCAACATAATGTATCACTTGTGTTGCCCCTAGATATCATCACAATGGCTTTGAAGTCTGCATCATGAAAGCTTCTACATGTATGATTGCTCACATACATATAGGATTCCATCTTGCTGGAATCACTGTAAAACTCAAGTCCTTAGTAACATGAATAACATAGCATCATTGAAATCTTCATGGTTATAGACACAAATGCTGGAAAATTGGAGGATAAAAGGAGATATGTGGTTGGCATGCATACCAAAATGTTTAAAGGTTTGGACCCAATATACATGCTGAATGAATGTTGAGCTGAAGAATGGTACAAAGAAAAGGGGACAAATCGTGGCAGCATAGGCAAGAACTTTGACTCCAACTTTGAATTCTCAGGATATAAATAAAAGAGCTTGGCTGGTGAGCCACTGGAACCGTGGCCACAACAACTTGTGACATGCCTAGTAGACAATGATATCATGTAGTTCAATTCATAAGGTGACTCCTGTTGACTATATTTTCTAGAAAGATTTTTTGTTTGTGGCAGTGCAATTTGGTGCTGAAGAATGAAATTAAATTGTAGTTGCGGCAAAATAATGAGTGAAAAAATGATTAATCCAGAGATCTGAATAAAGTGATTGATTTATTCAGTGACCTGTATCAGTCAGGACCTTGAAAAAGATCCTTAAATAAATCACTAGAAATTAATTTTCTGAATTAGTTTATTTTTCAAGCCCTTTTACCACATTCCCAAACTTAAAAGAAGACTTAACTGAAAAACTCCCAAAATTAATTGACAAATAGTAACAGAAATCAAGCATGATAGAATCCAAGTACTGGAGAATAAACTAATATAATTTTGCTGAAATCAAAACAACAAAGTATTATACAATATTTAATTTATGAAGACATACTAAACATATTGATGGAAAACATTTATAACTTGATTTGCCTTTGAAAAAGGCAGTTTATAAAATCAGACAAAATATTCCACACTGAAAAGATCCTATCCCCGGTGGTCATCAATTTGTCCGTAGAAAGTGGCAGATCAAGCAGCCAGCCTCACTTGATGGCCTAATCAGGTTTATATATGGCCAGATATTATTATGGGCCTGGATTATTCAGGCTTTAAAAGTAAAAACAGCACCCTGAATTATGGCTGAAAGCCAACTGAGGTCCAGTGAAGTCAGCAGGAAAGATATTATATGCTTTATGTGGCAGAAACATAAATATATCCCAGACCAATTGAAAATAATTTCTAAAGGAAATCCCAACCATGCAAAATGCATGACCTTTATCTAAATTGGAGATCATAAATATTTATATGATGGTGGTAAAAGAAATATTTCTTAAGGGTGGCATATACAAGTACCTACTTGTTACCAATGTAGAATAGCTGTCATACAGCTGTTTCGTTTGAACCCAGTTGTCAGAATGTGTTTCTAGCATCCTGTAATAGGACGTGGGAATGACCTTGGGAGACGGAGGAAGAGCTACAGACTAGGCAATGGTCAGATAAGAGCCCACAGAAGGAATGTGGGTGTGGCAAATGTCTCAGAAGGGACCTTCCTAGTTTCATGGGCTGTAAAGACAATGGGGGAGAGATGTAGTTTCAGACTTGCAAGTTTCTGTTAATATAACCTTACAGTAAAGATAGAGCTAGTACTCCTGGGTGTACTTCTTGTCTGGACTACCCCATAAGGCTGACACATCCCTGGTTAGCAGAGTATCTGATTATTTCATTTTCTGTGCTTCCATACTTCATTGCCCATCAGAATCTTTGGGAAAGCTAGATAAATGATTAGTACAGGGCTTTCCAAACTTTTGCCATTGGTGACACACCAACGGCCAGCGCACAAAACCTGGAAGTGTCGCCACTGCTGAGGTGTGCAAAAACCCGGAAGCGCCGGCAGCGGCGCTTCCGAGTTGCCGCTGCCGCAGCGTCCTGGAACCCAGAAACGCTGATGGCCCGCTGCTGCCGCTGCCCCTTCAAAAGGGCAGGCTCCGGGGACCCTGAAAATACCCTCAGTTCTTGCAGCGAGGCGAAAATCACGCACGCATGCTGCCAGGCCGCTTCCCTGCTGCACAGCTGATCAGTGCGGTGGTGGGGCGGGGTGGAAATTCTCTGCACCGATCAGCTGTGTGGCGGGAAGCGGCCTGGTAGTGTGCATGCGCGGCGAGGCTTTTCACCTCCCTGCTGGAACCGAGGGCATTTTCGGGGTCCCTGGTGCCTGCCCTTTTGAAGGGGCAGCAGCAGCAGTGGTGTCCTGGAACCCGGAAGCACTGATGGCCCACCGCCGCCACTGCCCCTTCAAAGGGCAGGCTCCAGAGACCCTGAAAATGCCCTCGGTTCCAGCAGGGAGGTGAAAAGCCTCGCCGTGCACGCACACTGCCGGGACGCTTTCTGCCGCACAGCTGATTGGCATGGAGAATTTCCACACACACACCCCGTGCCGATCAGCTGTGCAGCAGGGAAGTGGTCCGGCAGCGTGCGTGTGCAATTTTCTTCTCCCTGCCGGAACTGAGGCCATTTTCATCAGCGCTTCCGGGTTGTCACACGACACACTTGGGCCCCCCAGGCGACACAGTATTGTGTCACGACACAGAGTTTGGAAAGCCCTGGATTAGTAAAATGTGGAAAGTGGTCTTTTCCCCTCAAGATGCCATATGATTTGTTTTTACTTTCTCTGAAATTGTTTGGATATTGTTTAGCGAAGAAGTTTCTGAAGTGGAAGCCAATAGTAGCTTTGATCAGTGTGCTCTAAAACAATAAAAATGACTCCCCCATATGTAGTACATTAAAAGCTGTTTGACACACTGTTCATTAATCCATTGTGCCCCCCCATTTAAGCAACACATTAGAGCAGGGCTTTCCAAAGTTTTCCCACGGCGACACACCAACCGCCATTGGTGTGTCGCCGCGGGAAAACCCGGAAGTGCCACCGTTGCGGCAGCGTGCAAAAAGCCGGAAGCGCTGCTGCCGCTTTCGAATTTTTTCACGCCGCCATTGGTGTGTCACCGCGGGAAAACCCGGAAGCGCTGATGATGATCAGCGCTTCCGGGTTGTGTGGCAACACACCAGACTGTGTGTGGCGACACACTTTTGTGTCGCGACACAGAGTTTGGAAAGCTCTGCATTAGAGATTAGATTGGCCCCTTCCTTGTTGGCCTTTCGTAAGGCCTTGAAAACTTGGCTTTGTGCCTGAGCCTGGGGCCCTGGGTGTGAGATGGAGCCTGTCTCCTGGCTGTGTGGATAATTGCTTAGATTATGCCCTACTGCTATGTGTTTTATTTTTGTTTTCCATTTTTATATTGTGTATTATATGTATTTTGTTTATTTTATTGTAAGCCGCCTAGAGTCACATAAAAGTGAGATGGGCGGCTATGTAAATTGAATAAACAGATAAATACATGTTCAGGTATACATATGAAAACAACTCTGATGCATAACCAAATGACATGTTAAATGTCCGAAACATATTTTTTAAAGTTACATCTGCATGTTAATACATTTTCCTTTTTTTAAATATAATTTTATTGAAGTTTTTTACATGAATAATTATTGCCAGGGAGATTTCTTGTCTTTTATAAAGTTTTGTATAGAACTGATAAAATATTCTTTGCATATTTACATTATATGTTATCTTAGTTTTCCCATTTTGCAATTTTAATATTTTCTTCTTACTTCCTTTTCTCTGTTTATATGCTAGCCATTTTCCTGGCTTGTTTGCTAACTCAAAATTTTTCTGTTTTGCAAAGTTCATTTTTATCTCCATTTCTTTAATTGTTAACATAGAAAGTTGGCATTGTAAAAGCTTGATTTGCTGTTAGACATCTTTCCTTCCTGGAGATCTCTTTTACTCCTCTTCTTTCTTTTTTTTATCTCCATTAAAATCTTTGCATCTTCTCATCTCTTTGTCTTTTCAACTTGCTGTTTTGCTGTATAAAATGTCCCCTCATAAAGGCTTTATTGGCTTCCCATACTGTCCTTATATCAGTGCTTTTATTAAGGTTAATCTCAAAAAATTCTTTCAATTTCTTTTTTGCAGTCCTCCATTATTGACTCCTTCTGTAACAAAGTTTCATTTAGCCTCCACCTATAAGTCCTAACTTTCCTCTTGTATATTAAAGTCGCTCAGTTATGATCTGAAAATGTCTTTGGCAATATCTCCACTTTATTAATAAATGTAGCAAGACTTTTAGAAATCCAAAACATATCTATTCTTGAAAAAGATCTGTGTCTTTCAGAAAAGTATGTATATTCTATAGAGTCCCCATTTTTATGTCGCCATATATCTTTAAGCTGAAAGTTATCCATCATTTCAAAAAATATTTTCAGTAATTTACCTTGTGTTGATTGAATTTCTTTCTCAGAGGTTCTATCTTTTTGTGGGCACACCACTCCATTCCAATCTCCCAGGAAACACCAATTTTCATATGGCAAGTCTATTAGTTTTTCCATAAGTCCCTTGAAAAATACAGTTTTTTATTATTATTTGGGCATACATTTCCAATATCATAGCTTTAGTTTAATTCAAATTGATTTCAGCTCCGACATATTGGCCGTGGTTGTCATTATCAATTTTGGTTGTAATTTTGGGTTTATATACAAAACAACTCGATTTTTCTTAGTTGATCCTGCCAAAATAAATTCCTGTCCCAAATTTTTACAAATCAAATATTTTTTATCTTTGTTCCTTACATGTGTTTCCTGTAAACAAATTATGTCTTGTTTTAATTTTTTCAAATGATGAAATACTTTTTTCCCCCGGGGGGGTTTGCCCCATTTATATTCCACATTAGGCATTTAAAATCCATAATTATGCTGTAAACTTAGAAAAGTCTATACCTGTAGCTCCCAATGTGGTAGTCTCTTCCTCAGTCTCTTGTATTTGTTGTGCCAATCCTTCCTTCTGATCCACTTGCATGTCCTCCAATTCCTCTTTAAACCTTTCAAATAAGTCTCTCACCTTCTTGACTGAATTAAGTCAGAATCTCTGCTGTTTGAAAGTTAAAATCACTCCTTCCAACTTGTCCCAGTGGAATCGTCACTGATGCTGTGACATTCTTCCCCATTTTTTCAAACAACTTTTGTAATCAAACCTTTATTACAGTCATAGACCAGCATCTTTTGTAAAAATCTCTGGTGTGATTCCTTTTTCTGTTACATGTTCTGTAAATGATCCTCTCCTCCCTTTTGTGATTTTTGCTGCTTTTCTAGTAGTATCCATTTTCTTTCTATTTTATAATCCAGAAAGGAGAAGTAGAAAATAGAGACTTTTTTTCCCTAAGCCCTTAACTCTTTGGTCCCTTTCGGCACTCCATAGCTCTATAGAGCTATGGAGTGCCGAAAGGGACCAAAGAGTTAAGGGCTTAGGGGAAAAAAGTCTCTATTTTCTACTTCTCCTTTCTGGATTATAAAATAGAAAGAAAATGTGATGATGATCACATGATCTTTCACAACTTCCAGTTTCCCTTACCTCTTTGTTTAACAAAATCAACAAGTCAAAAAATCACCCGGCTGCCAATCTCCACCTCAGCATCGTCACCACGATGCAAAGGCATGTTAGTCTGACATTTCTCCACCTGGAAGCCCCATGTTAATACATTTTCTAATATCCAGATTATTTGGTGGGGCAGGAATATAGCTGGAGATCTTAATCCCCATATTTCATTTCAAATTATATAGGAAAAATAACAGTTGGATATTGTCCAACTCAGCCTGCTTTTTATACTCTTTTGTGCTGGCTGTTTCTATCACTCTTTCCAAAGCAATCAACTGCATCTTATTTTCTCTCCTATGGTCTACATAAATTTAACATGTAAATTTGTACACTTAAGAGAGCACTTAATAAAGAATTATATGTAGTGTGCATTAGAAGGAAAACATTACTTCAAAATAAAGTGATAAATAATTAACCATCCATTATAAATTAAAATGCTAAAGAATCAGTAATTAGCATTTTTCTGCAAAGGACTATTTTACATTCAATTCAACTTATATATACTGTATATCCTTTATTCTGTAAAACTCCATTGTCTTTCTTTTAGGGTGTCTAATAAAAAAGACAACAATAAATCTAAACTGAAATCAATTGGATTGAATGAAATTCTAGTGAGAGAAATGAGAAAAACATTAAGGAGGTATATAACTCTTCCCATTGTGCTGTATCATATATATGTTTATACCAACTTTTACCATTCTCATAATGCCTTCCAAGGCAGTTTATACAAACCCATACACACACGCTTTAAGATATCTTTAATTATGTCTATGTGACCTTGAAATAAAGTCTTCTGTCACCAGTATTTTCATGATGGTTAAAGGGAAGGACTTCAGAAGTTTTAACAAAATTGCCACCATTTTTTTTTCTCAATTTATTACGGTCACTGACCAGTACAAGTTGGAATTCTACAAGGTAAACACATTGGGCTTTAAAATATAAACCCTCTGATTTGAAATAGTTTTGAATCTAATTTAACAAGTCCCAATTAAATATTAAAATGCATTTAGATCACAATGTAAATGAGCCCCTTATCAAATTTAAAAACAGTCTTATTCATTTACATTATCATGACTAATATTGTACATAATTATAAAAATATAAAATACAAATATTAAAATGAGTGATACAAAAATAAAATATCATATATAATATATATACCACTTAAAATTATTACAAGGAATACCATATTACATTTTCAAATCATAGTCTGGCGTATCTTCATGGCAGCTGCACAGAATCTGGCTACTTGTGCTGTAACAGTTGGATGTTCATCTATAAGTAGCATTTGCATAGAGACTATATCTTGCCGCCTAGGATATTTATTGATCAGAGGTATTATTAATTTATTCCTAAGCTCTTTATATAAAGGGCAGCGAAGGAGCACGTGGTCTGTGGTTTCTATCTCTCCTATGTTACAAGCGCAGCATCATTGGTGATCACTCGTAGCCGAGTAAGATTGTCTTCCAAAGGTAAAATTTTAACAGTGGATCCGTAAGTGGCTATAAAGGCCAATTCTGGATCCGCACAACCTCCCACAATGAGGGCATAGGTTTCCAGGTGGGAGACGGTCATGATGAGGGTTTGCCTGACGTGCCTTCCTTTTAGCTCTTTTCTCCCTTTTGCCCTGTACTCGTGCTTCTTCAAAGTCCATAGCGCCATTAATAAAGGCTGACCTCCAATTGAAACGCTCATGAGTTAGGGCTTCCCAGTTCTCAATGCTGATATTACATTTTTTTTAAATTAGCTTTGAGAGTATCTTTGAATCTCTTTTGCTGTCCACCAATATTCCGTTTTCCATTCTTCAGTTGGGAGTAAAGTAGCTGCTTTGGAAGACGATGGTCAGGCATTCGAACAACATGACCGGTCCAGCGAAGTTGATGTTGGATGATCATTGTTTCAATGCTGGTGGTTTTCGCTTCTTCTAATACGCTAACATTAGTCCGCCTATCTTCCCAAGTAATTTGCAGAATTTTTCGGAGGCAGCGTTGATGGAATCTTTCAAGAAGTTGGAGGTGGCGTTTGTAGAGGGTCCATGTTTCACAGGCGTACAGATGGGTTGGTAGTACAATGGCTTTGTAAACAAGCATTTTGGTCTCCCTGCGAATGTCCTGATCCTCAAACACTCTACGCTTCATTCGGGAGAAAGCTACACTCGCAGAGCTCAGGCGATGCTGAATTTCAGCGTCGATGTTGGCTTTTGTAGATAGATGGCTGCTGAGATAAGAAAAGTGGTCGACCATTTCTAGTGACACACCTTTAAGCTGGATTGATGGTGCTGCGGAGGGATTGGTTCGAACTTGCTGGTAAAGCACTTTGGTTTTTTTAATGTTAATTGAGAGGCCGAGCTTTTCATATGCTTCCGCAAAGATATTTAGGATAGTTTGAAGATCTTCTTCGGAGTGTGCACAGACTACGTTATCATCAGCATATTGAAGTTCTATAACAGAAGTTGTAGTTACCTTATTTTTTGCTTTCAGCCTACTAAGATTAAACAGCTTTCCATCTGTTTGATATATAATTTCTACACCAGTAGGAAGTTTCTCTTCAACAAGGTGTATAATCATAGCGATGAAGATAGCGAATAAGGTTGGAGCAATAACACATCCCTGTTTAACGCCGGATTCCACTTTAAATGGATCGCTTTGAGAGCCATTGTTATTCAGGATTGTTGCCATCATGTCGTCATGGAGTAGCCGCAAGATGTTCACAAATTTATCAGGGCATCCGATTTTCAGAAGGATGGTCCAGAGAGCAGTACGATTTACAGTATGAAAAGCTTTAGTCAGATCAATAAACGCCATGTACAGAGGGCGGTTTTGCTCCTTGCATTTTTCTTGAAGCTGTCGTGCAGTGAAGATCATATCCACTGTTCCCCTGGAAGGGCGGAAGCCATTTTGCGTTTCAGGGAGGATGTCTTCTGATACAGATAGGAGACGGTTTGCGATGATCTTTGCCAGGATTTTGCCTGCTGTGGCTAGAAGGGAGATGCCTCGATAGTTTCCACAATCTGTTCTATCACCCTTTTTAAAGAGAGTGATAATTATGGCATCCCTAAAGTCTGCTGGAATCTCCTCCCTCATCCAGATTTTTTCGATGAGCTTATGAAGTTGTTGTGTAAGTTCAAGCCCGCCTTCTTTAAAGACTTCAGCAGGAATCCCATCAGGTCCACTAGCTTTGTTATTTTTCATTTGTTTAGTGGCTTTACTGACTTCCTCCAAACTAGGGGGTACTGCAAGCTCATCTCTTATTTGTTTTTGCGGGATTTGCAAGAAGACTTCATCAGCCACAGTAGAGTGACGATTAAGGAGATTGTAGTAATGCTCTTTCCAGTGCAGTGCAATAGACTCTTTGTCCTTTAGAAGTTTAGCACCATCTACTGAGCGTAAGGGATTTGTACCATGGTTTGTTGGTCCATAGATGGCCTTTATGGCATTAAAAAAGCCCCGTGCATCATGAGCATCTGCAAAATGTTGGGTTTCGTGGGCTTTTTTTATCCACCATATGTTCTTAAGTTCTCTAGTTCTTCTTTGGACTTCTGCCTTTGCACTGGCGTAGATTTTTTTTTTAACGGCACAGTTAATATCTTTTTTCCATATCCGGAAGGCTTTCCTTTTCTTGTCAATAATATGTTCAATCTAACTATCGTTCTCATCAAACCAGTCCTGATGTCTCTTAGTTTGGTATCCGATAGTTTGTTCACAGGCTGAAATAATAGAAGTCTTCAATTTAACCCAGTGTTCCTCAACATTTTCAGGAAGTTCCATAGGCAGATGTTCCTTGAGAGTTGATTGAAAGCAAGCTCGTTTAATAGAATCTTGAAGGGCCAGTGTATTCATTTTACGCCTTGGTTTTCTTCCTTGGAGCCTACGATGAGGGACAATCTTTATGGCCATCGTGGATCGAATTAATCGATGGTCTGTCCAGCAGTCATCGGCGCTCGTCATGGCTCTGGTGAGAAGTACATCACGGCAATCTCTAGCACGGACAATTACATAATCTAAAAGATGCCAATGCTTCGACCGTGGGTGCTTCCAAGATGTTTTAAATTTATTTTTCTGGCAAAAGAGTGTGTTAGTAATGACAAGGTTATGCTCTGCACATTTAGTCAGAAGTAAGATTCCATTCATGTTGCTGTTGTCAACTCCTTCTTTCCCAATGATCCCTGGCCACAAATCAAAGTCACCCTCAACTCTTGCATTGAAATCGCCCAGGAGGATAATTTTATCCTCCTTTGGTATCTCTGATAAGATGGTGTCCAGCTGGGTGTAAAAATTTTCCTTGATATCCTCATCTGCATCTAGTGTTGGTGCGTAAGCACTTAGGATAGTTGCCTGTTGGTTTTTGGCGAGTTTTATTCGGAGAGTTGAGAGTTGTTCGTTAATCCCAGTGGGAACTTCTGACAAGAGCTTCACAAGGTCGTTTTTGATAGCAAAGCCTACCCCATGTATTCGTCGTTCTTGTTCAGGCAGTCCTTTCCGAAAGAAGGTATAACCTCCTTTTTCTTCCTTCAACTGTCCTTCTCCTGCTCTTCGAGTTTCTTGGAGTGCTGCTATATCAATATTAAAACGTCTCAGCTCCCTTGCAATAATGGCAGTCCTACGTTCAGGTCGTTCACTATCCATATTGTCTTGCAGTGTCCGTATATTCCATGTTCCAAAATTCATGTGTTTTTTACGACCGCTAGATGGTGACCCCACTGGTCGCGGTAATCCAGTCAGGGAGAAAATGAGGCAGACTATGTTTAGGGCACCTTTTCTAGCCCCCTCCCCATATGGGGTGAGCAGAGTGGATCCTAAATAGGGCTGCTCAGTCATGGATACAGCTGCCGAACTACTCAACTGCCTCGATCCTTGAGTCAGGGCGACTGAATCCGTATCCACCGCCCATGTGCTGATCCATGACTAGGAGCTTCCGGATTTCACAGTCCTGCCCCCGTTGCCATTCGTCAATCGCCATGGGACTTTTGGTTGTTTTGGGTTTGGTGTTGTTGGAAGACGCCTGTGCGTGAATTTGTTTTATGTGTGGAGATCGGTGCACAACGATCAGCACACAACCTTCACAGAAAAAGGCTCTAATCCAATGGCATGGATACCATGACGATTGGTGACCTTTTGTCTGCTGCAGCCTTCATCCACCTTCGCAGCCATTGTAACAATACACCTTGTTATCTTCCGCCTGTTCTGCCGTTGAGGACTTTCTTGGATCGTTCTTTGTCTGGTTCCTCCCCCTGGACCTTACCGCCATGGGTGACCCTACCAGGAGTACATGACTCCCGACGGCTTCGCTCACAGGGTTCATTGAGAACACACAAGCCCACTCACCACAACAAGGTGATGATCCAGCGAGTGAGTACAAGCGCAGCACCTTGCAGCTAAAGGGATTTTTTTGTATCTGCCATCCAAGACTGCAGAAGGGAGTGCATGGCTTCGAGCTAGGGAAAAAGCTTTCTGATGGCTAGGAATTTCAAGTTGTGTAAGATACTTAGCGGTATTAACTATATATTTATTATACTCTGAAGCTAGGAAATAAGTGGTCTTCTCTAAGTCTGTTTGTCGTTCTGTCCTTTATCCTTTGCTTCAAGACCTATTTTTCCTGTTCGTAATCCATCCTAAGAATTGCATCCATAGAAAATCCTAGGTTTGCAAGACTAATTTCAATATCCTTTAACCAAGAGGATTGAAAGTAATCTTGGAAAATGAGTGGCGCTAAACCTTGAGGGAAATGCTTAAGTTTTAGCCAGAGGTTCAGAGAAGCTAGTCTCACTCTTGCCTCAACTTTTACCATGCCGGCTTCTAATCGAAGGTAAGCATTTGAAACACATTTGGGCATTTGGAATACTGCTCTTAAGAATTTTGATTGCACTCTTTCCAGGGAAGTAATACTTAAAGTCAAAGCACCAACACAGGACCCGTAAAGTAGCTGGGCTAATGGCTTTGCCTGGAAGAGTTTAAGAGCTGCTGGTATATAGTGCCCTCCTTTATTCCGGAAGAACTTTAAAATGGCATTTTCTGATTTATGTCCGATATCAGCTGCATAATCAAAGTGAGGTTTCCTAGATCCAGTGGCATGCATGACTACCCCTAGTTATTTAAAGCTAGTCACTTACTCTATTCTGTGCCCATTTATACTCCATGTGCAAAGTTTCGGCCTTTTGGCGAAGGTCATTATCTTTGTTTTTTGATAATTTATTTCAAGCTGATTATTAAAACAATACTGGGCCAAGGTTGCCAAAGCTCTGTTGAGACCTATAGGCGTCCTAGAAAGTATGACAGCATCGTCTGCATAAAGCAGCAGGGCAATATTTCGGTCCCCTAATTTAGGAGGGTGGAAGTCTGGGTGATTTAGGCATCTTAAAAAGGTAAAGGTTCCCCCCGCACAGTTGTGCAGTCGTGTCCGACTCTAGGGGCCGGTGCTCATCTCCGTTTGTTAGCCGAAGAGCCAGCGTTGTCCGAAGACGCTTCCACGGTCATGTGGCCGCATGACGCGTGTGGAACGCTGTTACCTTCCCACCGAAGTGGTACCTATTCATCTACTTGCATTTGCATGCTTTCGAATTGCTAGGTTGGCAAGAGCTGGAGCTAGTGCGGGAGCTCACTCCGCACGCAGGGCTAGGGATTCAAACCTCCGAACTTGCGATCTTCCTATTGAGAAGCCTGGCGTCTTACCCGCTGAGCCACCACGCTCCTGGTGTCTTACCATCTTACCATATCATTATTATATTATTATTATATTATTAATATATATTAATATATTAGGCATCTTACCATATTAATATAAAAGTTAAAAAGTAGTGGGGCCAAAATACAGCCCTGTTTCACCCCCTTTTGCACTTTGATTGATTTGGAAAGGGACCCAAATCTATTACATCTGACCTTCAAGGCCGTGTCTGAATATAGGGCACGAATTAAATAGAGAAGCCTGCTATCTATTGAGGCAGTTTCCAACTTCTCCCACAGTTTAGGCCTAGATATAGAATCAAAAGCAGCCTTTAAATCTATATAGGTGGCATACAATGATGTTATCTTGTTCGTACTATATTTTTCAATCAGATGTTGAAGAATCAGGCATTGTTCAATTGTTCCTCTGCCCTCTCTGAAGCCAGCCTGCTCATCCGCAATAAGATTTCTCTGGTCCAGCCATACTTTAAGTTTTCCTTGCAGATGTCTAGCATAAAGCTTTGCTAATTATATTCAGTAGACTAATAGGCCTGTAATTAGCAGGATCATTTTTCTTCCCTTTTTAAAAAATTGGAACTATAATAGCCAGACCCCAATCCTCTGGAATTCTCCCTGAATTATCAATATACGTAAAGAGTGAAGCTAAAATTGGGGTCCACCATTCAGCATTATTCTTTAATACTTCCGCTGAAATAAAATCCATCCCGGGAGCTTTCCCTTTTCTAAGTTGTCCAATAAGATATTTGATTTCAGTCTCCGAGACTGGCAGCCACTCGGATAGGCCCTTGTTCATATGTGTCAACATCACATTATTAGGATCCTCATACATTTTCTGAAAATGGAATTCCCAAACCTCTGGTGAAATGTGAGAGTCTAGAATAGTAGATGATCTAGCTGTCTGATTAGATAATAATTGCCAGAAAAGGGAAGCGTTCTTCAATTTAGAAGCTTCAATAAGACATCTTGATTTCATTCCAAAATTCAGTTGGAATTTTAGCTTTCATATTGATCACTCAACAGTTTCAAAGGGATCAGTAATGTCTGATGCAAACATCTGAACATTCAGACTTACTGTAGCTGTGGTGTGATTCAATCCAAATTGTACTATAGCAGATCTCATGGAGCTTCCTCTCAACATGAGTGAAATGTCTCAAAGACTTTCCTTACCTATGAATATGTTTTGCCAGGGATCAATGGATTTGTTGTAAGCACCATCATATTCTGCCATGAAAATATGATATGCATGGCATTTGTAGACAATGGGTACTCCTATTTAGCAGCAAATGATGCACAGAGCATTAATTTGTGGAGAGCAAAATATTCAAATGTCATACTTTTTGGTAGAAAAAATGGCCTACTTATCATTTGAGATAACATTGGGAAGCGTTTGTGAATATTTTGGAGAAAATTTGGGGGCTGAATTCAGTAATAAATTAGGAATACTTCCCAGGCTTAGATTTTAAACTGGAAAATGATTCAGTGCATTTATAATTTTCACCCTTTTCTTTGAGGTGAATATTATAGATCCCTGAAGTTGGGAGCTAACCTGGTGATATTCTTAAGGCTTTGTGGTGATTATATCTTGGAAATACATAGAATATGTAGTATCCTATCAGTTCCTTTAAAGACAAGAATCATATGGTTCTGAAGACCCAGGGTAGTTGAAAATGCCTTGTCAAATGGATGGATGGATGGATGGATAAATAATAAGTGATATGAGAAAATAAAAAGGTTATCCAAGGAAAAAAATAGTTACATATATTTCCATAAGATAAAGAGAGGTACTGGTGAGACAAAAAAAGAAAACAGAACCAACATCCCTAGATCAATTATGTGAACCTAGCATTTTAACTAAAGATCGACAACTTTAATTAAAATCCTTGTATTGCACTAATAACTTTACATGTTCATCTTATTGATTTCAGCTATTTCCCATTTCTCTCCCACTTGGTAGATTTATAATTCTGTGTAATGGAGAATTAAAGAAAACATTTGCAGTGATTAATTACACGCAACTGTGTAACCAAACTAAATAATACAACCATTCCTACCACTTTCATAAATGTACCTGGAAACCAGTGAGAAGGCAAACTAAGAGGTATCAGTTTCAATCGAAGATAATATTTGTAGCTCAGGGTTGAACTGTGGAGTCCTTGGTGCTCTCTGAGCCTTGTTGTTTTCTTGCAGACGTTTCATTGCCAGGCTACGCAACATCTGCAGTGCGAAAAGGGAGTGGGACTTGCTCTCTGTTTATATACCATGGCTTGTCCTGCTTGTGTTGGTGGGGGTGTTATTCTCTCCTTGGTAGTTCCTTGATTGGGCTGTTGTTTGCTGCTTGGTTGATTGACTGAGTTAATAGTTCCTTGATTAGGGTCTATTGTGCTGTTTGATTGTTCCTCTGGTGCTAATCCTGGTGTTAATCTTTGCATATCTGGGTGTTGATTGCTGGCAAGGAGGTGTTCTGGTCTTCTGGCTTTTCTATTGTCTCTTCTATATTGTATGTAAATGTTGTTTACCCCTATGTGTCTGTTGATGGCTGCTTTGTCTGAGTGCCAAGCTTCCAGGAATTCTCTAGCATTTTTGGATTTGGCTTGGTTTAAAATGCTCACAGTTTCCCAGTTGAAAGTATGGTTGAGTCTGTCCATGTGTTCTGAGTTTAAGGAGTTTTCATTGTGTCTTCTGACTGCTAGTTGGTGTTCGTGGATGCGTTCTGCTAATCTTCTGCCGGTCTGTCCTACATAGTGGCTGCTACAGTCCTTACACCATAGCTTTCCAAACTGTGTGTCGCGAAACTTTAGTGTGTCGCAACACAGTTTAGTGTGTTGCGACACAACCCGGAAGTGGACGTGCACGGGGGCGTGCGCGGGGGCGTCATCGTGCATGGCGGCGGTGGCAGCGATGACAGCAGCGGTGCGCCATCAGCGCTTCCGCATTTTAGCAGAAAACACGAGGCTGCCGCCACTGCCATCCACGCCACCGCTGCCATGCGTCCCCCGCGCTGCCGCCGTGCACGCCTGCACCGCCGCTGCCGCCATTGGTGTGTCGCCAATGGTGGCAGTTTGGAAAGCGCTGCCTTACACAGTGTAATTTCTGACCCCATTCTTCAAAAATCTTCTGGAGTATTTCAAATGTTATAACATTTTGTGTCATTTTGTAAATCCCCACACTAACCAAAATCAAAGGCAAGTGCTCACTTTTTTTTTCCTTTTCCTTTTCTGCCTGGAATCTTTAGTCGCCTCTAGTGTCCAATTTCTGAAATTTATTTATTTATTTAATTAACTTTATATAACCGCCCATCTCCCCCAACGGGGAACTCTGGGCGGTTTACAATAAAATAGTTAAAATAAAATATAAAACATCAATGTACAGTATATAAGATAATAAATAATTATAAATCCAGATGGATGGTGGAATTAAAAACGAAGGACATTATGAAGTTAAGGAATTAGCCACCCCCATGAGGAACTATCCTTTCCTTCTTCCCATGCCAGGCGGCAAAACCAGGTCTTCAGCTCTTTCCTAAAGGTCAGGAGGGAGGAGATCTGCCTCAACTCTGGGGGCAAGATGTTCCACATTGTGGGTGCTACCACAGAGAAGGCCCGTCTCCTAGACCCCATCAGATGACATTCTTTGATTGATGGGGTTCGTAGCAGGCCCTCTCTGAATGACCTGGTGGGGTGGGTCGATAAAATGGGGATAAGACGGTCCTTCAGGTATTCTGGCCCCATGCCATGTAGGGCTTTAAAGGTAATAACCAACACCTTGAATTGTACCAGGAAGCAAACCGGCACCCAATGCAGTTCGCGGAGCAAAGGTGTTATATGTGCAGATTTTGGTGCACCCAAAATTGCTCGCGCGGCCACATTCTGCACCAGCTGAAGCTTCCGGATAGTCTTCAAGGGTAGCCCCATGTAGAGCGCATTGCAATAATCTACATGGGAGATGACGAGAGCATGAGTGACTGTTCGGAGGGCGTCGCGATCCAGGAATGGGCGTAACTGGCGCACCAACTGAAGTTGTGTGAAAGCCCTCCTAGCCACGACTGCCACCTGCTCTTCGAGCAGGAGTTGTGAGTCTAGAAGGACCCCCAAGTTCCACACCGGTTCCGAATGGGGAAGTGCTACCCCATCAAGAACCAAAGATGATAATTTCCCAGAAGACGCTAGGCCATCAATCCACAGCCACTCGGTCTTGCTAGGGTTCAATTGTAGCCTGTTGTTCCCCATCCAGGCCCTCATAGCCCCCAGGCACTGGGACAGGGTGGTTACTGCATCACTTACTTCACCAGGGATGGAGATGTACAATTGAGTATCATCCGCATATTGATGATACCTCATCCTATGGTGTCGGATGACCTCGCCCAGCGGTTTCATGTAGATGTTAAATAGGAGAGGAGAGAGAACCGAACCCTGCGGCACCCCACACAAGAGGGGCCGAGGGTCAGATCTCTCCTCTCCTATTACCACCGACTGGGAGCGGCCTCGGAGGAAGGAGGTGAACCAGCGCAAAACTACACCGCCCACCCCCAACTCCCTAAGCCGCCCCAACAGGATACCATGGTCGATGGTACTGAATGCCGCTGAGAGATCCAAGAGAGCAAGGATGGATGCACTACCACCATCCCGCTCCCGCCAGAGATCATCCGTAAGCGCGACCAATGCAGTCTCCGTCCCATATCCCGGCCTGAAACCTGACTGGAAAGGGTCTAGATAATCCGCTTCATCCAGGGTCCTTTGAAGTTGCAACGCCACCACTTTCTCAACCAGCTTTCCCAAAAAGGGGAGGTGGGAGACTGGATGAAAATTGTCCAGGATGGTAGGGTCCAGGGCTGGCTTCTTGAGGAGGGGGTGCACCAGTGCCTCTTTAAAGGCAGTTGGAACCACCCCCTCCGCCAAGGATGTATTAATCGTAGCCTGGACCCATCCACATGTCACCTCCCTGGCTGATTTTACCAGCCAGGAAGGGCAGGGATCTAAATAACATGTGGTGGAATTAAAAATTCGAAGGATCCTGTCCACTTCCTCAGGTCCAACAGGATCAAATCGTTCCCAGATAACAGGGCAAGACCATTCTCCCGGCATCTCCCCAGACTGCATTTCACGCATGGAGTCCAACTTAGACCGAATCCGAGCGATTTTATCCTGCAGATGCTCAGCAAATTCTTCCGCACGGCCCTGCAGGTGGGTGGTCGATACCACCCTACCCAAGAGAGATCGAGTAATCTTGAACAGGGCCGTCGGACGGCATTCTGCGGATGCAATAAGCGCGGAGAAATATTCATGTTTCGCCGCTCTTACCGCCACAAGGTAGGCCTTAATAGCGGCTCTAGATTGTGTTCGGTCCGATTCCGCCTTCGTTTTTCTCCAGCGGCGCTCTAGACGTCTCTTCACCCTCTTCAAGACCCTCAACTCCTCCGTGAACCACGGGGAGTGACGGGTCGAATGGGGTTGGAGAGGTCGCATCGGCGCGGTCCTGTCCAAGGCGCCCGCCGCCTCCCTGTTCCAGGCTGCAGCCAATGCCTCCGCTGGACCGTGCAGCAGATCTTCAGGTATTACCCCGAGCTCCCTCTGAAATCTCAATGGGTCCATAAGTCGCCGGGGGCGGACCAATCGAATAGGTCCTGCCTCCCTGCTGAGTGGGGCGGCATAAGAGAATCTTAGGGATATCAGGACGTGATCTGACCATGACAACGGGGATAGTTCTAACTTTCCCCTCAGGTCACTTTGCCATTGCTCTGACAAGAAAACCAAATCTGGAGTGAGTCCACTGTCTCGAGTCGGATCCCGAATAATCTGAAGCAGGCCCATGGCTGCCATGGTAGTCATGCTAATTGCTAAATCATAGCTAATTGCTTTCATGAATCTTTTAAAATATTTTAATGAACATTTTAAGAAATAATACATAAAAAGAAAAGGAAAAAAAGACAAAATTGATAAAAAATAGAACCATTGAAGAAACCGCCCAGAGTCCCTCTTTTGGGGGGAGATGGAGAAGGCTCAGAGAGCACCAAGGACTCCAAAGGTATCAGTTTCCATTTTCTGCCATTCCCATGGCACTGGAGAACAGACAGATTTAAATACCAAGTAAGTTACTTCAAATAGTTATGATCTGGCCCATAGTGTGCATCAGCAGGGCACCTGTGATTGTTATGTGATCATTAATGCATTGGGACAGCACATCTACCTTATAACATAGAAAGCTTTTAGGTGTGTGTGTGTGTGTGTGTGTGTGTGTGTGTGTGTGTGTGTATATATATATATATATAGAGAGAGAGAGGGAGAGAAATCAATTCTGAGTAATGAGTTACTATGAAGTTGTTGATATTATTATTATTATTATTATTATTATTATTATTATTATTTCTATTTAGGCACCACCTGACTCCAGAACAATTCTGTGTGGCTCACAACATAACAGAATAAAATACAATATAAATAAGGAAAAAATATATAAATAAAGGACAAGTAAAAATAGAGAACAAAATGGTGAAACTGTCCAACAGCGAAGAAAACATCTGCAAACACCTTATTCTTGCATTCTAGGCACAAAGTATACATAAATAGGACCCAGGTATCAGGAGAGAATTTGAGTGAGCAGTAAAATGTCAAAATACAGAAAGTAGATTTAGCTATTTTAGGAACAGAAGGATTACTGTAATAGCAGTTATTCATTCTACAAAGACTGGATGCCCGGGTGCTCCCAAAGAAAAGCCAAAGCAGGATGTTGAAAGGAGACTCACTAGTAGTAAGTTTAGTATTACTGTTGCCATTGCTGTCACAGTTCTCAGAGATTAACAAAATAGCTGGGGGAATGGAGATGGACGTGCATGCCAGCGTTTTTGTAAAAAAATGTTCTAGCCAAGAAGTAAGTCAAAATGTGTAAATCGCAGTAGTTAGCCATGATAATAATCTACAGTATATTAATGTTCTGAAACACTTTCACGGTGAGAAGAACTCTGCCAGTTGATGCCAAGCAGTAGACATTAAATAGGTAGAACTCTTACAAAGAAGATGAGTGAAAAAATGATTCTTAGGTATAGTCAATCAAAGTTTATTGATTAGCCCTTAGGCCAAGGGTCGGCAAACTTTTTGAGCCGAGAGCCATTTTGGTATGCTCGTGCACATTTTGAAGTGCTCGAGAGCCAGGGGGCGGGGTTTGCGGGCGGGAGCCAATCGCGTGGAAGGGGGCGCTTTGGCGCGCGCTGATTGGTGGAGGCTCAGAAGGAAGGGCGCTGCCACCAATCAGCATCTCCGTTTCTTCTCCAGGGTTCTTCTCCTGTAGAAGAAACAGGGACGCTGATTGGTGGAAGCTCAGAAGGAAGGGCGCTGCCACCAATCAGCATCTCCGTTTCTTCTCCAGGGTTCTTCTCCTGTAGAAGAAACAGGGACGCTGATTGGTGGAGGCTCAGAAGGAAGGGCGCTGCCACCAATCAGCGTCTCCGTTTCTTCTCCAGGGTTCTTCTCCTGGAGAAGAAACAGGGACGCTGATTGGTGGGGGCGCCCTTCCTTCTGAGCCTCCACCAATCAGCGTCTCTGTCTCAGCGTCTTCTCCAGGGTTCGCGCCGCTTCCGGAGACCGGCTTTCTGATGTCGGTCGGCAAAGATGGAAAAAGAGCCAGCGTCAGGAGGCCAAAGAGCCAGATCTGGCTCGCGAGCCGCCAATTCCGACCCTTGCCTTAGGCCATATCAGAATTCTTAGGTGTAGTCATTTTCATCTGAATTTCAAGACAAGGAAGAGAGAACTTTCCAAGGGTGTTCTCAGGGAGTGCTAACAAAATCAAGATGGCAGCCACAATCTTTTTTTTTTTATGTGCATGGCTGCCATCTTGACTGCAGATACCCCTGGGACTTCCTGTCCTAACCCAATTGTAAATGAACCCCATAGGAACAGAAACATATTTTCTTAATAACAAACCCTTACAGAACAAGAGGAAATGATTCATGTTAATACATAACTATAAACATTAATTGTGAGGGTTCTAAGAAGAATGCTCTTCTGTTATCTTTTAAACCTGATTTCTAGGGATAGCAATAAACAGTTACTCTGAATTTTATTCAAAAGATGCATTTCTGTGAGATGAGTTATTTAAAAAGCCTTGTTGCAGTTAAATTTTGTTATACGTTACTGTATATGTCTGTGTCTTCCATTTTTAATATTTAAAATTGTATCAGTGTGAATTTAGCTCTCATGTTTACTTCCCTAATGAAATTTGCTCACTGCACCTCTATCTGTACCTCTACCCCTATATTTATCAATATGTCATAAGAGCCAATTACATATTTTGAATGTCATAAAACATGTAACTGAAAATCTGCTTTTCTGGGATTTTATCTGATGTGAATCAATATATTGTGTAATGTATTAAACTATAGTAGCAAAAATGCTGATTTTATCACAGAAGAGATACAGGGTCTGCCCAGAGGATTTGCAGTCTCTTTCCAGCCTTAAACTTTTTTGTCAGAAAGTAAGTTCCACTAAAATCAGTGGGTCATGCTTCCAAACAAATGTGCTTAAAACTGAACACTGATTTTCATTTTATGTCTTGCAAATGAGAGGCAGCAATGAATAAACACAAAAAATCTGACCACAGAGAGCTTAACTAAATGGCCTCGCCTTACATCCTAGTTATGCCAAATAAAACTCAGAAGCAAAGGGGAGAGGCTAACTAAAACTTTAAGCTGATGTATGGTCTATGATAAGTTGGTTTTTATTTGAGGTTTTTATGATCATACAGTTCAGGACAAAACTCTAAACTCAGGATGGAGACAGAATAAAGAAGCCACTAACTTGAATGAAAGGGGACCTAACTACTTGAATGAGATAGCTGACTGATCACCTGAGCCCAGTTTAGGTGTTTAATTTGACTTTTAAAGCCATATATACTTGAAAATCCTTATCCTAGTGAGTGTTCCATTTAATATCTAATCTAAGATTTGCAGATGACTCTGGAAAGATGGCATACCAAATGGCATACCAATTAAATAAACTGACGTTTGGAAGCAGGTGTAAGTATTCTTACTGCATCAGGTTTTGATAATTTGATCCCCCCAACCCCGAAGCTGTCTTTATTTTTTCTATTGTACAAACCAGTTTTAATTTTTTTTTTTTTGAAAACTGGTAAGCAGTTTAGCAGAGATTCCCTTGAACAGGGTATTCTTGGTAAACAATGGGTGTGTCATTGGGAGGCTATGAGGATGAACCTGGTAAGAATTGCTAAGGACATTATTCATTCTAAAAGTGTCTATAACTTTGCTAGAGTCAAGTGTTTCTGTTAGCAAAAACAAATTGTAATCCTCAGAAAACTTAAAATTTCTTATTGCACATTTTAGAACATTTTTTGTGCAGGTTTTAAAAAATGTAATTAATCATTGAAGAATGAATCATTTTGAAACTGGCTAGAGAGTTCAAAAGGTTTCATTTAATGAATTACTTTAAAGATTGCCATCTGCTTGCTGACTGTATTCACAGATTTCAAAAGGCAGGAGTGTTTAACCTGTATAAGTCCCTTCTGAATATTTAGCATCCACCTTCCCTAATAGTCAGATAGCTAATTAGCTTGATATTTCCTAGGATTGTGCATTTGATTTTTGGATTGGGTTTTCATTTTCTGAATTGGAGATTATAATCAAGAGATGTTTTAAAAGTTAGAATCTTTTCAAGATTGGATGTTACTGGGTGAAGAAACACATAGAGACAAAAGGCAGGAATGGGAAATAAAATCAGAGTAATTGGTAATTAAATTTGAAATACCTTATTGCTATGGGTAAAACTGCAATCCTCACATGATTAACAGTCTCTCTCTCTTTCAAGGAAACAGTCAAATTTTATTTCAAATACTTCTTAAATATTATATAACCCACAGCTTTCCAAACTGTGTGTCGCGACACTTTAGTGTGTCACAACACACAGTCTGGTGTGTCGCCACAAAACCTGAAAGCGGCAATGGGGGTGTGAATGGCGGCGGCGGCAGCGGCGCGCCATCAGCGCTTTCGCGTTTTAGTGGAGGCCCCTGCCGCTGTCACAACCGCTGTGCACGCCCCCGCACCTGCGCACGCCGCCGCCGTGCAGGCCTCCGCCGCTGCCGCTGCCACTGCCACCGTTGGTGTGTCGCCAATGGAGGCACTTTAGAAAGCACTGATATAACCAGTGCCACTTGATGTAATAAATGTAACACATGCTTCAAAGTTTAGAATAACGTTTATTTCTTAAAAGTAAATCTGACCCAGAATTTAATTTAACTTGGAAGCCATTTTTAGACTACAATTTATATGGATTTGTACCACAACCAACACTTGGGTTTTTTCCTACCCAAATTCTTAATACTTTTATAGGATCTCTTAAATTAGGACAGACTTTTAGAAGTATGGACAGAATTTATTGCAATTTAGAGTTTCACTTTATGATTGCTACTGTGCTGTTCATTGTTCATGATATTTGTCTTCTGTTTAGAGTTTAATAGCAATTTTCAGGTTTTTAAAACAATTCAATATACTTAGTTAAATACAATCACTTAATGAAATATTCGTAAAATGATAACTTTTATGAGTTATGAGTTTACTTATAAATATTATTTATTTATTTATTTATTTATTTATTTATTTATTTAAGTATTTTTCAAATTTTGCCACCTCCCATCTCCCCCCAAAAGAGGGACTCTGGGCGGTTTATTCAGTGGTTCTATTTTTTATCAATTTTGTCTTTTTTTCCTTTTCTTTTTATGTATTATTTCTTAGAATGTTCATTAAAATATTTTAAAAGATTCATGAAAGCGATTAGCTATGATTTCAGAAATTGGACATTTGAGGTGACTAAAGATTCCAGGCAGAAAAGGAAAAGGAAAAAAAATACAATCACTTAATGAAATATTCGTAAAATGATAACTTTTATGAGTTATGAGTTTACTTATAAATATTATTTATTTATTTATTTATTTATTTATTTATTTAAGTATTTTTCAAATTTTGCCACCAAATTTTGAACCAGAAATACCAGATGATAAAAAAAAGTGTGGATTATAGGATAGAGAAGGCAGTTAAAGTGGAAACACAAATGACAAGCCAAGACAGTCACCTGGATAAGGATTTTCTATTGGATATACAAAAGAAGTTGGTCAAAGCTTTGAAAATTAATGTGGAAATACAAATGATAAACCAAGAGAATGACTTGGATAAAAGTGAAAACTTGCCTTTGATTTTGGTTAGTGTGTGGATTTACAAAATGACACAAAATATTATAACATTTGAAATACTCCAGAAGATTTTTGAAGAATGGGGTCAGAAATTAGCAGCTACAGTGTTACCAATGATGTCTGCCTCTATGGATAGACTGTGTCCAAAAGATGTTAATAAAGGAATGACAGATCTGAAACAAATTTTGCCTGATGTAGAAATATTAGAACCAGAAATACCAGATGATAAAAAAAAGTGTGGATTATAGGATAGAGAAGGCAGTTAAAGTGGAAACACAAATGACAAGCCAAGACAGTCACCTGGATAAGGATTTTCTATTGGATATACAAAAGAAGTTGGTCAAAGCTTTGAAAATTAATGTGGAAATACAAATGATAAACCAAGAGAATGACTTGGATAAGACTTTTTATTGGATTTACAAAAGAGGTTTGCTAAAGTATCGAAGAAGCCCTTTGGGATGGGAAAAAGAAAAAATTAAAGAGAGACCAAATCCTATGACAACATCTGAATGAATTAAAGATCAAGATTGTTAGAAGTAAACGAAGGAATATAAAGTTGGTTTGTTTGACCAAGGTTAAAATAAGACATGTTTCTATAAAGCTCTGGTAACCCTTTACAGACTTTTTGCTGACCCCAAGACTGAAAAGTTGATGATTTATGGATTTGCATATAGATAAGGGATGGGTTATGGGAAGAAGACATATTTGTTTGTAACCTTATGGATTGGAAGTCACTTCTTTATATATTTCTTTTTCTTTTTCTTTCCTTGCACTTTTTATTTGTTGTATCTCTCTGTGTGTGTGGTTTGTATTTGGTTTTACTATTGTAATTAAAATCTTCAATAAAAATTATTTTTAAAAAATGCATAACAGAATGAAAAACATTCCCAAATAGCAGAATGTCAATATCAGAAGGAGCTGGTGTAGTCAATGGACTGTACAGATATTTGTAGTATAAGGGAAAAAAAGAAGATAAACATTGGAAAGAACATAAGACAAAATTTGATAAGAACATGGAACTGCTTAAAATAATTAAGTCCAGCAATTTCACCCTCACCTTCAAATGCTTTCTATTTTGAGGATACAGCAAGAGAACTGTAATTACATATGCAAATATGGTGTATTCAGATTCCAGATATAAAGACACAGCAAGAATTATCCAATGAGGGCAGGAATTTACCATGGTTGATATAATTACAAATTGCTGGAAGAATAAAAAGTGATCTTGGGAAAGAAAGAGGGATTTTAAGAAAGATGACAGAATTTGAAACACTTCTACAGAATGAAGACCATCTATTAGGATGTACATATATAAACTGTTATTAGAATATGACACAGAGACAGAACAAGCCAAAACTTGTATGATAAAGGGGATGCAAAATTTTAAAGAAATAACAATACAACAATGGAAAGTATAATGGAAAAAAATCAGTAAAATTTACCACAAGTTATAACCTAAGGAAAAATTGGTATAAAGTGTTTCATAGATGGCACATAACTCCATCAATAACTACAAAAATAGGTAAATCATATAACAAAACATGTTGGAAATGCCATAAGGAAGGAACATTTTATCATATGTAGTAGTTATATAAAAAAAGTTAAAAGTATTAGAAAGAAGTACATAGCATTATATTAAAAAATTCTAAAAATAAAATTTGAACTAAAACCTCAAATGTTTCTACTAGTTGTTGTTCCAGAACATATAAACAAGAAATAACACATTTTTAAAAGATACATGTTGATGTCTGTAAGGACAAATCTGGCACAACATTGGAAAAGGGACTATTTGCTGCTGGTACCAGATTGGGAAACCAAACTTGGTGAATACGCAGCAATAGCAAAACTAATGTTACATATATTCACAACAGAAGCTTAACCAAATTCAAGCAAGAATGGCACCTGTATATATCATATCTCACATAACAAGGCAAGACATTTAGAGTAGGATTTTAAGGGGAGGGGGAAGAAAGATGAAAGGACCCAAACAGAAGTCAAAAACTCTTTCGAATATATTTATTCCAATTAATAATCAGGGTATAATGGGAGAGAAGAGTACAATTTGCATGCAAAGAATTTTCCTTCTTTTTTCTTTTTCTTTTTATATTGATAGTCACTTTTTCTTTAAAAAAAAAAGAATTTATCAGAAGAAAGTGTCTACCTCTCTGTGGTACAAATGTTGGAAAAGATTATCCATCTCGTAAGTGCCTGTATATGTATGATTAGATTAGAAGATATCTAATACCTTCATTATACCATCACAGATCCATGTGGAACGTGGCAGTATATAAAGTAAATAAATGCATTTCAATATCATTTTAATGAACTCCCCCATGAACTCCAGCGTTAATGATAAGCAGTTTGGTTAGATCCCCACGTCTACATTTTCTCCCATTTTCGTTGAAAAGATGTTTGGTGCCTAATTGGTACCTGCAGAAAAGCCCCTCATCAGTTCTTGCTGCCCTGTGTTTTCTCAGACTGAGTTCCATTTGCAGCCTATGCCGTGTTTCCTGTTTCCTGTTCTGATCTGTGTGCGCTTCTTCTGCCCTCTCTAGTAACGAAGGTGGTGTGTGCGGAACAGTGTGATGGCCGATGCTATGGGCGTTCTGTCAGCGAATGCTGTCATCGGGAATGTGCAGGAGGCTGTTCCGGACCCAAAGACACAGACTGCTTTGTAGGTTTCAGCTGTCTTTCTTTCATCCCACATTGCTCATTCTGGTATTTTACTCCAAGAAATTTGTAAACACGTTTTGGACTTTAATTATACTGCATGTACTGTAGAGTGAAAGATATCCACCATACAAGTTAGCATTCATATTTTCCCATTACGTTCCTGTTACTTACAAACTTATTTTGCCCATTAAAACATTTACGAGATTTGCAAAGAGAGATTTGGAGCCATTTCTATGCTAATAGATGAGAATTTCATCTTAAGCGAAAATGCATTATTTACTTGCCTAAAATTAACAGTTATAGATGTGGGCACTTCATTCAGACCTTTGATTTTAAACAAAACAAAACGCACACATAGTGCACGCATCAGAAAATAGCTTCATATAATCCATAACATTTTCTAACTAAGTAGTAAAGAAGGCAACTTCCATTTCTTTTTTGGTGGACTGTCTTCTATCTGAGACCACTTCTGGTTGCAGCCCAAAGATATCAGGAGGGAAGCACTGCTGTACTTGCTTCCATGTTTCTGATGTTTGGGCTCATTAGGGCAGAGGCTGTGTGGTGGGGACAGCAACCCTTTTCTCATTTCCCTGGTGGGCTTTTTAAGAAAACATTCCCTTTTTAAGTCTTCACAAGGAAGTCCTCTGCTGTGAAATGGAGTATTAGGTATTGAGAGGATATAAGATGTATGGAATATATGAGAATCCTGACATTTTATGTTATTGTTGGCCACGTCTTCCTAAAATACATTTTATGTGTGAGTTTTTGAGTGAAAAAGGTCATATCCACTGTAGCATTGTTACATTTTACTCCTCCTATGGTCAATTTCTTTTGTAGCCCTTAATACAGGGCTTTCCAAACTTTTCCCGTGGTGACACACCAACGGCGGTGTGCAAAAAACCAGAAGCGCTGCAGCAGTGGTGGTGCGCAACATCCTGGAAGCGCCGCCGCCGCAGCGCTTTCGGATTTTCGCACGCCGCAGTGGTGGTGGCACCGGTGTCCTGGTGTGCCGTGCAAAAGCCATCAGCGCTTCCGGGTTTTGACGCGACACACCTGGGCCCCGCAGGCGACCGTATTGTGTCACGACACAGTTTGGAAAGCTATGCCTTAATAAAATGCAGCTGCTTTCATTCTAGTACAGTTTCATTAAAAATACGCTTATATTTCATTGCAAGAGAGGGTTTTTTTGCCTGCAAAGGGAGCATAAAATATTAACCACCACCACAATAATAATAATAATTAAACTATTTTTGGCAACATTTGGAATTGGAGAACCAATTGAGTACACATCTGAGAAATTGGAATTTGGAACCTCTCAGAGGAGGAAAATAATAGAGTGTTCCAGAGCTAAAGTTAAAGCGAAAAATCAAATTCAAATATGGATTTGCAGAAGTATGTTTCTAAGCACAGAAGAGTTGGGGCTTGAATTGCAGAGCATAAATTTCGGAATTGTTTCAGCAGATGGTATTCAGAGCAAAATCAAACACTGAAGGAAATTAATATCTTTAACTAAGAGCTGCCATTCATTGGCATCACTTTATCCCACAGCTTGAACTCTGTTTCACTCTCCCAACAAATACTTGGTTGAAATTCAGACTGAAAAAACACGGAAGAACATCACTTTGGTTACTGTAAGGTTTGTAGCTGGGGGTGGTGGTGGTGGAGGAATTTACCATCCCCTCCGTATACGAAAGGGGCACACGGATGGGCACAGCTTGATTTCAGCCTCAGAAAGACTGCCTGAGTGAAGGGAAAGAAACACTCAGCCCCAGCCTTGCAGCTTCCACTCTGTTGCCCCAAATGGAATGGAGCTGAACCTGGACGAAAGCACCTAAAATGATGCTAAAGTGAGTTGAGCAGGGGCAGGTCTCTTCCTTTTGCCAGCATGTGTTTATTTAACGTCATTTTAAAGCTGTCCTTAAAGGTAAAAACCTTGTGGTGAAAACCTAAAAGTTAAATGGGATGAGATGGTAGGGGAGAAATGGGAGGTCTTCAGGTGGGTGTTGTAAAGTGTTAAAAGTGTGCATGTATTCCCCACAAGACAAATAGTTTCAGGAACTGATTCAGCATTGTTCGGTCTGTACAACTATTTGAAGGAAACCCTGAATCCTAACCTTCTCCCAGTGATGGTTCCCTGATCGTGGCTCAGCAGTGCCTTTGCATCTGTACTTTTTCAGGCCAGGAGAGATCCAGTTCTAGGCATTCTGTTTCCCACTGGGTTTGACCCAAATAGCCCACCCCTGTGCCTGAACCATTCACGGATCTGAATGAACAAGTGGAGTTTCTTCTTGAGCCCAGAGCAGGCAGATTAATCTACAATGATCCTGGTTTTCCTTGTCTCTTGAGCCTGGGAAAGACAACAAAGCAGCACAGAGCTAGATCCTGGGCCATTGCTGGATCCTTTGGCTCCAACTCAGAAGCTGATATAGGTTCAACTTACAAACAAGGCTTTGTAGCCATAAACTTTAAAAAATATATACTTTTTTAATTTTTCCATTATGCAGTTACTGTGCAATTTGTTGTAATGACAAATTTATCTATTATTGTCTGGAAAGACAATAATAGATAAAAATACCGGAATTAGTAGACAGAAATAAGTGAATTATGTTATGTATGAATTAACAATATTTCAACAGAATGAAGTAAGAGATATTCTAACAAGAGCTGCTTTCTTTACCCTGTAATACGGTGCTGTGCAAATTGCTAGATAAGGCACTCATCTGTCTTTCCTCGTGTGCTGGTAGGTATGTGTTTACGTGAGCACTCTTGAAAGCAGAGAAGTGTCTATCTCTGCAGCTTTACGGTTTCAGCAGATTTGCTCACAAAGAGAGTTCTCACAAAGAACAGTGAGACTCAGAATTAAACTGGATCTAAATAGGCTTCCAACTTTTTTTGTGCCTTCATCACAGTTTGACATTTAGTCTTGCTAACTTAAAATGTCTTCCATCATAACATTTTTGCTTTTGCCAGATGTTGTCTGTTGTCCACATAAACAGCATTGACATTTACCTTTTGCATATTAAGTTGATAGAGGTGTTGCTCTCTTCCCTGCCTTCCTTATAGTTCTTTTTACCCAGAGTTGCTAATAGCCAAACAAGCTTTTCCTACAGTTGTAGTCAGATTTTACTAAGGATAATGTCAGTTCATTAAATGCCAATGAAAACTCTGAGAACAGTGATATTTCTTCACTTCCAGGCTTGTATGAATTTTAATGACAGCGGGGCCTGTGTCACCCAATGCCCACAGACTTCAGTCTACAATCCTGCCACATTCCAGATGGAAACCAACCGAGATGGCAAATATACTTATGGTGCTTTTTGTGTCAAAAAGTGCCCACGTAAGTAATAGCAGGGGTGTTTTTCTCTCAGTGAAGCACCATTCTTTTAAAGTTCCACTATCCATACGTAAGAAATCACTGCAGCCAAGTTAAATATGAAATTGTAGTATTAATTCAACCAATGGTTTTATTTTGAATGTATAACTTATTCCAAGAGTAGCATTGTTGGGGGCTGACATTTTAATAAGACCTTTTCCTTGAGAACTAAAAATCTGTGTTAAATATTATGGGTTTCATGTCAAAATTTCAGGTTACTTCCATCCAATAACTGCACGACAGAGGTCAAATTTGGAGCACATTCTAACATTTCCTTTTCTTATAAAGGTCTCATTTTTGTTTTCTGTTAAATATAAGTGAAAATTACATTTATGTCTGCCCTTTTCTTGGAATTCAGGAGTGCAATCTGGTAATGTCAGTCATCACAATCTTATCACTGTTCAAGAGCACTCACAATTTCAGTGTTAGAATTGTCTACCCCCTTCTACATATTGGATACATTCTAGGATTGGTGTGCTCTGAGTATGCTGGGAATTATCCATGGAGAACCTGCAGTTGCGCCATAATAGGGATGAATCACATATCCTCTGTTTGTGTTCAATTAAGGCTTTGTCTGGGCCAGGAGACAATATTGCTGGAAGTGGTATGCCACCATATGCTAGATC
The DNA here is from genome assembly GCA_023362775.1 of Charina bottae. NCBI lineage: Eukaryota > Metazoa > Chordata > Lepidosauria > Squamata > Charinaidae > Charina > Charina bottae. The sequence continues at coordinate 5,383,455 of JALMGJ010000020.1, forward strand.
GAAATAAATTTGCCTCAGGGATGAGGAAAACCTATCCAATAGGGTGAGGTAAACCAGAGACTTACCCCAAAGGATTTTTTTTCAGCCAAAACCTGAAATAGTAAAATCTCAGGCAGGCCCCAAGAGAAATGCAGCCAAGCATTAGCCAAGCAAGGGCATTTGAATTGTAACCCGCCCAGAGTCCCTTGCAAGGGAGATGGGCGGGGAATAAATTGAAATAATAAATAAATAAATAAATAAATAAATAAAGTTGAATGTGAGACGTAGAGTATGGCTTTCAGAAACTTGGACTGAATGGCTTCTAAACTAGGAGCATCAGTAACATCCTAAATATCTCACACAGGAGACTTTTTACCTTGGCTGGAATTGATGCATTACCTATTATGGAGACTGTAGGCAAATATGCTGGTCTCCTGCACAACAATCATATGTGCTTCTCCTCAGATACAGAGATAGAGTCAGTAATCCACATATTGCTACATTGCCCATTGTACCCCCCATGGTGTCTGGTGTACATAAACCCAATTATCAGAAACTTGAGTTTTCTTTCTGATCAAGCAATTACAATTTCCTTCTGCAAGACCTAACTTGGACAACCACTATAAAGGTTCTTGCAATAGCAATGGCTTGCAGAAACCGGGTGATATCCTCTTCTCGTTATTAATTATTTCAGAGCTTTTGTTGTTGTTGTTTTGTATTTTAAAATTTATATTTGTGTTTTATTGGTGTTATTGGTCTAAAACTTTAAATTCTGAATTACTCTCAAAAATTCTGAGTCTGCTGAGAAGCCCTTTCCTCTTTGATTTTATATATCTTGCTATCTTCTTTTACTGGAAGAACTCAACTGAGATCTAAACATCCTTATATACTAGCTGCAGCCATATGTAGAAATGTTAACATATTGGGAAGATCTACTCCAACCATGGATGAGGCAATCTTTAAATTCCTCTGACCCACAAATTGCTTCTTACAAATTGCTTCTTACCATTCCAAGATGTCTCTTTACACCATTTCAGTTTCTGAAATGTCATATTAAACGGAGGGCAAAGATGGGGGGGGGGGAGAGAGATAGGTGGATGGGGGGAATTGAAGTGCCCCTGCGGTTGTAATTGCTTGCGGGCTACCAAGCACCCGAATTTTGATCACGTGACCCTGGGGGCACTGCAATGGCTGTAACTTGGGGACCGGGCGTAACTACCATTTGTTCAGTGCTGCTGTAACTTTGAACACTCTCTGAACAAATGTTCATAATCTGAGGACCACCTATATTCTGTTTCAAAGTTGCTATACTGCCCGCCCAAGATGAGGAGCAACTGAGAGCAGTCTAACTTCAAGGGCCACTCTGATGCCGGTCACTGACTCTAATACTCTCCTCTCTCCACCAGCGCATGTTAGCAGACTGACAAGTTCCCAAAAGGTAGATAGGCAGGCAGGCAGGCAGGCAGGTATGTAGGAAGCGGTGTGTGTGTGTGTGTGTGTCATTCACCATTTTAAGTGTGATGCCTTCATCTCCATCCAGAACATTAAGCCTCTAAGCTACATAGGTACTGTAAGTGAAGCTCTGTGGAGAATTTTGAATGGACGACAGAGCAAGTTAGAGACCAGATCCTACCTTAAAGGAATTAAAAGCCACCCACATTTACCCCATTCAGCTCTGTCTTTGGGGGTGAGGGGAACATAGCCTCACTAAATGAGATCAGGCATTAAATTACAGAGGCTTTCCTGTTTGAAGCTGAGATTTCTGCCCCTTTAACCAGAAGTGCAGTATTATCCCAGGATGAAGATCTATCTGTTGAGTGCTTGTCTGTTATGCAGCAGATACAGTAACAAAGGGATGGGTAGGTAATGTTGGTTACTCTATTTGAGAAAGTTGGCAGTATGAATTGGTGGGGATTGCACAATGAGGGGGGAACCTGACCAACCTATTCCTTTTTGCAAATCTCTGAAATGCACACATTCCTGGGCTTTGCTACCAAGCATAACACATTTAAACTACTGAAGTTTTTACTCTGGCTTTCAGCCAAAAGCTATTACTTGCTTCTGTCACAGGCTAAGTATTTTTTTAATCTGCTCTGAGGCAATTCCCCAAAGTGTGAATAGCCAGGTGATAATGGCCAGCCTAGACTTGATAAAATGTGTCAGTGAAACTGAACTGTTTTGATTAGGCTCAGGCCTCAAAGCTAAAAAAAAATGAAGATTTAGGGCAAACTTTTCCAAGCAAAATATATTTGTGTTGGGGGGGGGTGTAGTGTTTGTTCTGCACAGTAGGAAGTCACTATGACTGTACAATATGTAAACTGAGAAAAGGACCCATTCTGAAACATCCAGAATGAATTCTGTTTACACTTTCACACTTTTTACACTTGCCCGTGTTGCCATCACAATCTTTGGGGTTATTTTTTGCTTCTGTTACTTTTAGGAAGTTTTCCTTGCTTACTGCAATAAGCATTTTCTCTTTGTTTGCTATAATGTAATCATTTATACCACATTTTTCTTCAACTGTCTCTTTTACCTGCAGTAACAGCCTCCAATTCTTCACGCTAAGTATAATGGATTAACATCACTTCATGGATGCCATGCATATGCATTATCATCAGTTTTGGAGTTTTCTGATCTAATTTGTCCAATTCAAGCTGTGTCTGGTTTACTATACCAGCAGTATATCTGATTACTGGTACTATCCATGTATTTATGGCTTTGATTATATTTCAGCCATTTAACCTTGAATTTAGAATTTTTCGCATTCCTTTTAAATGTTCTAAGCTAGTTTTCTTTTAAATTTAATCATGCAAGATGTTATCTGATTCAAGTACTCCTAGATAGTTGTACCTTTCCTCTATGGGCAAAGATTTCATGAGATTCCCATTTTCAATTTGTATACCATCGTTTTGTCCAACTTTTCCTTTCTTTTTGCTGAGCATCACACATTTGCCAAATCCAAGTTCCATTTTGAATATCATCACTACCGTTCCTTACAGTACTAACTAAGCATTCAATTTCAGTTTTTGATTTTCTGTATAGCTTCAAATTATCCATGTATAACAGGTGGGATATTTTTCAACTTTGTTTTGATAGTACATATCAGAGTTTTGTTTTATTCAATATATAAGTGAGTGGTGTCATTGATATGGTATAAAGCTATGGAGACAATCAATTCCCCTTGAAAACTTCCTTTCCTGATGTTTACATTTCCAGTTTATTAACCATTTACCATCAGTTGTTTTCTGCTTTTTCAAAGATTTTTTTTTACAAAATTCTAGATATTTGATCTAATGCTAAATATTTCCAGACTTTTCTGTATCCAACTATGTGGAAGAGAATCAAACACTTTTTTGTAATTAATCCAAGCCATTTATAAGTTGAGTTGTCTTTGGAATATTTTAATATCATTTTATCAACCAGCAATTGATCTTTTGTTGCTTGTGAATTTTGGCAGTTATCTTTGTTCAGTGTGGATACAATGATTTTTTTAAAATATATAACTTGAAATTGCAGTTACTAATATAGCAATTAGCAGCTTGAAAATTGTTGGCAAGCAAGTGATTGGTATGTAGTTGCTTCCAACCATACCATTGTCTCTGTCTTTTATTATTATTAAACCAATTATCATCCATTCTTCAACATTTCCAATTTGTAATATTTCATTAAATCAAGGAGTCAATCTTTCATGGAGAATCATCAAAAATTTAAGCCAAAACTAATGTATTTCTTCTCTTTCTTGTAAAGTCCACTTTTTAACCTTCTTTGCTTGCTTTTTAATCATTTCTGATTTGATGACCGTATCATTCATGTTGATTGAGCCAACATTCTTCTTAATCTCTTTTATTCATTTTGCATTTTTATTATGATCTTACGGGTTATTCTGGATGGCACTCCAAAATGTTAATGTTTCATCTTTATCAGGGCATGCATCTATGTTTGTAGTATTTCCCAGCAATGCTTTATAAAACAAATGCTTGTTTGTTTGAAACTGCTGATTTTGCTGAAATTAATTTATTCTATATTCATATCAATTGTCTTTGAAATAACTGTGACTCATTTTAATTCTTCTGAGACATCTTTAATTGTTTTAGTGCCAAGATTATATCTTTTCTGTAAATGTTCCTTGATTTTACTATGTTTCAATTTTATTTCCTTCAAATTCTTCAGATTGTTGATACCAGTTCATAATTTATTGAACTTTCTTTCCAAGTGAATTTTCTGTTTTGGTAATTGATTTTGGTGCTTTTTTTTACAGCATTGTATCCTAACTCTGATGTTATCACTGCACTTGCTGTGCTATAAATTAGTTAATTAGGTTCAGCCAATATATTTGTTTCAGTATGTTCTGCTACCAAATTTGTGTCTTTAAGAATTTTGATAATTCTTTTCTACTCATCTTTTTCAGTGGTGGAAGCTTTTCCCTATAGCTTGAGTTATGAAAAGCAATAGCGAATGGCTTCCACCATTAAAATAGAAAATTATGTTCAATATTTTTTTCCTTTCAGTTCAGAGTCCTAATGCTCAACATTCTTTTGCTCAATATTGTTATTCCTTTCATCAGCATTGTTATATATGTCTTGGACATTAATAAAATTTGATGACATTTGATTTGATTCATTTGATGATCTTCTGTTTCATCTGTGTTGTTGTTACCAATATAATTAGCATTCTCAGATAATTTTTCCAGTTCTTGCAGTTCAGTATCTATAAAAGCTTTTGTTCTAAGGATAAATCTTTGTTGCTCCATTAATTGCTGTTCACAGACTTCTTAAATTTGTGTATTTATGGTTCCAAATATCAAACATTCTCTTTTGAAATCCCCCAGTTTTAGGGTTTGATTAGATATAGCATTTAATGACTGCTCAATTTTCAAGTGACAATTTCCTTCACTTTGCTGGATATTCCAGTTGCCTTATAGCATTATTATTATTATCATCATCATCATCATCATCATCATCACCACTCCTAGGTACAAAAGATTGCCCACCACTGAAGCAGTGTAAGTTTATACTTCTGTAGTTGAAAATTAAGCAGTTGGATAGTTGTAAACATTAGACCAGGTGTAACAGCCAGTTTTATGTTTATATTATAGGGGCATTTTGCTTACTAAGTGAAAGAAAATGGTTACTTTGGATAAATTTTATTTTGATGGTTTCATTTGAAAATTGACTGCCAGTATCTTCACTATGGAATATCCTGCTAAAGTTTTTATTTTATGTGGTGGTAGCAATTGATAGCTTCTGATGGATATATAGCACTTCAGATATATTCCAAAATATTAATCTCATTTAGATGGAGTTAGAGTGTCAGTATGTCATGGGAAATGAAAGTTTTAAAGAATGTTAAATTGGCAATAAAGCAGTGGGAATACAGAAGAATGTGAACTTACATAACATTTCAAAAAAATAAAATAGAGCCTCACAGGAAAGAAAGAACATGTTGAGCACTAACATAAATGTAACTCCTACCTCTTAGCCCATCTTCTCTCTTTTGAAATGGATGTTGGGGCATTCATTGTTTGCAGCTTTAGACTGATTTCTTTTCATTGTACCCCCCCCCCTTTTTAGACAACTTTGTGGTTGATATCAGCTCATGTGTACGCGCCTGTCCGAGTCCCAAGATGGAAGTAGAGGAAAATGGTATTAAGACATGCAAACCATGCACTGACATTTGTCCTAAAGGTAGGCTGCCTTTGATTAAAGATCTTGTGTGGTTCAATATATGGTAGTCTTGCAATTAGAGACCAAGCCCAAATCTGGATCAGTTTGATCATCTAAGGGTAACTGGCAATCCTGTGGAAATGTGGTTTCTCTTAGTCCACTGGTCATAGTCTTCAGTAGTTGGGGGTCTTCTGGAACCCCAGCTTCTAAGTTGGAGTTGGTAGGGTACAGTCTCCGGGGTAAACCCCCAAGAAGTTGCTGCTTCATGCTCCCTTCTTCTGGGGTTTGCAGTGTTCTCTCTCACTTCTCCTTTTCCTCAAGGCCAAGAAAAGGAAATGAAACCAGCACTGTGTATGCAATATTAAAGTTAGAAGATAGAGAGATACCTTTTTTATCAGAAAACAAAGGGCAAGTATGTGACCTAGCTAAACATGGTTCATGTCCCATTGTCTGTGAGCCTTATTGTGCACCTGGCAATCAGAAAATTATTTCTGCATAGAGCAGGAGGGATAGAATATAATTATCTATGATTATAGCAGTAATGAGAAGACAATTTAAGGTGTAGAAGGGGAGATGAACTTTACTTCTTCTTGCATTCTTGCAGCTCAGAAATCTCTTTTTAAAGCTGACTCCCATACTCTCACACAGATTGCAAAGTACATTGGGAAAAGATTTTACTGCTTTCCCAAGTTGTGCCTTTCCCAAAAGGGTTCAGGTTATAATTTTTCCAGGTTATAATTCCCTTCACCCTTCCAGTGGTGCACTTTCAAAGGATTTGGCATCATGTCCCAGTCTGCCACCATCATCTCTAGTTTAGACATAAGACACTCTGGAATTCCCCTTATAGTTACGGTGACCATATTTTCTTGGAAAAAATGAGGACAAACCTGAAAAAGGGACAAATCTGAAAGAGGTTCATAAGGGTAAAAATTTTTAATTGTTTATGTTTATAACTTTTCTTTACAAAGGAAAATTCAAGAGCAAAACCAAGGAAAACTTTACAAAAACGCATATTCTAATAAAAATATCTAAAACCAAGCAGTATATGTAAATTTATTTTAAAAAGACAATTCAATTTTCATATTTTCACATGAAGGTGAAAGACTGTGCATTAAGTAGTACCATTTGTACAGTAAAAGTACCATTTGTACAGTAAAAAAGAATTGACCAAAATAAAGGGCAAAAGTGAAAATCTAAAAGACAGCTTTCTGAAATAAAGGACTGTCCTTTATAATAAAGGACGTATGGCCACTGTACTTAAAGTTCACAATCTTAGGATTCAGAAGCCCCCACCCCCACCCCAAACCAGAATAAAAGGCTGATTCTCTTCAGTAATTCTCTTGAGCAAGTGTGGGCTTCAAACTGGGTAGTTTCCCGCCTTCAACAAGGAAGTCTGAGGAGAATGCGTGGCTAACTCTCCACGTAATCCAAAACACTCACTGCCAAGCTTCAGTCCCAGGCTGGGTGAGGAGCTGTACCCCCTTTCAAGGCAATGCAAGTACATTTCCCTTTCACATCTCCCAGTATCTCCCAGTATGAAGGTTAAGGGGGGAAAGGGCCAGGGCCAGCATGTGTGCCCCATTCTCTGCTCAGTTTGAAGACCCCATGCATTTAGGCAAGCACACTGAGAATATTAAGGAGATATTTAAGCATTTAATCTGAGCTTTAGTTTTCAGAGGCAGGGGAAATATTCTAGTATCTAGTATCAACAAGCACTCAAATATTTAGTAATGCTTACTGGGATGGATGATTTCTAATATGTTGCTTGAGAAACATTAACGCTTGTTTACCACCATATCTATTTCATCCAGTTTCTACTGAGCTGAGCATCCTAAAGCTGTTCAAAGAGAACTATCAACTTTAGCAGAAAGCTATACATGAAAACATTTGATTTATTTAGCTCAGAATCATGGGGATTGAATTTGTTCCTTTGCATGAGCTAGGTATGTTCTCTGTCCATTATGAGCTTTCCCCTTGGTTAAGATACTTCTTTCAGACATCAGGTTTTCTATGAGGAGCTACGGTTGCATGCAAAAGTATAGGCACACTTGGTTAGATTGTTTGATGGCATAACCTGTTCATGGTACAAAATTAAACATGACATTTTTACTGCAAATTTGAATACACAGTTACTACTGAGATGCTGTTGTTTACAGATTCAAGAACAGTAAATATGGCAGGTGCTGAAGTTTGGACTCCCTTCCAGTTGATTCCTTTGTGAAGTTGTTAATAAGACCCCCCCAAAGTGATTGACTTATTAGGCCTACAATTAACCAGGTGAAGACAATTTCACAGGGGAATAAATACTCTGACCCTTCCAACCTTTCAGATTGTGATTGTTATTCTGTTTACTTTCAACGACCATTGGTTCCTCTAAGCCTTTGGCTCATCATTTGGAAATAAAGATAATTCACCTTTACAAAGCAGGGGAAGGCCTTAAAATATTCTCTAAATGTTTCCACCTAGCAGTTTCAGCTATGAGAAACATGGTTAAGAAATGGAAGTTACATGTAAGTTAGGGCAAGATTCAGAAAACTAAAAGAAATCTCTGCTTATAACTGCCTGAAAACTGGTCAGATCCGCAATGACAGAATCCACAGATCACCACAAATAAATGGCTGGAAAGTTTAGCTGACACTATAGGGGCGTGGTGGCTCAGCAGGTAAGACTCCAGGCTTGTCGATCAGAAGTTCGCAGGTTCGGAGGTTCGAATCCCTAGCCCCGCGTGACGGAGTGAGCTCCCGCACTTGCCTCAGCTCTTGCCAACCTAGCAATTCGAAAGCATGCAAATGCAAGTAGATGAATAGGTACCACTTCGGTGGGAAGGTAACAGCGTTCCGCATGCGTCATGCTGGCCACATGACCGCGGAAGCGTCTTCGGACAATGCTGGCTCTTCAGCTAACAAGCAGAGATGAGCACCGGCCCCTAGAGTCGGACACGACTGCACAAATGTGCGGGGGGAACCTTTAACCTTTAGCTGACACTGGAATAAATGTCCATAGGTCCGTGGTACAGCGTTCCTTTTACAAAAATGATTTGCATGCAAGAGTTGTTAGAAGGAAACCTTTCTCTGACCTCATCACAGAAGTCCTAAAGCAAGAATAGAAAGACCCTCAGCTGGCCACAGGAAACTCTTATTTCTGTCCAAATGGGATATTACAAAAATCTGACAGAAAGGATGCTCAACTTTTGCTCCTGCCATATTCACAGTTCTTTCTCTCTCTCTCCCTCCCTCCCTCTCTCTCTCTCTCTCTCTCTCTCTCTCTCTCTCTCTCTCCCTCTCCCTCTCTCTCTCTCTCTCTTTCTTTTTGAATCTGTAAATAACTGCACATAAATACTAATGTAAGTATGCATTCAAATTTGCAGAAATATATTTAACTTCGTACTTTAACTTTGTAAATAGATTTAATTTTGCTTTGCTATCACAATTGGGACTGGCAACTCTGTCGCTAAGTGCTGCGGTTGTTAAACGAGATATCACATGACTGCGACTTGCAATTTCACTTCCATATTCTCCATTAATTTTGCTTTTTGGAAGCCAGCTGTGAAGCTTGCAAATGGTGATCACGTGACCGCGGGACACTGCGATGGTCATAAATGTGCACCAGTTGTGAAGCACCAGAATGGTGATCACGTGACCGCGGGACACTGTGGCGGTTGTACAGTACATGCAAGAATTGGTCGCAATTTTTTCTACCGTTGTAACTTCAAACGGTCACTTACACGAGGCAGTCAGTAAGCGAGGAATACCTGTACCATGTGCAGTTTGCTTTGCTTTTCTTCACTTAGGGATTCGTGGAAACATACAATTTGACCAAGGGTACCTAAACGTTACATGCAACTGTATCTCTGTAAGAGGAATCTATTTTATGAATCATACCTGGAGATATGAGGGATTTGGGCTCGGTAACTTTCTCTTTAGAGCTATTGAGTCAAATCTTTTTTCCCTCTCTCTATGGGGCTAACAGTTGTTCTGAGGAGCAAATCCCTTTTATTGTACAGGGTCAAATAATTCATTTGATAAACTATAAGAAAAGGAATAGAGAGGAAGGCCCCAAGATTCTTAAAATGATTCTGGGTTTTTAGCAAAGAGGTTTGAAGAACTTTGAAGTTTCACTCATGTTTTTGTTGCTTTGATTGTATTAATAAAGATATCACCCAGCTGTTTTTTACAGGATTTTGAACATTAGTATTGCACCATTGTAACTCTGAAAAAAATGGTTGTAGCTAGAAGGGTTCTATAATGTATCTCTTTGCTTCATCTTGCATGGCTTGTATCTTTGCATAACATTTCTAGTACTGTTACTATAAAAGAGCTCTTTTATAGCAATACACAGTCATGTGTGCAAGTCAAGGCACTCTGTAGTATTTCCTAACATAATTTGGGTTTATGTTATGCTTATAAGAGCTCAAGGCTAAACATGGATGAAATAGAGAAGATTTTTTTTAGATTATTTATTTTGAAATGAAAGATGTAAGAACAAAAGATGGAGATTTATGTCAGAAGCCACTGAAATATATTACTTTAAAAACCAATCTGCAATTCTTAAGCTAAGCATTTCACATCAGCTTAGAAAAATTAAACACAGCCGTTTTCTTGACCTCCCAGAACACAGAATAACTTCTTCTCTGATTCCTTTCTCACTATCATCAGCACTTACTATTTCCCAGTTCACAATATACTTGTACAGCAACTGTCCCAGCTCACTTCTGTAATGTTACCAAGGTGCCTTGATCACTCCCTTCAATAGTGATGCATGTGTCATAAGCTCCTGCCTTTAGAACTTTGGGAAGATTTTCTCTCCATTTAAGTGACCTTCTACTAGAAATATACTGTAGCTGCACTCGTTCTGTGACTGATCCTTATTCTGTAACGTGGGCTCCATGATCTCAGTCTTACCTATAGTAATTACCTTACCACCTCTCCCCCTCCACTAATTACAGTTCAGCCTAGGCTGTCATCCATCTATGTACTCATTTATATAAAAGAATCCATATATATGATTGCATATTTTTACAAAATTGTTTATTTTTACAGCATGTGATGGCATAGGCACAGGAAGTTTGATGTATGCTCAAACTGTAGACTCCAGTAACATTGATAAATTTATCAACTGCACCAAGATCAATGGGAACTTGATCTTCCTTGTCACTGGAATTCGCGGGTGAGTGCAAAATATTATGACATGTAACACCAAAGCTAAAAAAATCCCACCTCCAATTACATTATGCAGTATTTCTGCCATTTGATGCTGAGGTGAAATATCAGGCCAATTTTGTTTCTCCTGGATACTGGTGAAGTTTCATATCTAGGAGGAGCCATGTAGTGGGTTCATCCCAGCATATCCCTAATTTTAAGTATAGAAGTTGATATGGTAACATCAAAAGGAAACTTTTGACAATCACACTTTGGCATTAAAATAGAGACACCCCACACTATCGTCATGGTGTTGGGTTCTACTGTGGATTTTAAGAGAAGATTGATCAAAACTATTTCAAAGTTTTTGAGCTCAGTTTGAATGAGTCAGTGCTGCTGGAAGATATGTGCTGACCAGTTTCAAGGAAAGCAGAGAGACAACCAGAGGCATAGGGAAATAACTACATTTTGAAAACTGAACTGAAACCCATTAGAATAAAAGTAAACTTTAGAATGAGGGTACTGCCTTATGCCAGACCAGGCAGTTTATCCATTAAATTGAAGATTGTTTGCTAAAATTAGCAAAAAGGTCTTTCACATCAGTATCATATACAAGAATTGGAGCCACCATCCATCCATCTGTTTGTCTGTCTACTACCTACCCACCTACCTATCTACATAATCTATATGTGTCACAATCATTCAGACTCTTTGTGGTTCATAGTAACTAACAGCATAAACAAGCCATTCCAGTTAAAACATTCATGATAAACAAACCCCCACAAAACCATGAAAACCTTAACAACAATAGATTATGACATGTATTTTCCTGGAATATTATTTAAAGCAAAATTTACTGAGTTCACGGAGTTTACCTCAAAACTGCAGGAACATGAGTATCGTCCAAAAGAAAAGCACACATTTACATCATCAGCATAAAAATAGGGCTACATCATGCTTGAGTTTTTGAAGATACTAATTTTAAGGATAATTTTGATAGCAAACAGGCCTTGATATTTCTGTATTTGGAGAAAGAATGTGTGAATATTTGGTGATTTCCATAAATTTGATTTCCTTGCTTAAAAAGTGATGTTTCATGTTTAAAACACTTATCTAACAAAAGTGAGTACTGTATGTTAACATATATACTGTATTTCCTCAGTTAATTCTTTTTGCATATCATCCTGCATCAGGGACCCAGAATCTTTTCAGGTTTCAGGGACCAAGAATCTTTTCAGCCAATTAAAATAAAAAAGTGATTGGCTAAAATATCATAAGGTCACATTTTAAAAGGCTTCAGTGATTTGATTGTAGGATTAGAAATTATAGTGTTGTGTAGATTTGGGTCATTGTAATTTATATCTGGGGAAATTATAAGTACTTTGGTACTCGCTGGCTAAAATGTTGATACCCATTGCTTTAGCCAATGCCCCAGAGACTAAGCATCTTATGAATGACACTAGGACACTGTAACTTGTCTTTATTCAGTTTAATTGATTCCAGTAATTTTGTACATCATTTTTCTCTTCTTCTTTTTTTTTGCAATAAAATTTTTATTATTTTTAAAGACAAAGATAAAAAACTACAGAAAAAAAAACTACAGACGAAAAAGAAAAAAACACTAAAAGTGTAAAAACGAAAAAAAGACTTTTAGAAAGTCACATATACAGGTGACTTCCAGCTTTCAATAGTAAGAATATACAGCAATTCCCATAAATAAACCCTTCCTCTACATCAAACCACGATCACATTATTTCTATAAATCCTTCCATTAACACATATACAAATCTCTAATACAATTGCTCCTTCCCCTTACATAAAAAAGAAAGACAGAATGAATGAATGAATGAATGAATGAATGAATGAATATATATATATACACACACACACACACACACACACACACAGTATATATATATTTCTACTTCAAACTTCCCTCCCTCTTAAAAACAATCCATTTAATTTTTTTTCTTCCTACTACTATTCTACATACTTCTGTCTACACAATAAGCATCAAATTGTAAAAACAAATAGTCTGCCTTTATAATAAACAATCTTAACCCTATTAAACCTAAAAAACAATATAAAATATTATTATATCTTATCAATATCCTTTAAGTCTTAGAAATCTATAATCCTATAAATCCTAATCCAAACCATAAGAAAAGAAAAAAAATAGCCTCATTATCAATCTAATTAAATATTCTTAATTTTTATAAATTGTCTACCTTTATAATTAACAATCTTAACCCTATTATGCCTAAAAACAGTATAAAATATTATTATAACTTGTCAATACCTTTTAAGTCTTACAAATCAAAAATCCTGTAAATCATGTTAACCTCATTATCAGTCCAATTAAATATTTGTTAATTTTTTACCCCTCCTCAAAATATACCAGGGCATTTAAATATTTCACCATTACACCAAAAGCATTTTTTACAAAGATCCAACAACCCAACAACCTCCAACCTCCAAAACTTTCCAGCAAAAGAGAAAAAAAAACTCCCAATAACATACTCTTCTTTCCCATAACATTGATCCAGATAGTCATAACATTTCCCCAGCATGGCAGTTCCTTGTGCAATCTTAAAGTTAAACAGTTGTTTTAACCCCCTAAACACCAATCCAGAGTCTTCAGCTGGGAATGCTTCAATCTCCCTCACAGCAGTAAAATCGCCATCTTTTCCAGCTTCTTCTTCCATCACAGTATTTTCATATAGTTGACCGATTTTAGCCAGAATCTCATCTTGAATGTCCCAAACAATCTGGATAATAACTTGACAACCCTTTGAAAAAATCTTTTTGCTGACAACAAAGTTCTATGAAGTCTTCTTTAAAAACTTCTTTAAAATCTTCCATAGTTCAAACAGTAAATTATGGCACCCCTTAAAGAGTTAACTCACAGAAATAGAGGTTAGTGAATTAATCCAAAATTAACAAAGGAAAATATACTAGCAGACAACTCAAAGAAAGTAAACAGAAAGCCAAGAGTTTAAAATAAGAAATCAAAAGCAACGTGTAGGAAAACACACCTTCCTTCAAATTCAGCACCAAAAATAGCAACAGAAAGGCAATCTTAGTTTCAGCCCTCAATACAATCCAGATGGGAAAACAAGCCAGAACTATTTTTTATAGTTAAAAATCTCCAAAAATAACTATATTCACCAAGAGATTCTGCTTTTTCTTACTATAAAAAGCTTCTCTTAGGGTAAAAAACTTAAAAAACAAATTGGGTGCTTAAGAAATGGGAAGGGAGGACTTACTTCCCCTTTAAGGGGTTGCAAGCGTGGCTCAGAAGGAGATGGAATCCCAGCCTCCCGGTGAAGTCTTACCGCTCGGTCGCAGACGCTGTCCACGATCTCCTGGTTGCAACTCACTGTCTGGAGGACAAATGGGTCAATTCTCAGTGTTTTTCTTAATCACTTGGGGCTACAGAAAAAACTGCCACGCTGCCAACTCTGCCCACAGAGCTCGCAGGCAAGGTTGTTCAGTCCGCCATTTCCCACTGGAAGCCTCCAAGAACCATTTTTCTCTTCTTCTCTTCCTCCGATTCCTGGATCGGTAATGCACTTTGGGGAAACTGTTGCTACACATAGGATGCTAAATTTAGAAACAAAAGGTGCACATTTTGCTGTTTAAAATACGGTAATTTTGTTCTACCCATAACATAGAAGAATTTTGGTTCAGGTCATATCAGTAACCGCATCTCATTTGTTATTTATTTTTCCAATGAGGTCAATTGATGTTTTAATCATACTTAATTAGTATGGGCACTGGATTAGTATAGCATAGGCCCGGAAATTCACAAGGCAGGAAAAGACATGAAAAAGTAAAACTGCGGCAAAACATTTCTGCATTGTGCTTTATATAATATTTGGAAATTAAAACAATTGAATGGGTTTTCAAGTGAATCAGTTCCGTTTCAGTCATGCAGTTTGCTGGGTGACTGGAAATCAGAGTCTGTCTATTGACAAACCATAATTTGAGTTCCTAATACATGGAGTGTCTTTATTTAAGAAATACAAACTTTGAACTTTACATGCTTGCTTTAAAGCATGTTTTCCTTCCAGATGGCAGTCCTTTCTCAGCAAACTTACACTGAACAAAAACAACAGTTAAAAATGTAATCTGGATGAAACTGGTTCCATGAAACAGATTCTAAATTGTGAGTGGGAAACCTAAATAATTTTCATTGTTGTACTATTTGATTTTAAACCCTTGATTTTACTGTAAACAGGACCACAACTAGGGTCTGTGTCACCCGGGGCAAACATGGATTCCACGCCCCCCCATGGGTTGGTGAGGGAGGTGTTGTCATTTTGACGCCCCCCCCCAGCACAGCGCCCGGGGCACATGCCCCGCTTGCCCCCCCTAGTTGCGTCCCTGACTGTAAATATTCTATTGCACTCCTTTCAACCTCAGAATAAAATCTTGAAATTATCCCATTTGTCAACTGTGTTACTGAATTCTTAATGCTAGTCTCTTAAGTCATTTTTCCCAGTCTATCTCATACACTTATATTAGGTATCTATAGAGATACACAATTAAATGCCCTCAAACTTTCTTATATGTGTATTTTTTCTGTGAATGAAGAATGGCAAAGGAATATTTCTGTCTGCTTCCAAATGTCAGGGTGGGATGGGGATATTTATTTCAATGCTTTTCTTGTTGTGATACTTATAGTACTGAAACATTTAAAAAAAATAATCTACTCACTTTTTTTAGGCAGCTTTCCACAGCTATCATATCTGGGCTACAAACTGAAGATGACCACCAGATACAGAATATAATAACCACCAGAATTTTATAACTCTGTATAAAACTGGAGTTTTGTAGTGTAGATCTGGTAGCTTTGTTTTAGCCATTCATTCATTCATTCATTCATTCATTCATTCATTCATTCATTCATTCATTCATTCCTTCCATTAATCTATATTGTCTTCTCATCAGACTTTTATCTCAAGGGCTGCTGAAAGTAATTTGAATTCCTGAAGTAATCAAAATGTTGCCTGTGCATAATGGTTGTGTGAAAGATATCCAGTGGTCTGCTTTCAACATTAAGATACTTACTTCAATTCTCCCTCTCCAGATTCTTCCTTGGGTCTGAGTTCTAGATTAACTGATATACTTCCTGGATTAATTTTGCTCTACTGTTTCCCAAGTGTATTTTACCTTCTCTTTCTTATCTTGCACCTCTACCCTAATCTCAACCTTCAGCCCTCAACACTACCATCCACCCACCCACTTTCTCAGTAGCTGATGCCAGCAGCACTGAGAAAACTACATTTCCCCACTTCTAGTACCAGCAGCAAACAAGTCCCAGGTGACTTGCCGAACTGAGAGATTAATTCCCCTCTTTTTTTCCCTCTGTCACTAGCATCCATGAAGCTGCAGAGGAGACTGGTTAGAAGTTGAGATGGGGGTTGTTCTCTTGCTTGGAAATCTGGGGTGATAGCATTACAATCCAAACCTAGTCACAACTCAGTTTTAAAGATGTTAAACATGACAGTTCACAGTTTTTAAGGGAAAGAAAAACAAGCTTGGTGTCATCTCTATTTTGTTTAGACACATACAACTGGCATGTACATGCTTCCTAAAATGTCAGTTTATATGTCTCTTCTTCTTTACTGGCCATCAGGGCAGAGTAGCACATAAGAGCATTGTTGAAATTATAGTCTCTGTGCATGCCTGCACATAACAACCTTGATATAACTTTATTAAGATTTTAGCCCTGACTAAATCAATGCACCCAGCTGCTAGGGGACACTTACTGGTTTCAGCAAGAATTTAAGATCAAATTAATTAAATATATCTTTACATGCCATCATTTAAATAAAAATAATTAAAACCACTTGCAGTTTTCAACACACTGCAAAAATAGGTTGACTTTTTTCTAATCAGAAATATTTAACAGATAAGAATTAAACTTTGTGGAACAATGCTAAGAGAAACATAAGATTGATTTAAACTATTCAAAATGTAAATAAAATATAATAACCATGAACATAAATTCTGGCTTCTCAAATAAGCTGTGGTATTTTGTGTTCTTTATTAGCTCTAATAGATGGAAACATGAGCAGCAAAACCAGTGCTGGCAAGAATAGCATTCATTCTGCCAAGACTGTATAATACACCATTTAGAAATGTAAGATGAACATGATGTCCACATAACCAATTTTAATGTGAGTTGGAAAACAATTCAGCCTCATGCTCCTCTCCTCTCCTCTCCTCTCCTCTCCTCTCCTCTCCTCTCCTCTCCTCTCCTCTCCTTCCTTCTCTTTCCTCCCACAAAGATAGTTTAAGTTAGCTACTTTTATCACATCATCCATTTACAGTATGTAAATGCTACCATTCTGATGGGAGAGAACAGGAGGGAAGAAAGAAGAAAGGTTTATTCTCTCCCCTGTTTACTAGAATCAAGTATGCATGGAAAATGTAATTGTGTGAAGGATTATTGACCTGTGCAATATCCTTTTGGAAGACTGCATTTCCCAGCTGTATCTACAACTGGAGTATTGGGAGGGCAACTTCTTTTTGCTGCCAGTAGAGCCAGGGACCTCAATGGACTGGAGGTTTGTGCGCTGCTGAAAGATCTTGGAGACTTATGCAGATTCAGACAGAGTTTGGCACCTGCAATTTAAGGTGTGATGGGATTTATAGTAATTTAAATTGGCAGAGCACTCTCTTCTTGATTAGAAAAGGTAAAGATAAAGATACCACACAAGATTTGTTGTAAATCCATCAGCATAATTTCATATTCAAATTACCACAATGTGTCATTGCTATCTTCCAGGGACCCATATCACACAATTGAAGCGATTGACCCGCAGAATTTACATGTCTTCCAAACAGTGAGAGAGATAACAGGTAAGCTATATAATTTGAGCAGTCTATGCATTTGGTTGCTCCCCTCTTTAATGCATGCTTTAAAAAGCTAACATTGCAGCGTGATAAGAAATTCTTAACATACTGTATTTTCATTCTTGGCCATGAATTCACAAGATGGCCCTGATAAAATACTGATCTTTTGGCTCAGTTCCTTCTTCCGTTTTTCAATATGGAGATAATACTGTATGCTAATCATTATTTATTGCTAAGTGAAGTGATATATTTGCTTTAGCATTTTAAATCACTGTATAAATACAAAATATTAGTATTCATATGACTACTGTCTTCCTTAATTGCAAGGAACCTTCTGAATTTTTAGGAAACTGATTATGAATGCTTACGTTTATGACTATGAAAGGTTAATCTGTACAAGTTTACTAGGCTTCAGTGGTTACAGGTAGTCCTCGCTTAACGACCATGTATTTTCCAGGCACATTGTCAGCAGCGGGAGCAAAAAGCCAGCGAAGGTCAGCTGGGGCGGTGGAGCGCAGGGGGCAGGGGTCTCGGAGTGCAGGGTGGCAAGGGCGACTGCAGCTGGGACTGGGCTGGGGTGGCTGTGGGGGGGAGATAGGTGGGTGGGGGCAATGGGAGGCAATCCCTTCCCTTACTGAGGCTCAGGGCTGGAAGGGATCAAGCCCGGAATGGCTTGGATTGGGGTGAGTGCTCAGCTAACCACTAAAATTTGTTTTAACAATGGCAAGGGGAATTGCCAGGATTGCTGTTGCTAAGCAATGCAGTCACGTGACATCTCGCTTTACGACAGCATCACTTAGCAATGGAGGTTCCAGTCCCAATTACCATAATTAAGTGAGGACTCCCTGTATACCGTTTACCTTACTTAAGATAGTTATTTCAACTTAAGACGTGGTCTTTCAATATGCATTAAAAAATATGTGGCAACTCCTGGCATCATTTTTCAGTTATACTGGTCCATGAGAAGGAATTTTTTTAAAAAAAGTTATTAAAGAGCTCACATAGAATTGTCAGTCCCCAACTGAATGTTCAGGAAATTGCTCTTTATCTTGTATGCAGCACAATAGAAAGGAAAAAGGGCTGAAATGTGTTTTTGTGTGTGTGTTCGTGTTATATATATGGAAATTGTGCAGTTAATCCTGTGGACAATGGCTAGTTATTGAAGGACCTGTATTTTCCAGCCCTTTTTGTGATATGTCTTTTATTTGTAAATATTTATTTAACTGACCATTGAACTATATTTCAAATCTGCCCTGCCATATCAATTCTGAAGTGATTTGAAAGTCAGATTCCTTACTGTAGCAATATGGATTTATCTAGATTTTTTTGACTTCTGCAGTCAATATACTCTATAGCCACTATGGCAGTTTTATTAAAAGAGATGAGATAAGATTTTTCATTCTAAGTTTAGCTGGGTTAGCCTATCTAGTCTGCAAAACTCTGGGTAATCACTAGATGTTAGAAATGGTGCCACTAGGTGATTTTGGCATTTAATCTGGTGATGCAAAAATAGCCTTATGACATGTTGCAAAGTATTAAGTGATGTTTGGGAATTAAATCCCGAATACACTGAACAGCACTTAGTTTTATACTAGCTGAAGATGTTCAGGTTTCTTAGAAATATTTAATGAACAAAATGGTTAATAACCCAGAAGGATAAAAAGGCTTGGTGGGGGAGGAGGGAGAGAGAAATGGTTGTACTTGAAGTTATATTTGTAACAGTTAGATGTTCTTAGATGGACTGAGAGAGCATCTTCAGACATGCAAATTGGGATTTATGTGATACAGGATATAGCTGCCGTTTGAGGATGTATTATGAAAAACAAAAAATGCTGGGCAGAGCAATTCTAAGGGTGGTTGAAGCGCTGTGTGATTTCTAGGGCCATAGGTGTGCACACATGCACATGGTTGGGAATTGGGATTACATTTAAAACACCAGCTCCATGCTGGTATAATCCAAGGGTCCAGCTCTTGGATTTCCTCAGAGGATGAGAGGAATAAAGCTGTCTGTACCCCATCACCAATCCAGCCCAGATTCAGAATATCCTGTTTTGGGAATTATCTCCCAACTCTGGAGGTGGGAATTCTTCTGAATTATCCTATTCCATCTCAAGCTCTGGAGTTCTTTTAAATCTGATGCTTTTATTTATATATTTATATTTATATTTATATTTATATATTTATATATATATATATTTATATTTATATATATATTTCTATCCCACCTTTATTATTTTTATAAATAACTCAAGGCGCGAACATACTTAATACTCCTTCCTCCTCCTATTTTCCCCACAACAACCACCCTGTGAGGTGAGTTGGGCTGAGAGAGAGTGACTGGCCCAGGGTCACCCAGCCGGCTTTCATGCCTAAGGTGGGACTAGAACTCTCAGTCTCCTGGTTTGCCATTGGCTCCTTCCTAGGGCTGAGAGACAGGGACTGGCCCAAGGTCACCCAGCCGGCTTTCATGCCTAAGGTGGGACTAGAACGCACAGGCTCCTGGTTTCTAGCCTGATGCCTTAACCACTATATATCTTTCCACTTCAGTTATTACTTCATGCTTCAATGAAAAATTCTTATTTATTTATTAAAACCTAAGCCATAATACTTATATTAGCCTTTACAAGGCTCAGGACCTTTGTTATTATTTTATTTTGTTTGATTTTTTTTTCAAATAGTTATTTTTCAAACGTCTGTTTTCAATGTGGAGAACATTACAGAGAATAACACTGCTCTAAATTTACAGGTTGGGCAGCTCCAAATTTTCTCTGCTCTTAACACAGACAGTTTTCTAGTATGAAATGATGCCATAATTACAGCAGGCACATTTTCTAACATATCTGATTTCATCTTCCCTAGGATTCCTGAATATACAATCCTGGCCTGAAAATATGACAGATTTTAGTGTGTTTTCAAATCTGGTAACTATTGGTGGAAGAGCATTATACAGGTAGGATATATGTATATATATTTCCATTCTTTAGTACTCTCATTTAAAAAAAATGCTTAGAAATTATAATTTATTAAAATAGTGTTGAGTTTTCTGATTTAAACTTTTGGTCACATAACTGGTCCTTTGATATTAGGCTGCCCTAAACAGGGGCCTGGATTTTTCCTCAATTCTAACACAGGGAAATACCTACACTTGAATGTATTTCAATCCTTGAGTCCTTCTATTCCATTTATACTCTTGTTTGGTACCTTTCATTGCTTGTCATTTTAATTGTGTTGGTGATAACTTGATTGTGGATTTTTTAATTGAGGTATGATGATGATGAAGCAATTTCAGAAATGGCAGCTGTGGGCAGTTGTATGCATATTCCCTAAATCATTGATTAATCATGGTGCTGCTAAAGACAGCACCTTTTCAGAGGCATGTAATGGTGAGCTCCATTCCCCAAACCAATTTCTGTTGGTTCCCATAATTCCTGCTCCTTCCCAAAACTGCAATTCATGTCCAACTTCTCCTCCTCCTTCTTTCCCCATCTACCTCTTTCCCAAATGAGCTGATATTCTTCTGGTGAAGGAGGGAAAATGAATCATAGCAAAGGCTTCGTATGTTTATCTTTATCCAAAAGGGAGTATTCAGAAAGCAGTTTAGAATATGATCTTTAATTGCTAATTCATCACAATAACTACAAAATATCCATGTTCCCAAGTGTATTTTGAGTCCATTTTATTTTGGGTTATGCAAAGACAACTGATTTAAGGGCTTGAAATTAAATAAGTAAATTTTATTCAAGTTCCTAATATTAATGTCTGTACAGAAGATCTTCAAAAGAACAATGCAATATAATATCTTATCACAAAATTCAGTGTAAACTGATAGATTCTCCCTTAATCTTATAATCTTGAAATCAAAGAGAACTGGACAATCATCCTGGAAATTGCCAGTTTAGGATAAGTGTTTTGTAGAATGTAGAACTTGGGTATGCATTAGAATTAGATTTGGAGAAGATGGAATTTGCAGAACACAGTGGCGCACTGCTTCATAATCTATTTTACTAATAGATTTCAATATGCTTTCATCACAAACATTTTTATGGAAGAATGAAAAGTGTCCTTCTGCTTACAAGAGAGACAGGGTAAAGATAAACAAAATGGTGTAAAGTAGTCAAAATATGTACTTCAATTTCATCATGTTATAAGATATTTCAGTTTGCAGCTCTACTGTCATTAATTGGTTGCTCTGTATGTTGACTGTTTTTTGTGTCTTGGAAAATAGGAGAATATTTTGATAGATGATTGAGATGTTTGTACCGCATTATAGAGTACGAAATTTATAATAGCTTACATGTTTCATTTTTTTCAAAACATGTTTGGATATGAAATCTGATGTGAAAAAAACATTGCTTTTTGAAAATCCTACCAAAACAAAAGAGGCTTGAACCAATGTATCAATTTGATGTTCTCTATTGACTGTGTGGATCATAACAAATTGTGGCAAGTTCTTGGTGGTATGGGGATACCAAATCACCTTGTCTGCCTCCTGAGGAATCTGTATAACGACCAAGTAGCAACGGTAAGAACAGAGCACGGAACAACGGACTGGTTTAAGATTGGGAAAGGAGTATGGCAGGGCTGTATACTCTCACCCTACCTATTCAACCTGTACGCAGAACACATCATGCGACATGCTGGGCTTGAGGAATCCAAGGCTGGAGTTAAAATCGCTGGAAGAAACATTAACAATCTCAGATATGCAGATGATACCACTTTGATGGCTGAAAGCGAGGAGGAGTTGAGGAGCCTTATGACAAAGGTGAAAGAAGAAAGTGCAAAAGCTGGGTTGCAGTTAAACCTCAAAAAAACCAAGATTATGGCAACGAGCTTGATTGATGACTGGCAAATAGAGGGAGAAAAAGTGGAGGCAGTGACAGACTTTGTATTTCTAGGCGCAAAGATTACTGCAGATGCTGACTGCAGCCAGGAAATCAGAAGACGTCTACTTCTTGGGAGGAGAGCAATGGCAAATCTTGATAAAATAGTTAAGAGCAGAGACATCACACTGACAACAAAGGTCCGCATAGTTAAAGCAATGGTATTTCCTGTAGTAACCTATGGCTGCGAGAGCTGGACCATAAGGAAGGCTGAGCGAAGGAAGATAGATGCTTTTGAACTGTGGTGTTGGAGGAAAATTCTGAGAGTGCCTTGGACTGCAAGAAGATCAAACCAGTCCATACTCCAGGAAATCAAGCCAGACTGCTCACTTGAGGGAATGATATTAAAGGCAAAACTGAAGTACTTTGGCCACATAATGAGAAGACAGGATACCCTGGAGAAGAAGCTGATGCTAGGAAAAGTGGAAGGCAAAAGGAAGAGGGGCCGACCAAGGGCAAGATGGATGGATGGTATTCTGGAGGCGACGGACTCAACCATTGGGGAGCTGGGGATGGTGACGGCCGACAGTAAGCTCTGGCGTGGGCTGGTCCATGAAGTCACGAAGAGTCGGAAACGACTGAACGAATAAACAACAACAATATCATGACTCCATAGGACAAAATGTAGCTAATCACATGTAGTAATGTGGACAACAGTGATTACAAGTAGTAGTGAACATTTAGAGATTTCAGCTATCATCTGAAGTTGGGTTTTGATTTTTATCTAGAAGAGCTGGAAAATTATTGTTTTCTTTATTTTCTTTCTTTTTTTTAAAGAATCTAGCAGAATGAAAGCCAGAATTCACTAATTTTCTAGTTTGAAAAATTGCAGTTATCTCCATTTTACAGAACTTGATAGTTTCCTTGATGATAAGAAAATGACTAGCTGCCCAGAAGGGTAAAAAGCATAAGCAAAAAAGAAGGCTATCTACATAGAAATAATAAATTTACTTCCATTTTTACATAAATAATATGAATGTGGCTCCCATTGGATAAAGCCCTCTTACATTAAGCAAGACTCTAGACTCTATCATTTCCTCCCTTGATCATTTCAATATCACTTAGGCTTTTCATGATGTTTCTTTTCCTTTTCTTATTATTGAAAACAATGATACAGAAATAATACTATATAATTTGCATGACAATTGCTCTGAATATGGTGTAATTCAGTTCTCCCTTCACAATTGTTCTCAGGTTGGACAGTCACCCTCCTGGCCATCTTCTTATGCATTATTTTTTTCCAAAATACACATTGGTACATACTGCTGAGAGTGTTAGATACATGAATAGGCCATAACTTTTAAACTGGGCAAACATGTATCTAAAATTCCAATGTGGGTAGTTGGAAATGGATTGTGTACGTCCAACATGGATGCCCCTAACCCTAAGTCAAACATGCAACAAATATGCAACAACAGGGCAGGAAAGTTGACTTCATTTTTCCTCTGTGCACTGTATAATCCGGTCATATATATCAGTATTTCAGACTTCTAACCTGACCGTGGAAGCGTCTTCGGACAACGCTGGCTCTTCGGCTAACAAACGGAGATGAGCACCAGCCCCTAGAGTCGGACACGACTGCACAAATGTGCGGGGGGTACCTTTACCTTTTTAGAACAAGGGTAATGCAGTTAAGAGACAGTTTGGTGCAGCAGTTAAAGATGCTGGATTAGAAGCCAGAAGACTATGAGTTCTGGTCCTGCCTTAGGCACAGAAGCCAGTTGAGTGACTTGTGCCAGACACTCTCTCAGCCCTAGAGAGAAGGTACTGGCAAGCCACTTCCAAAAATGCATGGACTTGTTCCTGTAATCACTAAGAGTCAGGGTTGACTTGATAGACTGTAACAACAGAACAACAACAATGCAGTTTAGCTTGTTCACTCCTGTCAGTGACCCTAAAAGGATCAAATCAATGTGTGGTGAAGCTTTATAATCCAATTAAAAGTTTTGATGTAGCTTAATTTCTCACTAGGAATACTGCTCAGTGAAACAGTGCAAAGATGTAGCTTTTGGGAGAAAAAAAACATTGCTATATCATGGACAACCGAATTCCCACAAAATAAGTAAAAATTTCCTTTTGTGCCATTATTTGTCAGTCTCCATCTTTGACATCCAGTATCTCTTCTAAATATCTTAGTAGGTGCTTCAATTTCAATTCTAAAGAGCTGCTACTCTTTTTACAACATGGCTGTCAAATACTTTGGAATTTTTTATTTATTTATTTATTTACTTACTTACTTACTTACTTACTATCCCGCCTTTATTATTTTTATAAATAACTCAAGGCGGCAAACATACCTAATACTCCTTCCTCCTCCTATTTTCCCCACAACAACAACCCTGTGAGGTGAGTTGGGCTGAGAGAGAGTGACTGGCCCAAGGTCACCCAGCCATCTCTCTCTCTCTTTTTTTTTTAAATAAGAATTTTATTAAGTTTAAGGCAAAGATAAAAACTACAAAAAAGCAAAAAACTACAAAAAGAGAAAAAAGAGTGAAAAAACAGAAAATAAGAAAATATTTTTAAGAGATTACATAACAAGATGACTTCCGACTTTCAACAACAAGAATATACAGTAATTTCCATAATTAATCCCTTATTCTATGTCTAACTAAAATCACATTATTTCTATAAGTCATTCCATTGACACACTACAAAAATCACTAAAGACAATTGCTCCTTCCCCTTATATGTGAAAAGAAAATAAATGTATAAACCTCCAAATCAACTTCCCCCTCCCAAAAAAACAATTTATTTAAATATTTCCTTCCTACCACTATTCTATATATTTCTGACCACTATAGTAAAAATCAAATTATAAAAACATTTAAATTGTCTACTTTTATACTTAATAATACTCAACAATCTTAACCCCATTAAACCTAAAACCAAACACTTCTTATTATATCTTATAAATCCTAAAAGATCAAACAAACTTTAAAAGCAATAGAATAAACCTTAATCCAAATCATTAAAGAAAAATGGAATCATACAATCCTTAATATCAATCCACATACATATTCTTAATTTCTTATCCCACCTCAAAATAAACCAGAACATTTACTTGTCTCCATATTACACCTAAGGCATTTTTCATAAAGAAATCAAACAGCCCAACTGCCCCCCTTAACAAGTCAGACTTCTCAGCAGAAAACCTCCCACATAACAGATCCATTTCATTCCCAAAATAATCCCTCAGAAAAACTAGCCCGTCAGTATCTTGCAAGTCAAGCTGTCTTAACCGCTTCAACACCAAAGTGTATTTGTAGCCTGGCATTTCCTTGAAGACTACAATTTCACTGTCAGTAAAAGCATCTCCATCTTGATTGAATTCTTTCTCTTCCTCCAAAGCGTCCTCAGCCAGCTGACACATTTTAAAACTGATATTTTCTACAATATCCTGAATATCTTGCAGAATAGCTTGGCAGGTGTCATGGAAAATCTGTTTGTACTCATGACGTAGCTCAGAATGAAACTCTGAGAAAATCTCCTTAAGGTCATCCATGTTTCAGGCAGTAGATTATGGCGCCCCCTGGATACTTGGCTGGCACAGATAAGAGCTAATGGGTTCATGAAAGGCTTCTGAAAGTTATTGAGTGATATTGACAAAGGAAAAAGTTTGGTAACCAACAGCTGCTGCGCCCAAGGAAAGTGAACAGAAAATTGAGAACTCGGCAGATTCAATGTGTAGGAAAATGTTAAGTCCTTCAAATTAAATACAAAAATAGTAGTGGGGAGATGATTACCTATTCTCAGTCCTCCTTAAAAGTTAAATGGGAAGTAAGCCAAAGATTAAAAGAAGCTTTTAAGATTAATCCAGAAATAACAATAAGCACCAAGGGAATTCGTTTCTTCTTGCTGTAGAAAGCCTCTCTTGGGGTACAAAACTTAAAGTAAATATAACGGGTGATTTAGAAATGGGTGGCTCGACCTAATGTCCCTTTAAGGCTACAGCACGGCATGGAAATGATGGCTTCCCCGTCTCCTGTTGTTTCTTACCGGATCATCGCGAACACAGTTGCGATTCTCTGGCTGCAAAACAGCGTTTTGGAGTACAAATGGGGTGATTCCAAGCATTTTCTAACCATGAAAACGCTCTAGGGCTGCAGGAAAACCCTGCCTGCGCCCCCCCAAAAAACCACGTTGTCAGATCTGCCCATGGAGCTCGTGGACACAGCTGGTCAGTCGGCCATGTTCCCCACCAGAAGTCACCCAGCCGGCTCTCATGCCTAAGGCAGGACTAGAACTCTCAGTCTCTTGGTTTCTAGCCTGGTGCCTTAAGGACTAGACCAAACTAAATTCTGGGAAGAAATGGCGGACTGAAGATAGCTGTGCAAAAATTGGAGATGACAACCGCAGCAGAATGAAGAGCTGGTGATTAGACCGGCTCTTCGATAATTCCTCTATAAACAAGGAGAGGACTTGAGACTGCCCACAAGTGCTCCAGACAGCTGCTCCTCGTGAGGAGACCGCAAGACAACGGTATCCAGTGGGTTTAGAGCTCTAGGAGATGAGGGAATAGCCATCTTGCTGAAACCACAGTCAGCACCTTTAAAAGGACACTGGGTTTGCATACTTCCTTTTCTAATCACTTTCAGAAATTTCTTGTTAACTGCTTTTCAGCTATTAGGAATCTTTGGATTGGCAAGTTTTACAGCACTAGGTGAGTTTCCTTTAATCCTTAGTGAAAGAAGTTTTAAATACAAGTTTAAGGACTTTAAAAAATGGAATAAAGAAGCAAAAGAGTGATTAAAGCTTTGATTTTACAAAGTTACAGACAGACTAAGGGTCCAGATAAATTTGAAATAATATTTTGGAATTAATTATAAAGAATGCTTGTGTTTTGAATTCTTTAAAAAAAACATAAGATAAGACTTTAAAAATTGGACACTAGAAGGAACTTAAAATTACAGTTAAAGGAGAAGAACACTCAAACTCGACTTACAAATGCAGAATGAAGCAAAATATTTTAACATTGGACATACTGAAGGATATTTTTGAACAATGGACCCAGAAGTTAATTTTAAGAGTGTCTGCCTCTATAGATAGACTGTGTTTCAAAGATGTTATGGAAGAGGAACAAGTTTTACCGGAGAAGATTTAGACTGAATTGAAAGTGGATTTAAAAATGACAGGCTACAAGAATGACATGGAGGGCTTCTGGTGCAAACATGGTCTGAACAGCTGTGCTCATGGGCTCCGCGAGCAGAACTGACAACACGGCAATTTTTTGGGCTCAGGCAGGTTTTTCCTGAAGCCCAGGAGCATTTTTCCAGAGAAAGGAAAACACTCGGAATCACCCCATCTGTCCTCGGGGAGGCTACTTGCAGCCAGAAAATTGCAAACAGTGTTCGCAATCGACTGGTAAGAGCAGCCAGGAGGCTGGGGTGTCATCATTTCCAAGCTGCGCTGTAGCCTTAAAGGGACACTAAGACTGGCCACCCCATTTCTAAATCACCCAATTTATTTTTCTTTTAAGTATGTGAACCCTGAGAGGCTTTCTACAGCAAGGAGAAACGTGTTCTCTTGGTGCTTATCATTATTTTTGTGATTAATTTCTTTAAAAAAAATATTTTTAAGTTTTGGATTTTGCTTTCCATCCAAATATTAAGGAAGGTTGAGAGTACGTAATCATCTCCCTGTTATTATTTTTGTACTAAATTTGAAGATTTTAGCATTTTCCCAAGACTGAATCTGCTGTTTTGAACTTTCAGCTTTTTGTTGCTACTTTCCCAGGGGAACTGCCTGTTATCATACTTTCACTTGTGTAAACATGTTTTGGAATTTTTCAATTATCTTCCACTTTTGCTGGTTAAGTACCTAGGGGGCGCCATAATTTACTGTGTGAGACATGGAGGATTTCAATCAGAGTCTCTCGGATTTTCATCAAGACCTTAAACAGATTCTTTCTGATTCCTGTCAAGATTTTACACAAGGCATTCAGGACATTGTGGAAAACTTGAGGTCTAAAATGTGTCATCTGGTTGGGGATGTTGTGGAAGAAATTGAAGAGCTTAACAATGACAGAAATGTTTCTTCTAATAGCGAGATTGGGGCTTCTGTTGAAATGCTATATGAAGATTGGATAGTCAAGTTGAAGAAATTAAAGGGACAGATCGAGTTGCAAGTCATAAGTGCAATTGATTTTCTGATGGAATGTTATGGAAAAGAAGGGGTTATTATGTATGGGAGGCTTTCTGTTGAGAAGTCGGGAGTTTTTAAGGGGGGCAGTTGGGCTGTTTGATTTTTTTATGAAAAAAGCTCTGTGTGTATTGTGGGGATATATAAATGCTCTGGTTTATTTTGAAGTGGGGTAAGGGTTTAAGAATATTTATTTGGATTGCTTCTAGGGCTTGTTTGACCATACATCTTTAATGATTTGGATTAAGATTAATAAGGTATAATAATAAATGCTTGGTTTTAGGCTTAATATGATTAAGATTATTATAATTGTTGTATTATTAATTATAATGGCAGACAATTTATATGCTTTTTAGTTTGATTTTTATTATGTAGACAGAAATGTATAGAATAGTAGGAAGGAAATAATTAAATAAATGTTATCTTTGGGGGGGAAGTTGATTAGGATATATATATTTATTTATTTTTAATTTATTTTTATTCATTGTAAACCGCCCAGAGTCTACTGCCTGCTGTAGAGATGGGCGGTGATAAATTTGATTAATATTATTTAACAGTTGCTCCATCCCCTTATATTAAAAGAAAAAGCAGATGATAGATAGATAGATAGATAGATAGATAAAAAATCTGCTTTTTCTTTTAATATAAAAGAATGGAGCAACTGTATTTAGTGATTTTTATAATGTGGCAGTGGAATGATTTATAGAAATAATGTGATTTTGGTTTAATATAGAGTAAGGGATTGATTATGGAAAATTTGTTGTATATTCTTGCTGTTAAAAGTCAGAAGTCATCTCTTTTTGTAATTGTAAAAAACATTTTCTGTTGTGTTTTCACACTTTTTTAGTTTTCTTTTTTTTCTTTTTGTAGGTTTTTTCTTTTCTGTAGTTTTTATCTTTGTCTTAAATCTAATAAAATTCTTATAAAAAAGAATGACATGGAAAAAGATGTTACACTGGACATACAAAAGAAACCGGCTGATGTCTTAATAATTAAAAGGGATATACAAATAAGAAACCAAGAAAGTGATAATTTTCGTATATTGGATTTACAAAAGAGGTTTGTTAAAGTTTTGAAGAATTTTGTGAGAAGGGGCAAAGAAAAAATGAAGTCAAAATGAAATCAGTACTAGGACATTATTTGGAGGGACTAAAGATCAAGATTGTTAGAAGTAAAAAGAAGAATATAAAGTTGGTTTATTGGATCAAGGTTAAGATAGATATGTTAACTCTGGTAACCCTTAATGGACTTTTGCTGACATCCGGACTGAAATGACGAGGTTTTATGGATTTGTATATGGATAAGAGATGGGATATGGGAGGAAGAGATCATTTGTTGTATTTTAAAAGAAGTTGATAAGTTACTAAAATTGTTTATACTTTGTTGTGATGAAGGTGGAAGTCACTTCTTTATATATTTCTTTTCTTTTTCTTTACTATATTATTTTTTTCTTTCATTTCTATTTTTTTTCCTTTTTCTCTCTCTTTCTTTTCTGCACCTTCTATTTTTTCTTTTTATTCTTTTATTTTTTAGTTTGTATTAGTTTTTATTGTTGTAATTGTAATCTTTAATAAAATTACTATTATAAAAAAAGGAATGATCTTAGAAAATTAGCAGGGACAAGCTGAATCCAGGGGAGGAATTTAAAGACACCTTAGAAATCTGAAGTCCAGATCGAGAAACACCCTGCTCCTCAGAAGAAAGTATGACTGATTCTCAATTTCCCGCCCAAAATAATTGGGAAGCACCACAGTTCAGCTATTTTGCCACTAATTTTCAGCAGCCCAGATTTCAGGCCATTTTGCAGAGTGAGTGAAACAGTTTTTTTTAGGGTAGAAATGATAGTATTTTGCCTCCTAGGGTCTTCTTACTCCTCTTCTCACCTAAAAATCCAGTAAATCTAAACAAATTAGGCTTTAAAAATTAGACCCACCCCCTTTTTTTGTGTGAAACTAGAACCCTCGATTTATGTCACTTGTGGTCCTCCAGCTGGTCAGGAAAGCAATTTGTGGTTACTAATCCTGGAAAGGTCTGCAGCTATGGAAATGGTTAGATATGGACCAAACTCCATTCTGGTCTTTGAATTGTGCTAAAACTGAAAGACTGTCCCTTTTGATTTTTAGATTAGGTGCTAAAATGTATGTAGGTTGGATGTCTTAATTTTTCATAGTGGGAAACAAAGTATTTTTTGTAACGCATTTCACTTTTCTCCATTTTTTCATCTTGGAGCACATCTTGATATAGCCAGCCACACACAGAGAGCATAAAGACTGTAAGGTTAGCAGTTGCTTCTTTACCTCAATGCCTCAGGATGCAGTGATGAAATGAAAAGGGCCATTCAAGTCAGAGCAGGAAAGGAGATGAAAAAACAAAAAGCAGTACTATTGGTTCAGGTCCTATTGGAGATGCTCATCTGTTACACTGGTAACACTGTTGACTGCCAGAGAAGCACTCATAATGGTAGTAGTAGTTTACAATCAATTTCAACCTTCTCTCCTACTGCAATCATATGGAAAAGCAATAGGTTCTGGTCACCAACAGGTACCCTCTGCAGTAATTTAACAGTACAGTAGTGGCTCGTTTTGGCTCTTCCTCATGATTGTGGCAAAGACTGCAGATTTCACTTCATGTTCTGCTGCTTCATTCGGCATGATTCTCTACTTGGTTGTGTTCCGGCACATACTAGTCCAGGGACAACTCTGTAATTTGAAAAAGCTGTAGCTAATGCTTGCATTAATTAGCTTGCTATATTTTTTAACATTTGAATAAATCAGTCATGCTTGATAATGATGATATCTTTTCAGTTATGGTTCAGGGGAAGCATATTTGGTTTAGCTCAGACTTCTGGATGGTTGCTTTTTATGAAGCTGCTTCTTGAGCACCTTGAGTATCTGTGGCTTTGTGTAGTGTTTCCTGCTAGTACCACATAGTTGGATGGGGTAAAAAATGGAGAGCAGGGGCCTAAATTAAACTGCTTTTCCATTCTTTTAGCTCCACGTTCTTAAAGTAACAGGACAAGTTCCCAACGCACATATGCACAACACATTGATTTGTTGTTTTCTTCTTGTTTCTTTTTCCAGTGGCCTTTCTTTGCTTATTCTCAAGCAGCAAGGAATTAGATCTCTCCAGTTCCAGTCCCTGAAGCACATCAGTGCTGGGAATGTCTACATAACTGACAACAGTAACTTATGCTACTATCATACCATCAACTGGACCAGTCTCTTCAGCTCTCCCAACCAGAAGACCGTCATCCACAGAAATAAGAGGGCTGAGAACTGCAGTAAGTATTGTGCTCATGGTTAATGAACTAAATTTCTCTCTCTCTCTCTCTCTCTCTCTCTCTCTCTCTCTCTCTCTCTCTCTCTAGTTTAAAACTAGAAAATAGAGATTTGCTACCTTGTGAAACAAGAAATAATCTAGAATATTTGCACAAATGTTCAATATTATTATATTTGTAGTATGCATTGGAAGTTTCTTAATAAACTTTCTTTTTTAAAAATATTCATGGGATGAAGACAGTAAAACCTGGTTTGCTGAATAAATGTTTAATGCTTTGCAAGAGCACTTTCTAAGAACAGGGATTTATATTTTGATCAGCCTTTATTAATAGTTTCCCCATCCCCTTTTGAAACAGACTTTACTTGAATGCAGAGACAGGGATCTTCCTCTGCCCGGTGGCCATCCGAACTGCTACAGTGCACTTGAGGAAGGTTGCTGCACATACTATATAGCCCAGAAATCTCTGCTATCACTTTCACATGGTCACAAAAACTGTTTTGCTCTGTTTTAAATGGGGAGAAGTAAAGAAGGAGGCCTTTTCTTCTAACTCCCTGCCCAATAGAAATATAATTTCCCTGTCCCAAAAAAGTATCCTGAAAGTATTAAGAATGTTTTCAGCACCACTCCAAACATGCAGAAAATTCCTCCCCATCTTCACCGATTTGCTCTTAATTCATTTATTTTAGAAGCAGCTGCTCAAAGTGATTTACAAAGTACAAAAGAAATAAGTACAGTAAAACCCATGAATAACTAAAGACAGCAATTAAAGAATACCCCCCCACACACAAAGCCAGCTCTTCATAATACAGTAGACTCAAATCGTGATTTCTAAACAAACATCTTTATCCTGTTGGTGAAAGACAGATGACAAGTAACAGTGCTTAAGCTCTATGGGGCACTGACATCTGCAGTGCTACCGTGGTGTGAGCCCCTTCCTGTCTTAAAATGCCAGAGGAAGACAGCAGCTGATCTCTCCAGAAATCCAGGGGCAAGTTCACAAAGAAAACAGACAGGTAGGGCATTCAAGGTGATAATCAGGCCCCGGAACTGTACTCTGAAATGAACTGGTAGCCAGTGCAGCCCATCTTATAAACATCTGTGACAGATTCTGGCATCCTCAAGAAGATGGCTGTGCCCTTAATGGGTAATGCCAGCAATGCTGCTACTTGCCAGTTAAGGCTTAGGGTTGTCAGTCACTCTGTGCATGGGCTGGACTGTACAAGGAAGCAGTGAGTGACCCACGACAGGCCTTCTGACGCCAGCAGTGTATATGCATAAGCCCCAGGGAACCCTGCTAGGGCACCTTTAGCCAAGCAGATGCCTCCATATTCTAAGTGTTAGCACGTGCTATAATTATAGTCTTTGCCACTAAAGGTATTAGAAGGGTTATTCATTGTAGCCTCAATAGGATCTACACTGGGGATTCACAGATCCTTTTCTTAAATTAGCTGCCTACTGCTTCGCTGGAAACAGTTGTTCAAAGGGCACAGTATAGGGGTGAATGCTTCAGAGATTTTCACCAGAAATAGACATTTTTTTGCCAGCACAAAGATACAGTAAGGCATATCCTTTTTTGATGGTATGATACTCCTCATTGCCCTTTGCAATTTCCTCTTTGATTTCTGTGCAGATTCTCTGCCTTTAAGATAATGGCCTGGGCAGTTTGGGAGTGGAGATGGGTTAGAAATTTGAAATTTTAATTTCAAGGTGCAAGACAGCAGCTCTTTCTACTCTAAGGATTCTCATCTATGGCAGTTTCTCATTGACATTGCAATAGCATCTTCTGGGGTTTAGGGGCAGAGAAAGGGGTTGGTTTCAGTCTACAGCTTCCCAACCTTTTGAAACCTTACTTTATTTCATCCCATTTCTGCATGAGTTTGCAAATCTTTTATTGAAAAGTCAGCATATTTTTATATTACTGGTTTTGTGGTACTGTATACATAGCACTGCCCTCCATTGTTATCTTCACACCAACCCTGTAAGGCAGATTAGGCAGGGAAATAGTGAGCTAGTGACCTCCAGGCTTGGCTGATCTGATCTCCCCAACACTATTTCATGATCAGCACCATTCCTTATTATGGCCAAGGGCCAAAGATGTTAAACACTGGTAAAGATAGTAAAATAAAATAAAACATTAGATGACATTGAGGTGGTCAACAAATAAACCGAGTTATAACTATGGGAGACCTTGCATTAGTTAGTGCCTTATTTTCACTGCTGCTGCACAATATTTTGCTACAATCTGGGTTATAGAGGATTTGAAGTCTTATAAAAGTAAACTCATTAGAAAGTTATCTGTTCTTCCAGGATACTGATGAAGCAGGGGTTAGATGTACAGTAAGTGTTGCAGATGCCCCTATAAGATGTTACAGTCAACTCAAGTTGAACTGTTTCTCTGGTTCAGAGCTTTCCAAACTGTGTGTCGGGACACATTAGTGTGTTGGCTGCAGTGTCTGGGTGTGTCGCGGCTGCTGCTGCTTCCAAACCTGCCCTGCCAGGATTCCACGCAGGTCCTAGTGCCTGCCTTGTGTCCTGCTGTAAGAGTGTGTCACGAAATGATGCATGTCTAAAAAGTGTGTCACCAACATGAAAAGTTTGGAAAGCTCTGCTCTAGTTCCTCATGGGCCAATATGTTTCTCATAGAAGACCTTAGAATATCTTCTTGTAATAGTGGTGAAGGCAAAATATTATGTTCTAAATCATAGCCCCGACTTTATACTGTTTTGACCTCTTTGCATCCAGTACTCTTTTTATTATTTTATTTTGTTTTATTGTACTTTATGCTATGCTATGTTGTTATGACTTGAGGTTACAACAATAAACTTATTTACACCTGAAGAAGTGGACAGGGCAATCTGTGGGGTAGGCTTTGCCATCTGTGGGCTTGGCCAGTGCTCCTCCTGGCTAGTAAGCGCTACCAGAGAAGAGATGAGGAACTGAAGCTGGGAGGTGGTGGGTGTGTGCTTGAGAGAGAGGGTGATAAACTTACCTTGAAAGATGATATGGTATGCCCTCTCCTCAAGAAGCCCTCACTCAAGCTATCCATTTTAGGTAACTATTGTCCCTCATCCAATCTCCCCCCTTTTAAGTATGTTATAGAGGAGGTGGCAGACAGCAACCACAGAAATCCTGGATGAAGTGGATCATCTGGATCTCTTCTAGTCAGGGTTCAGGTCTGGGCATGGGACATAAACTGTATTGGTTGCACCCAATTCAAGATGTTAGTTATCATGTACACATCCCTTTATGGCTTGAGTTCTTATTATATTCGGGAGCATCTATTCCAGGTGGAGTCTGCCCACCCAATGCATTTTTGCCAAGAGGGAGCACTGGAGGTTCCCACCCCCTTGGGGGAGGGGCCTGGACAATGACCTTCTTGGTTACAGCCCCTCACTTAGGAACAGCTTGCCTTCTGAGGTTAGGATGGTTCCTGCTCTGGGTTCAAAACTCAGAAGAAACTTGTTTGTTTGCTTGTTTTTATTATTCCCCCCCCCCCCCCCCGAACGAGCTATTTTTCCCTGGGCTTTTAAAAACATAAATCCAACAGTACACTGTTTTATCGTTTTTCAGGCCACTTGAGGTAGTAGGGTTTCACCCCCAGCTCCCAAATAGCCTATACAAATGTCATAACCATTGTACTATTATTGTATCCCTGTAAAGGTGCCTCTAGAAATCATTAGACACCATGCTGTGTCTGCATGTATGAGCATTTTGATGCTCTGTATGTATAATTTTAAGGGGCGCGATGGCTCAGTGGTTAAGACGCCAGGCTTGTCAATCGGAAGGTCTGCGGTTCGAGACCCGAGTGCTGCGTGACAGAGTGAGCTCCCGCACTCGCCCCAGCTCTTGCCAACCTAGCAATTTGAAAGCATGCAAATGCAAGTAGATGAATAGGGACCACTTCGGTGGGTAGGTAACAGCGTTCCGCGTGCATCATGCCGGCCACATGACCGCAGAAGCATCTTCAGACAACGCTGGCTCTTTGGCTAACAAACGGAGATGAGCACCGCCCCCTAGAGTCAGAAAACCTTTAATCTTTATGTGTAATTTAAATTTGTATTTTTGTGTGTTCACACACATACAGATATACCCATACCCATATGTGTGTGTGTGTGTGTGTGTATACACACACACACCTGTATGTATGTATGTATGTATGTATGTATGTATGTATGTATGTATGTATCCAGGTAGGAAAGTGTTTGGTAATTGCTTTCCTGAAATAGAAAGTTGGGAGGACATGCAGCAGGAGAATTGTCCAATGGGAGGACATGCTATCCTCTGTCTGGACTGAATATCTTGCAACCTATTGCAAAACTATTTCAATCCAGACAGGATTTGTTAATTTTATATTATTTATTTCTTCCTTCATGAACTGGATGAAAAATTTTATGACACCATCTTCATTTGACTCTAGTTTGATTGAAAATTCCAAGTACAGTACTGAATGTGGGAATTGATGTGTGCTGAGTATTTGACCTACCTCTGAACATGCAGTTTTTCCTTGTTACCAATTGTGATCTGAAAAGAAGTAACATGAATTTGTGGAGAAAAAAATCATCAATACTTTTTGCTTCCTTGTTTTAATTAAACTTCAAAGTGCAGAGTTTCCACAGGTGGGCCATTTGGATGTAAATTAATTTTGTAAATCCATACCTTGACCCTATTCTTTTAAAAGAAGAAAACCTGGATGGGGGAATTTCATCATGAATACTCTTTAGCATTTCTTTGGTGTCAACAATATTGTGCATGGGAGACAATACAAAATAAGCACAGTACTCAGTAGGAAGAATTCTCAATTGGAGAACTCATTAGATGAGTCTAAAGTTAGCTTTCAGCAAAGCTTTTCCCAGGTAGCACAAGAAAACTCACAATTACTTGCTGTGTCTAGCTAATAATCTTTTCATGAATTCTCTCTTGATTTATAAATTCGTCTACATATGCTTCATTTTTATGTACTGAAAGAGATGGTCCCAACTGTAAGCAAAATAAACTACGGTTCAGAAAAATATGTAGCTTTCTCCTCAACTATTGGGAAAAATGTATTAGTGTTAATAGGGACGAATTAAACAGGACCTAAGTGGTTTGTAGTGCTTCATCACTTCTGTTTTGGAAAACCTCAGCATTTTCATAAACACCTTCAGTCAATTAAATTTATAAATCTTTGCAGCTTAATTGACTGTATTCCTGCTTGTTTAATTAACTGAGTAATATTGTTGTGGAACTTCCTTTAATAAAAGAGACTGACAAGCTAAGGTAAGATTTTTAATAAAATATTATTCACAGGTTTATGTAGGTTTTTTGTTTTGGTCTTAGTTGGGAAAATTTTTTTGATTGTTTGTTTGTTTCTATTTCTATGACCGCCCATCTTCCCCCAAAGGGAAGTTTAATTTTCAGACAGTATTTAAAGAATTTCATCCATAGAAACATTGCAAAATAGTATATACAATATCTCTGTATGTATAAAACATTTTATAGTTTAGGCCATTAAACAATTCTGTTGCAGTAACAATACAATGCAATCAAAGGAAACTGATTTCAGTAGGGCTTGCTCCTGAGTCTCCAAATAAGAACTTGGATCCTTGAAGTTTACCTGAAATTATTTAGATTGTTGTGGGTATTATCTCACCATTTTTACAGGCAATATGTGGCGCAACATTCTCGTAACGTAAGCTAGCTAACAGTGAATGTGAATGGCCTACGGTTATGTTCTGTGTGGGTGGGGAGTCGCATTTCTGTTTTCCCAAGATTCCTAATGCAATCTTCTATGTGACAATTTGCTAAATTAGGAGAGAGATTTTTTCCCCTTAAGCTATACAACCCAAGCCCTATCCACTCTCCTGCTAGGCATTTTCTGCTGTTTTGTGCTTCACTTCCTTGGCTGGAACAGAATTCAGTGTGTGTGCCTATTTTGAATACAGCAAAGTTTCTGCCCAGAGAGAAACTAGAGTAGATGAGAAACATACCGTATGAAGTATTTAATATTTGTGATGATCAGATCTATATGTGACTCTCTTATGTATGCATGTATGTCTATGCATATTGCCTCATCTAGCAATCATAGGTGGCTTCATCATAAAACTAGTACACATTATGCAAAGCCATAAACAGACACGTCACAAATAAAGACATCAACCAAAAACTTTCCAACTCCCTATGTGAGCAATTACATCTTTCACTTCAAAGACTCTCTGAAAAAGTACTATCTTCTTAAATGATTAGTAGGGAAAGGAGCAATCAGGCTATTCTAGACAAAGGGACCTATGGTGAAGAATGCCACCCTGTGCTTCTGCACCGTTAACATCTCAGGGAAAATCCAGCAGCGTAACCTCTCAGCCCATGCATATGGGGTGAGAAGATTCTGTGTGGTACAGAAAATGCTGAAGGTACCAAGGACCAAAGCCATAGAAGGCTTTATAGGTAATCACCAGCACCTAGAATTGGACTCTGAATTCTATTGGTAGCAAATTGAGCACCTACGGTATTAATGTTACTTTGCTATATTGACTTTCACTGGTCTGCAAGAAGACAGCTGGATTTTGTACTAGTTGTATCTTCCAGGTAGCAACCCCATGTAAAGC
Source organism: Charina bottae (assembly GCA_023362775.1). Taxonomy (NCBI): domain Eukaryota; kingdom Metazoa; phylum Chordata; class Lepidosauria; order Squamata; family Charinaidae; genus Charina; species Charina bottae. The sequence continues at coordinate 5,421,977 of JALMGJ010000020.1, forward strand.
ATATTTCAGTAATTCCAACACAATATGATGTGTTACAGTTGCCAGAACTTCCTGGCCCAGGAAAAGCCTCAACTGGTGTACCATCCAAAGCTAGGCAAAGACCCTCCTGGGCAGGGCCACTACTGCTATTTCTGCAGGAGTCAGAAGTCCAGGAAGACCTCCAGATTGTGGATCTGTTCCACCCGATCCAAAGCTAAACATGGAGTCACTCTGGAGCCAAACAGTAGCTCTATCTTGCTGGGATTCATCCTAAGCCTATTCTGTCCCATCAAATCCCCAACAGGCACCAGTTCAAGATTTTCACACATTTTCTGTTAGCTCAGGATGGAAATCTATAGCCAGGTATTATTAATATACTGATAATCTCTCATCCTCCCCCAGTGGTTTCATGTACTGTAGATATTGATGGAAATGGGGGAGAGGGCCAAGCCCTGAAGTACCCCACATTAGAGTGCCAAGGGCTCCCTCAAATGTTCAGACACAGTCCCAGTTTGGGGAAAAAATGCAGAGAGAGAGAGAGAGAGAGAGAGAGAGAGAGAGAGAGAGAGAGAGAGAGAGAGAGAACGTGCCTATCTTTAAAATTCACTGATTTTGCACTTCCTAGTGCAAATAGTAAGCCATTTAACATCACAGTGATCCAAATATACACCCCCAACCACAGATGCTGAAGAAGCAGAAGTAGATCAGTTCTATGAGGATCTGCAGCACCTACTGGATAATACGCCAAAAAGAGATTTTATTTTCATTACAGGAGACTGGAATGCTAAGATGGGTAGTCAGACGACACCTGGAATTACAGGCAAGCATGGTCTGGGAGAACAAAATGAAGCGGGACATAGGCTGATAGAATTTTGCCAGACAACTCACTGTGCATAACAAACACTCTCTTCCAACAACCTAAAAGATGACTTTATACATGGACTTCACCAGATGGTCGACACCGAAATCAGATTGACTACATCCTTTGCAGCCAAAGGTGGCGGACATCTATACAGTCGGTAAAAACAAGACCTGGAGCTGACTGTAGTTCAGATCACGAACTTCTTATTGCACAATTTAGAATCGGACTAAAGAGAATAGGGAAGACCCACAGATCAGTTAGATATGAGCTAGCTAACATTCCTAATGAATATGCAGTGGAGGTGAAGAATAGATTTAAGGGACTAGATTTAGTAGATAGGGTCCTGGAAGAACTATGGACAGAAGTTCGCAACATTGTTCAGGAGGCGGCAACAAAAAACGTCCCAAAGAAAAAGAAAACCAAGAAGGCAAGATGGCTGTCTGCTGAAACACTGGAAGTAGCCCAAGAAAGAAGGAAAGCAAAAGGCAACAGTGATAGGGGGAGATATGCCCAATTAAATGCAAAATTCCAGAGGTTAGCCAGAAGAGATAAGGAATTATTTTTAAACAAGCAATGCACGGAAGTGGAAGAAGACAATAGAATAGGAAGGACAAGAGCCCTTTTCCAGAAAATTAGAAACATTGGAGGTAAATTCCAGGCAAAAATGGGTATGATCAAAAACAAAGATGGTAAGGACCTAACAGAAGCAGAAGAGATCAAGAAAAGGTGGCAAGAATATACGGAAGATCTGTATAGGAAGGATAATAATATTGGAGATAGCTTTGACGGTGTGGTCAGTGAGTTAGAGCCAGACATCCTGAAGAGTGAGGTTGAATGGGCCTTAAGAAGCATTGCTAATAACAAGGCAGCAGGAGACGACAGTATCCCAGCTGAACTGTTTAAAATCTTGCAAGATGAGACTGTCAAGGTGATGCATGCCATATGCCAGCAAATTTGGAAAACACAAGAATGGCCATCAGATTGGAAAAAATCAACTTATATCCCCATACCAAAAAAGGGAAACACTAAAGAATGTTCAAACTATCGAATAGTGGCACTTATTTCACTTGCCAGTAAGGTAATGCTCAATATCTTGCAAGGTAGACTCCAGCAATTCATGGAGTGAGAATTGCCAGATGTTCAAGCTGGGTTTAAAAAAGGCAGAGGAACTAGAGACCAAATTGCCAATATCCACTGGATAATGGAGAAAGCCAGGGAGTTTCAGAAAAATATCTATTTCTGTTTTATTAACTTTTTGTTTAGCTTTGGATCGGGTGGAACTACCCCAGAGAGAACAGATCCACCACTGCATATTCCTGACTATTCTAAAGCCTTTGACTGTGTGGATCATAACAAATTGTGGCAAGTTCTTGTTGGTATGGGGATACCAAATCACCTTGTCTGCCTCCTGAGGAATCTGTATAACTACCAAGTAGCAACGGTAAGAACAGACCATGGAATAACGGACTGGTTTAAGATTGGGAAAGGAGTATGGCAGGGTTGTATACTCTTACCCTACCTATTCAACCTGTATGCAGAACACATCATGCGACGTGCTGGGCTTGAGGAACCCAAGGCTGGAGTTAAAATCGCTGGAAGAAACATTAGCAATCTCAGATATGCAGATGATACCACTTTGATGGCTGAAAGCGAGGAGGAGCTGAGGAGCCTTATGACGAAGGTGAAAGAAGAAAGTGCAAAAGCTGGGTTGCAGTTAAACCTCAAAAAAACCAAGATTATGGCAACCAGCTTGATTGATAACTGGCAAATAGATGGAGAAAAAGTGGAGGCAGTGACAGACTTGGTCTTTCTAGGTGCAAAGATTACTGCAGACGGTGACTGCAGCCAGGAAATCAGAAGACGTCTACTTCTTGGGAGGAGAGCAATGGCAAATCTTGAAAAAATAGTTAAGAGCAGAGACATCACACTGACAACAAAGGTCTGCATAGTTAAAGCAATGGTATTCCCTGTAGTAACCTATGGCTGTGAGAGCTGGACCATAAGGAAGGCTGAGCGAAGGAAGATAGATGCTTTTGAACTGTGGTGTTGGAGGAAAATTCTGAGAGTGCCTTGGACTGCAAGAAGATCAAACCAGTCCATACTCCAGGAAATCAAGCCAGACTGCTCACTTGAGGGAATGATATTAAAGGCAAAACTGAAGTACTTTGGCCACATAATGAGAAGACAGGATACCCTGGAGAAGATGCTGATGCTAGGGAAAGTGGAAGGCAAAACGAAGAGGGGCCGACCAAGGGCAAGATGGATGGATGATATTCTGGAGGTGATGGACAACTCAACCGTGGGGGAGCTGGGGATGGTGACGGCTGACAGGAAGCTCTGGCATGGTCTGGTCCATGAAGTCATGAAGAGTCGGAAGCGACTGAATGAATAAACAACAAGTGCAAATGAGGAAGAACTCAATGAACCAGAAAGTTGATTTGTTGATTCATTTACAGCAGAGCTTTCCAAACTGTGTGTCGGGACACGTTAGTATGTCGGCTGCAGTGTCTGGGTGTGTCGCGGCTGCTGCTGCCTCCAAACCTGCCCTGCCAGGATTCCGCGCAGGTCCTAGTGCCTGCCTTATGCCTTGCTGCCTCCAAACCTGCTGTGATTCTGCGCAGGTCCTAGTGCCTGCCTTGTGCCCTGCTGTAAGAGTGTGTCGCAAAATGATGCATGTCTAAAAAGTGTGTCACCAACATGAAAAGTTTGGAAAGCTCTGATCTACAGTATATCTATCAAAAAGTGGGAATAGCTTGTGGTTTTCTGACCAAGAAATCTGACCAAGCGGGAATAGTATGAAGACTTAAAATAGACACCTTGCACATAGGAGATAGTTAAACAGGCACTATTCAGCTCACCATTAAGATACTGCTTAGTCAAATGCCAATATTGCTAAGATAAAGAGGCAAGAAGTGTAGTCCAACCCATCTGAAGGGCTCAGACTGGGGGAAGTTGACATGTTGAAGAAAACAGTGATGAACAAGGTCATAATTAGTAGTAGGCAGTAATTTATATGCTAGCCAATTCCCTGGTTTATTTGCAAACTCAAAATTTTTTTCTTTATATAATTCATTTTTATTTCCATTTCTCTTACTGTTAACATACATTTTTTGTTGTTGTTCAGTAGTTTAGTCGTGTCCGACTCTTCGTGACCTCATGGACCATAGCACACCAGGCCTTCCTGTCCTCCACTGTCTCCCGGATTTTACTCAGATTCATGTTTGTTACATCGGTGATGCTATCTAACCATCTCATCCTCTGCCGTCCCCCTCTCCTTTTGCCTTCAGTCTTTCCCAGCATCAGGGTCTTTTCCAGTGAGTCCTCTCTTCGCATTAGGTGGCCAAAGTATTTGAGCTTCAGCTTCAGTATCTGTCCTTCCAGTGAGCAGTCAGGGTTGATTTCCTTTAGGATAACATACAGTACATAGATAAAAAGAAGGTAAGTACTTCTCAACAAATTAAGCTTTTACAATGACAAATAACATACAGTACATAGATAATTGTCATTGTAAAAGCTTAATTTGTTGAGAAGTACTTACATTCTCTGGAAATTTATTGAATTCTTCTTTCTCTTTATTTCATGCAAAATAGCTTGTTTTTCCTTTAAACTCTTCTTTTTAAGTTCACTGTTATGTTGTATAAAATAACCTGTAATAAAAGCTTTACTTGCATCCCAAACCATTCTTAAATCAGTGCCTTTACCTAAATTATTTTCAAAAAATTATTTTAGTTTCTTTTTACAATCCTCCACTCTAGCTTCTTTATGTAGCAGCATTTCATTTTGTCTCCATCTAAAAGAATTAGATTTTCTTTTATAAACCAAACTCAGAGGATTATGATCCAACAAAGTATATTCTAAAGTATCTACTTTAGAAACCTTAGTAGCCAAGTTCTTTGAAATCCAAATCATGTCTATTCTTGAAAAGGATCTATGTCTTTCAGAAAAGTAGGTATACTCTCTTGAATTGCCATTTTTCTGTCTCCATATATCAACCAGCCCTAAATTGTCTATCAAACCAAAGAAAACTTTTGGTAATTTGCCTTGAGTGATTTTATTATTTTTCTCAGAAGTTCTGTCCAGTTGTGGGGAGATCACTCAATTCCAATCCCCCATCAAACACCAAATTTCATAAGAGAAACTTATTAGTCTCTCCATAAGTAGGCTAACCATACGTCCCGTTTTGAACAGGAAAGTCCCGGTTTTTTAGCATTTTTCAACCATCCCGTCATTTTCATAAAAATGTCAATTTTGTCCCGTTTTTCAAACCCGGCGGGAATGGCGTGGAAGGAGGATCCGAGCCGGAGCGCGGACTGGGGGGTAGGGTTTGCAGGTGGGAGCCTATCGCGCAGACCATGGGTGGGGTTTGCAGGCGGGAGCCAATCGCACAGACTTGGGGGCGGGGTTTGCAGGCGGGAGCCAATCGCACGGACCAGGGGGCGGGAACCCCTGTCTTTTTCATGAATACGGAATATTACATAAGACCCTGTCCCGTTTTGCCATCCTGAAATATGGTCAGCCTATCCATAAGTTGTTTATAAAACAATACTTTGTCCTCATTTGGGGCATAAATTCCCAGTATCAAAGTCAGTGAATTCACTGGTCTGAGGAATGCAATACAGTACTTTCACTATTTTCTTTAAAATGAGCCCATTCAGGTCTTTTACTGATTGAGAAGTTACCACATTGCTTCGCTGCCCATCTTCCAAGATGCCGACAGCAACTGCTTCTGCAAGACATTTACTGGGGCTAAGGCAGGCACACCTGGACTTTTGGCCCTCTGGGGAACAGCCTGACTTGCCTTTATGATGTGTTCAATGGATATATTAAATACGTTTACCTTAGTCTGAGCCAGTTCTGCCATCTTCTGATATGATGACCAGGCAGCAAACTGTGATTTATTCTGTTAATGTTAGATATAGGGGAGGTGCTTGGAGGATTTTCTGTTAACATCTGCCAAAATTGGGTTCCTAGCTTTGGATAATATGCACCCAGAGTTAGATGGGGCATTATTTGCTGCTTTGCCTCAGGCAACAAAATAATCTTAAACCAGTCCTGACATAAAGTATCAGTGCTTTTGTGACTGATGTTACATTGTCTAGCTGATGCTGTTCTACCCACTTATTTATTTATTTATATTTATTTTTATCCCACCTTTATTATTTTTACAAATAACTCAAGGCAGCAAACATACCTAATACGCCTTCCTCCTCCTCTTTTCCCCACAACAACAAGCCTGTGAGGTGAGTTGGGCTGAGAGAGAGTGACTGGCCCAAGGTCACCCAGCCGGCTTTCATGCCTAAGGCGGGACTAGAACTCACAGTCTCCTGGTTTCTAGCCCGTTGCCTTAACCACTGGTTGCCAAGCAAATAATAAAAGTTTAATTTTGCAAAGGTAAAGGTAAAGGTTCCCCCCACACCTTTGTGCAGTCGTGTCCGACTCTAGGGGCCGGTGCTCATCTCCGTTTGTTAGCCGAAGAGCCAGCGTTGTCCGAAGACACTTCCACGGTCATGTGGCCGGCATGACGCACACGGAACGCTGTTACCATCCCACCGAAGTGGTACCTATCAATCTACTTGCATTTGCATGCTTTCGAATTGCTAGGTTGGCAAGAGCTGGAGCTAGTGCGGGAGCTCACTCCGCACGCAGGGCTAGGGATTTGAACCTCCGAACTTGCAATCTTCCAATTGACAAGCCTGGCATCTTACCCGCTGGCATCTTACACCATGCCCCTTGCAAAAGCTTGTCTTAAATCCATGTACTTCATTTGAACTGGCTTGTGGAGTAGGGGAGAGGTTAAAGCACATCACATTAGAGTAGTATTGCATTCTCAACCTGTATTTGGCTTTTGTTATGGAGACTAATCAGGAAGAGACAATCTTTCCCCCAGCAAATCTTAGAAAACAGTGGGGACTTGTAGGGTGAAGATGATCCTTTTATGCCACTCAAGGAGAACCACAAGTTCTTCAGAGACAGCAGGAATAACCTGAGAATTTAAGGAGAAGTCCTGTTTGGAGACAAGGAACAGGGATTTTTTGTTTGTTTGTGGGTGTTTTCCTTTTTAAAAACCTCAACTCTCCTTGTTCATCTTCAATGCAAAAACACCACTCTGCTCCATACGTAGGATTTTAAATTCTTTCCAGTAAAATACACCTCATCAACAGCGGGAGCAAGAAGCCACCAAAGATCAGCTGGTGGTGAGGGCGGCTGCGGCTTCCTGGGGCATGGCAAGCAGCCTCAGAGCCACACGGTTCTGGGCCTGCTTGCCACCCCGCAAGGCAGGGTGCAGGGTGGCCAAAAGGGCAGAGATGGTGGGGAGATAAGCAGGTGGGGGAGTTGGAGGCAGTCCCTTACCTTACTGAGGCTCAGGGCTGGGAGGGACCAAGCCCGGAATGGGTTGGATTGCTGTGGGTCCTTGGCTAATGACCAGTAAAATTCACTTAACGATGGCAAGGGGAATTGCCGGGACTGCAGTTGCTAAGCGCAGCGGTCATGTGATATCTTGCTTAACAACCGCATTGCTTAGCAACCTAAATTCCAGTCCAGTTGTGGTCGTTAAGCGAGGACCGTCTGTATGTTAATTCCAAGCCTCCTCCTCCTCTTAGAAATAAATGCGTTAGTTAAAGAAATTAGGAAATAACATTTCAATTAGTGGATCATTTCATGCCATAGCAAATTTTAAACCATTTAAAATAATCACAGATTACATATCACATTAAAACTGATAATAGTCCAGTCACCATAAGAAGCACACTTTAATGCACTGGCCCAAAAGCAATCTTTGTTAAAGCAAGAAGGAATTTCTCCTATTTGTTCCTCCCTTTTTTAATGTGTGAATTTAAGTGGTGGTGATAGAACTAAGCATTCTACATTTGGATTTATATCTGCCATTTAGCACACTGTTTATTATAAATGACTGTGCCTGCCTTTATTTTACAGCTGCAGAAGGGATGATATGCAGCCATTTATGCTCAAAAAATGGATGTTGGGGGCCAGGGCCAGATCAGTGTTTATCATGTAAACACTTCATCAGAGGGAAAACCTGTGTAAAGTCTTGTCACCTTTATGAAGGGTAAGTCATTTTTCCCTGTAGGCTTTGTTTGTGTCTGTATGTCTGTGTGTGTTCATATAAATATGTTCATACTTTTGAAATTACTAATTTTAATGTTTTGGTGATAGATGTCTGGAAGAGCCATCTGTCATGCAACTACTGGTAATCATGATTTGTGCTAGTCAGAAGTGTCTTTTATGGGAGAATGATGCAGAATAACCTAGCTAAGACAATTCAATAGGCTGTGATTTGAAGAGTTACATATATGATTGTATGTAACTGGACTGGAGCATTGACTGGAGAGGATGGGTAAGCTCGGCCACAAGGCAAAACAACTGGTCATTCAGTTGTTGAATGACCTTTGAAAGGGCAATAGAGACAGCAAGCTGGAACAAGGAAAAGTTGTGTCCAGTTGCCGTGTCTTTAATGGGAGATTGAAAAGCAGCAACACTACGTAAAAGAGCTGACTGGTACTTTAGATAGGAAATGTTGTGCAACGGGGCAGAAGTTTGATATTTGCCAAAAGGGATCCCAAACAAAGTCCCATAGAAATGTAAGGGACCAGAGAGGTCATCTAGTTCAATCTCCTACTCGGTGCATGTTTCCTTGTTTGGGGGATGAAACATATTACCTCAACCCATTTCAATCCAGCTTTAAGCCTAGTTTGGGCCCACAAGAATTTTGGTCACCTTAGTAGACTAGGCTGGGAACTAGACAGCCAGGACACAGTTCTGCAGGATCTTTAAGGAGCTTTTGGTACCATTGACTGTATGATATCCTTCTGGATAGACTTATAGGAACAGAACTTTTTTGACCTCTTGTGTAATGTCCTGTGGAATGCTACTGGGTTGAATTCCGTCTCCCTGCCCTTCCCCAAACATACACCAAGGAGTTTACTTACAGAGATTTACTTTGGGTGAAGTTACAAGCAAAGGCAGACAGGGCATGTGTGCAAGTGCACGCATGGAGCAACAAAGAACCAGTCCCTAGAGAGCTGGCTTGGAAAGAGTTCTAAACACCCAGAGTCCAAGTGGGGAAGCAGAAGCATAGTCAGGTCATGGTCCAGAAGTTCAAGAGTCCAAATGGGGGTTGTCAGCCAACCCATGTTCCAAAGAGCAGAGTTTCCACAGGCAACAGGTTCAAGGGACAAATGCACAAGAGTTCTGGTAAGTGGAGCAGTTGTTCCCAATGAGGGAAACCAAGTAACAGTGCCGGTGAATCCAATCAGGGCTGGGAATGCCCTTGACATGCAAGGAGACATGCTGAATGCCATTGCTTAGCTCTATATTGCACATGGTGTGCTCTGGGGCTGGGCAGTCTTTTCAGTTCCAGTTCCTTATCGTTTGACAATTGCATGGCTGCTCCTGGTGATTGCCAGGTGGATCAACCTCAGGTGTCTGAATGCGTGAAGCTTCCTCAGGTTGAGATCCAACTGGTTCTCCCAGAGCAGGCTCTTCGGTGTCAGACGTCTCTGAGTCAAGAGATGGTCATTGCACTCCCCATGCTATTTAGCATTTGCATGGAACTGTTAATTGTGGGAAATAGTTGGGGTCTGAGGTTTCAGTGCCAACAATATACATTTCCCTCACATTCCAAGGAGACTGTCAAGCTCCTGAATCATTGCCAGGAGATGATAATGTACTGGATGTGATCTATGAAATGAAACTAAATTCTGACATGACAGAAGTATTCTTGACCAGTAGACCTGATCCCAAACTTGGTATTCAACCTCTGTTGAATTGGGTAGCATTCCCCTTGAAAATACTGTTTTGCAGATTCTTCTTATTCCCTTTGTCCTTGAATTTTTAGCTATACAGTAGTTGGTGGCCATGGGTACTTTTACCTAGCTGAGGCTGATTAACCAATGATGTCTAATTCTTGGGAATGTAGGTCTGGCCTGTTTTATTCCAACTGGATCATTGCAATGCACTCTACACAATGCCTTTGAAGAACATGTGGAAGCTAAAATTGGACCAGAATGCTGCAGCTCATTTGTCTATAAGAACTACATATATGTAGCTTTCAATTTCTTTCCAGTAGAATTGCAACTGCTGTTAGTGATCTCTGAGTTTAGGATTAGGTTATATGAAGACTTCTTCATGCCATTCAAGGCTGCTGATCTCTGAGGTCAACTTCAGAGCCCTCTTGTATGTTCCATTTGTATGGAATTAGAAAGAAGGCCTTTTCAATGTCTGCATTTAGGCACTGAAATTCTCTTTTCTTCTACCTATCTCACTTCCTCATTGATAGTCTTACAGATATTGATAAGACCCTGCCTTTCTAGGAGGGTCTTACTGTTTTTATCAGTTTCTGATTTTACCATTTCTTATTCTTCCTGATATACATGTATGTGTGGGTATTTTTTTTAAGGATCTGAAAATGCTGTACTTACCTGCCATTTTGGTGTAAGGGTTGGAAGAGAAAGAGTCTCTATCCAAAAGATACATAAAAGAAATCCAAATTAGTATCCGGTAATCAAAACCAATTTCTTTGAAAGAGTTTTCTTTTCAGAATCTGTAGTAAAAACCTTTTTACAAAATTTTACTAGCTATAATTTTAGCTGGCATTCCTTCAGATATATAAGAACAGCTCTGCAAACAATAAAAGCCAATTATTGCAGAATAGAATTCCAAACAATCTTAATCTTATGCTTCATAATTGTCCTCCTTGGTTTTTCCTTTCTACCTCTGGTTCTCCATAAGCCAGGCACTCGTAGGTGCACCGTGGTGGCCACTCTCTTGCTGGCGGGGAGACAGGACGGGTGAATGACGAGCCATGCATTCTTATAGTTCTTAAAAACTCTAAAGCGGCATTCCTTTCTGTCTTTCCCCACCTGGGGGATATGGAGTGCCTTACCTTTAATAACATCTTTAATAACATCTATACATTGCAAAAGGCTACAGAGTAGAGATATTACTGTGTGGTGCAAGTCAGCTAATAGGAAATTCTCCGTGGTTTTTAGGAGTGAGGACAAAAGTGCACATCTCTGCCTAACAGCTACATAGCAAGGAGTCTGCAGATGGGGACCATGTACTGTATAGGTGAAATCAGAAAGACCTGCTCTATAGGCAAGGACTGTAGTGCTGTGGTCCCTGGGAGGAACCAGAAAGTAAAGAAGGGTAAAACCCACTTCCTCTATTCTGAGGGCAGAAGGGCCACAGACTGAGTAATCTGTAAAACCTTTATTTAACCTGAAGCTGACAGAAACAGTAACTTTACCAATTTGGAAACAAGTCATATATACTCCAAGAAAGCCATGCTGACAAAATCCCAGGTTGAAGTTAAATTACAGCATGACATTTTGTGCAACCATTGCACAAAGAACAAATTGTACTTTTGTTGAGAATTTTCCTGTTCCAATAAAATAATATAATCAGTATCAGCGTCATAACTAATGAAGTTCACAATAATTCCAAACAAACATCCACTGCTTCTCTCATATACCTTTTCTTCATTTCTGAAGAATAATTGGAAGCAGGGATTTTGGTGATGCCATTATTAAACAATTGAGCATTGGAAATCCTTGCCAATCTACATCAAACCTTGCAGAGAATTATCCATACTCATACCCTGCCTAGAGACAAGGTGGCTAAAGTCCATTGATGATCATGGACAAAAGTAGATAGCCCCCAATTATATACCATCTGCCCTACAGCTTTTAAAGCCAAGGCTGTCTGTCAAATGGAGCTGTCAGACCTGTTTCTAGAAAGATTTTAGAGCATTGGAAATGATTCAGTCAAATGTTTTAAGAACTGCATTTCATGTCCCTGAAATCAGCTATGGCTTCCTTTGAGTATGAGCTTCTCATCTTAATTTTTGACTTAAGTAAATCCTTTTGACTGTGTCCCTGCTATTCTTGAAATATTTTCCTCTACCTTCATCCTGGAGGAAATGTATTGGAAATGATACTCAAAACTGAGGATTCTCAGAGCAATCTGAGAACAGCCTTGGGTTTTGAAAGGGCTATAGCTAAAGTGAGGCAGCAAGTGTTGGATACAGACCACCAAAAAGACTTTAGTATAATCCTTAACGTCTTCTTGAAAGGATCGAGCAGAGGGATCTGACAACCCTTTCTTTAAAGATGCCTGTGGATGGCATGAAAGATCATTCTCCTTAGTCAAGGGAAATTCAGCAACATACCCAGATCAGAATAGATTTGTCCATGTAAAGTTGAGGGAAAAGAGACATCTAGGTCTTAATTACTGTGCTGCTCCTTTTATATGGACTTCCAGTTTGACCTAATAATACCCTTTCTAGTCAGATGTAATAGTAAAATAGAGAATCATTAGGAAGTCCATCTATTATCAGATCAATCCTCAATTAATACACTGAAGATTACTAAATTCTGTTCTGTCACCACCTCCATATGTGGTCAAATGTGAAATATGTGAGTAATAATTTTAGTAATGTAATCTTGATTTCTTTGCCAATACTAGGATATTAATGTACGATACTGTTTTTAATCCCTGTTGTGCTGAACTTTAATCTTATGTAAGTTGGTCTATGGCTCTTTATAAAAACTAATATATACTAAATGGTCTCCCCACCGTAACAAATTACTTCAGTTGGGAAGGCACCAGACCCGAAAGTTGTTATATTACCTGATCTTTCTATAATGTTGGATTTCTGAGGTCGAGAAAATGTTGGGCTATGATGTTAGACCCCTGCCTAGAACTGATTATAGTTCCCATTTCACCAGCAGACTCAGTGGGACAAGTAGCAGGAACTCTAGCATCTCAACAGTCTGATTCTTTTCATCCGATTGTCTTTAACAACTAGACAGCTAATAGACCACTCCAGCTCCAAATGCTGAGTCAGAAGGTTATATGCACGCCTGGTGTTCTGCACAACCTCTGCAATTATTCCCAGGATGAAAGAACAGGAAATGATCATCCAAGTGCTGTTCCCACTAATAACACCACTTTAACAGTGATAACTGTTTTAGCTTCCAAATATATGATTTATACTGCTTCAGCTTCCTCATTATTTCTGTGCAAGCAGCATTTTAAAATGATTTTTTTTCTTTCTTTCACGAAGGAATAACTTGTTAGAGTCTTTCAAGTGTATGAAGAAAGTCATCAGAGATGTAGTTCCATGAGATAGAAGAAACCGTAGTGGTTGAAATTAGATCAGAGATGTATGAAATATGTCCCTTTATTTCGATAGATGTCTATGAAGGTTCTCAGTCATCCAGGTGGAATTGTCTGTAGCTTGAATCATGATTCGATAGATGTGTTTTTCCATCTCCAGAATATTGCATGTTTGTATAAACAGCATCAAGTATTTTAGTATCCTTGTTTGTAGAAACAGTGAGTAAAACTCAGCAGTGCATTCACATGCAGATTGTATACACTGTTTTCTATAAAATATATATCCCCATTCTGAAACTCTTGGTTAACTTGTGCAAGCATTTGCATGTTCATCCAGGATTTGAGGGTGGGGGATGGGGAAGTAATTTGAAATTTATCAAAGAGAAGGTGTAGTTGGTGGGATAAGCACCTTTGCTAGCAGAAGAAGAATAATGTCAGAAACTGAAGTCGCTCCATGATTCTGTGAACCTTCTAATATTTCTAAATTGCTTATTATTTCCCCAGGGAATACAGAGAGTTTGCAAATGGTTCAGTTTGTGTGGAATGTGATCCGCAGTGTGAGAAGATGGATGGAAACAGAGTTACTTGTAGGGGGCCTGTAAGTACAATCCAGATGCAGCAAGATTACGGTATGGAAATAACTAGTATACACATTCTTAGTATTCCATATTCTATATTACTACGTAAAAATTGCTAGTTGCAAATTGCAAAATATAAGCTTGTTGTTATAGAAGACAGATCTGTTTTTTTCTTTTATCCTTTCTTCCTTTGTAAATTTTTTAATGTTATTTATTTGGTAGGTTCATATCAGTCCCTTTCTTCCATGAGCTCAAGGCAACGTACAATGCACTTTTTCCTCTTAATTTTCCCTACAATTACAATCTTGTGAGTTAGGTTAGGCTGAGAGAAGATGACTGTCCCCAAGTCACCGCGTAAACTAATTTGGCTCAGTGTGGATTTGAACCTGGGTGTCTCTGGTCCTAGTTCTAATCTTAGTGGCTATGCTGTGCTGGAGCTACGCATGTTCCCATGCAATGTGAGTAGTGCAGCCTGCATCAAATATTACACCTATTTGATGTCGCTCAGTCGCTCTTGGGGATCTCCAAACTGAGATAGAGATGTGGACATTCTATGGTTTTTCTTTCTATGTAGGGACCAGATCATTGTACCAAATGCTTCCATTTTAAAGATGGCCCCAACTGTGTTGAAAAATGCCCTGATGGTGTACAAGGGACAAACAGCTTCATATTCAAGTATGCTGATGAGGATCGTGAATGTCATTCTTGTCACCCAAACTGTACCCAAGGGTAAGCTTATATTTACAAATGTTACAAAAATCATTGCTATATGTGATATTCTAAATTCATTTTGCTGCACCACTTAATCCCTGATGAATAAAGTGATTTGTCTAGAACCCTGTATACAGATTGCATTTTTAGCCCCAAGTCTTTCAGTATGTCTCTCTTGATGGCACAAGCTAAGATGATGATGATGATGGACCAATAACCTCATTACAATACTCTCTCAGGATCTGAGTTACCACACTCTTAACAGCCTCTTTTTTCTCTTTTGCCCAAATGGGGAAAATGGGCAATAAAAAAAGCAAAGAGCACCTGCACTAAAAGAACAAAAGTAAAATTATGTCTGTATATATAATACTGCATATAGAGAGCATGAGAGGCTGTGTGTGAGCAAGCATGTTTATACGTATGTTTTAGTGTGTGTTTGCCTCAACGTATGAGAATGCAGCCCTCCCCTTACTGTTCTAATCCTTTTTGTGTTTGGCTGGGAGATATGAAGGTGAGGTAGACCTGCCTTCGCTAGGATGATAGTGCCACTTTCCATGCGACTGTAATGAAGAAGATTCTTAGATTGCATGAAGAGTTGTATTCATGTTTGCCACCCTTCAGACCTCTGGCTGAATGCATGGAGGATAGCTAGGGTAAAGGTGTTCTCTTTACAAGAACTTCAGGTGCTTCACATGTGAAGGTGAGGGTTACAGTTGATCTCTTACCTCTCTGTATCTGTGTAATGTATGCACAAATGATGATAATTTTTTAATAGAATAGAGGATTTTAAAGAGGTAAATGGACTGAATCCCTGTTTTTGCTTATGTTATTATACAGTACAATGCAATGCAAACCAGGCCTAATTCAGTGTGGCACCAAAGGAAGTCAGCTGGAGCAGGGATACCTTCTCTCCCATCCTATCTCCCTTTGCAGTCCAAACCTCAAGATTTGGAGGCTGGGGTTAGTGTTAAGAGGGAGGGAAAATTGCCCTCCTCTTTTTGCTAATACTGGCAAAACCTCTTAATTGTATTCCACACATCAGCTATAATAATACGTAGAAATTCAGCAGTAAAAAATAGAAGCTCAAAGTTGGAAGGAACCATTAAAACCATTTCTAGTACTCAAATAGTCTTTGTTGCCCTTCTCTGAATTGGATTCAGAAGGATTTCTATGAATCTTTCTTACAGGGTGGTGCCAGTCCTGGATATAATACTTAAGATGGGGTCTGATCAAAGCAGAATAGAGTGGAATGATTTCCCACGAATGGGAAACTATATTTCTGTTAATGCAGCCTAAAATAAATTTGTGTTCTTTGCAGCCACGTCATAGTTCTGGCTCCTATTAAATTTGCAATCAAGTGTTATTCCAATATCTTTTTAACAAGTACCCCCAATCCAATAGTTGAGCATTTGATTTTTGTTTCATAAGTGAAGAACTTTGTACTTATCCCTGTTAAATTTAATTCTGTTACCATCAGCCCCGTTTTCCAATCTGTCATCTACCCAGATCCACCAGTATCTGTATTATGTACAGATTTGATAAGCATTCCCTCCACCTCTTCGTCCAAATCATTAATGAAAATGTTGAATAGTAGATGAACCAGGACTGATCATTGTGGCACCCCATTCACTCTTTCCAATTTGATGAGGAATTAACAATGAACATTCCATGAGTACAATTTTCAAGCCAGCTTTTAATTCACTTAGTTGTGATGTCATCCAATCCACAATGAATAATAAACATGTCATGGAGTACTTTGTCAGATATTTTGCTGAAGTCCTGAGCGGTCCCAGTCTCAATGCTGCCCAGGGGCAAGTTAAATCGCCAAGGACCATAAGCTTTGGAGCAGCAGCAGCAGCAGCCCTACTTGCTACCTTGACAAATTGACGAATTCATGCAAAACTCTTGTAATTACTACATTGTGTTCAAGCTGCTTCCATACTGGTCTTTTTATTATCCGCTCCAGAATCTTCCCAAGTCTGGATACCATACTGACTGGGTCTGTAGTTTGCTTAATCTTCCTTTATCACTTTTTGAAGTTAGGGACAACATTTGCTCTCCTCCAGTCATCTGGCAGTTTGTCAGTTCTCCAGAACTATTTGGGGAAAATATACAAGGGTATGGTCACACCATCAGCCAGTTCTTTCAGTACTTTAGGATGCAACCCATCTGGTCCTGAACCAATTCAAAGTAAAGATAGGGTATCTGACCATGGTTAAAAGTCTCAAGGTTCAATGCTGCCCTTTCATCCTACTCTTCACAGTTTCCTTTCCCCTTGGTTTGTTAGACAAGATTGAAATAAAGTAAGAGTTGAGTATCTCTGCCTTTCCTGATATATCTACCGTATTAGCATTTTGCCACTTTCGTTGAGCAGCTGATATACTGATTCTTTTCTTTTCCTTTTATTTTGAACAAATCCCCCAAAGCCCTTTTTGCCATTGTTTTCCTGACATCAGCGCTACAGTGTCAGGTGATCAGCCTGTGGTCTTCCATCACAACCTGGCACCGCTTCCTTTTCCTATATGTGGATTTCAGATCTTTATTAAGTTTTTTATTTAGCCACACTGGCTTTGCTTTCCTTCATTTTTTTCTGTTCACTAGAATTATTTTCAATTCTGCTTTTAATATCTTCTTTGTAAGAGGTATATTTTCCAAAAAGCTTGAACTTTCTTTAGGAATTTTCATCAATCCTCTTCTTTTTAACTTCTCCTACCATGGGATCCTACTTACAGTACATTGCTCTGTGTTTTTTAACCCTCATCCTTTTTTAAAGTTCAAGATACATGTTTGAATATCTTCAGTTTTAGTTTCTCTTAACATTAAGAACTCCAGTATTACATCATCACCTTCCCCCAATCTTCCTGCTATTTCCACATTCTCAGCTAATTCTAATTCCTCGGGAAGTCTAATTAGTGTTGGTTAGAATGGCTTTATAAAGACAATGAAATATCTATACCTCTATTATTTTTTCCTTCTTCGGCTATAGCACCATATTAATTGAATAAAGTGTCACCAAAATAGAAAACCATTATATCTGTCAACCAACATAATCTGCAAAGGTTTTGCTTTTGGGCATCTGTGATTACATTTCTGCTTCAGTTCTTATGACACATGACTTGTGTTTAACACTTCTCTCCTAAATCTATTAAAATGGCTCTTGTTTTCTGTGAATGCCCCTTGTGTGGAAGTGTTCCCAATGCTTCTTACGATGAAAGTTGGCACAGATACAGGATCTCATTCATATTTATTTGAGATCCTTCTCCTTGATTCTGATTACCATGTTTTGGCATTAACGTTCACAGAGCAGATGTCATGAGACACTATTTAAAACAAAGTACCCTTTTCCAGAAGACTTCAATGGAATACATTTCAAAGGATAATGCTGATGCTTGAAGAACCAAGCCCTTTTGTAAGAGTACTTTCTGAATGAATCATTTTTTTAAAAAGCTACTAGACTTGCTGAATTTGATCCAGGTATCAGCCAAATGTGTTGATTAGAAAATCCTGCACAAATAATTCAGTCAGTGTTAGTGCCATGCTTAGAAGTGTGCTTTGATTTCAGTGGAAGTCAGAACCTTTCTAAAACAGTCCTGAAAATAACCTGCAAGTTCTGACTATTGTGAATTCTTTTTCAAACTACAGGTCAAGAAAGCTAGAGGGGATTGTATAGTCTCTTGTGGTCTCTGGAAGCTTTTTTTCTTTGTAAACACCCTTGTCCTTTGTAAACATTTTTCTTAGTTGGGAATCCTCCTTTCTTTAGGGAACCTTAAGCACTAAGCAAAAACAAAAAGTTATCAAGGAAAGAAAACCAGTAACCTGATTTCTACCTCACCACACATCCTACAACGTTCTCAACCATCAGAACCTGTTCTGCCATGACATAAAAATAACGTCTTCTTCAAATCAAGTTCGACTCCTGGTGATTTCACGGACGTGTCCGTGCCGTTATCTTGGCAACAGTACAGAACATATAGCCAGGCTCTAGAGAAGAGCATTTTCAAATGCAAAGAAGAGTTTTTCTCATTACAATAAGTGAAGCTTGGCATTGCAGCAGCTGAAGTCTGAACATTTAATATGGGCCACTTGAGTTACTTTGCAATGAGACTGTTGGGCAATCTCTAACCAAAACCAAGAGACAACCAACAAATTAATTCTGTAAAATAATAATTCACAAGAGGCTTTTACTGTTTTGCTGCTAAAATTAAAGCAGTAAATAATTCAATAAAGTGTTGATGTCAACAGCTGTTGCCATTCAAAATGAGACCTTTTGCTGGTTTTGCAGATCTAATTGCAACAGAGCTTTTAGGGAAATGAAACTAAGATTGCAAAGACATCCCAGAATTTGTGGTAGAGGTATCTTCTATTTGGCCCTTTAAAATCTGGGTTATATAGCTAAAAAAATGGGATTACTATTGGGAAGAAGAAAAGACATTTCAGAGGGGCTTAATAATGGAAGATAATTTGTATAGCTCAGATTAAATACTGCATTGAACAGAGCCTCATGGAAACTTTACTTATACAGTTTGAAATCTAAGGTCCTAAAATAATATTAGTTGTCTTCTTTAACAATCAGTACATAGACATATACTAAGTAAAGAATTTTTTCCCTTCCTATTATGACAGAAGGGTGCAAAAAATCCCAATTGTTACATTTCTATATTTCCAGATGTTTTTAAAGGTTCATTTAAAAACAGCTGGAAATATAGAAATGTAACAATCGGAATTTTTTGCACCCTTCTGTCATCATAATAGGAGGGGAAAAAATCCTTTACTTAGTATATGTCTATGTATTGATTGTTAAAAATAGAGGTAGGGGCAATAAAAATATTGGCTTAAACCCATTGGTGAGTTTGAATTCAGCTCCTACAGTTCAGGTGGACAAGGAAGAAAATTGTTCCAGGCAAATATCTTATTTATCAGTACATCATCCCATGCAGCTTTCTGCCGAAATTTCTGGAGGCTGTGGTGAATTAAATGAATGCACCTGGGCAATGATGCATATATATGGAACCAAGTCTCTGATGTTTCTCCTACAGACCTTTTATTTCGATAGCCCTTCCTAATAAAATTACACCTACATTGTATCAATCTGTCATTCAGTGATGATGGGGGACTTTAAGTAGTCATAATGAGTTTCTGTGATATTGGGATTTTTTGCCTTATTCCTCTCCCTGCCAAGACTGTCAGGCTTTTAGTGATCTATGCCCTGAATAAAGTAATTTACCTCCTCCTTTTTATTTTCTAATTTATAATTCTCCTTCTTCATGACTTTTTTTTTTAAAAAAATGGAAGCAGTGACTGACATGGGATGTCTGGCTTGATTCAAAATAGGTATGGTGGTTAAAAAATCAAAATGCTTCTCTATATAATTTTTAATTCTCTGTGGTAGCTTGACTACTGGAATGAAATTGGTATTAAAAAGAACCCTGTTCGGAAAGTGCAGAGTGCCACTGCCATATCCTTCCTTGTCAGCCCAGTAAAGAGATCTCCAAGTAGATATTTGACCTATAAACACGGACTGGTAGGCTCAGTACCAGAACCCTGAATACTCAAGACATCGATACTTAGGATGCTAGGATTCCCTGAAAACTAAGCTGAAAACCCTTTCTTTCATCAGGGCATTTTAGATTTCAAGAGAGGGGAAGAAATTTCTGGCGATAGTTTTGTGCTGAATGTGATGATGAAGAGGGATTCATATTTCATCTCGTGCACCATGAGGCTCTCCCATTCTCGATGTTGTCTCTGTCCAGAATGCTTATAAAAAACAATTGTATGCCAAAAGTAAAAATAAGAATTTTGTCTGGAGATATCAAAAGAATGAGAATTCTGTCCAGTGCTTGATTCATGAGTCCGGATCAGCCGTGAGCTCAGGCGTGGGGTGGGCTCAGGCGGCAACTGTCATTCAGGAAGCCTTGATGGCTTTCAGAGGCTCTGCTCTGCAGGTAATTGGATGTGAGACCCTTTGGTTGATAGTTGGGCTCTAGAGGACAGTGGGGTTTGTTGCTTTCATACTGGCCTCTCTGCTGTGCAGCAGCATCCTTCCTGGTTTGCTAGACTCTGTCACTGCGTTAGCAGCTGAGTCCCTAAGGTTGCTAGGTGTTGGGGACTTTAACTTACCCCAGGGCAGCATATAGTCTGATGCAGTTCAGGAGTTCATGGCTGCCATGACAACCTAAGCCAAATCGTTGAGGGCCTGACTTACAACGGGGAGTGTACACTAAATCTGGCTTTTATCTCAGGGCAGTTGCAATGCAATTTGGCAGTGGAGGGCAGTACCATCAGTCCTCTGCCATGGTCCGATCACTCTCTGATTGCTTTTTGGCGTGCTGGTGCTACCCCAGCCTGCAGAGAGGTAGGGCCTGTTAGATCATTCTGTCCTAGGCAACTAATGGACCCAGATGGGTTCAGAGGGAACTTGGGGTTTTCTCTGAGGTTCTGATGGGTACTTAAGGCAAGGCCTTAGTTGTAGCCTGGGATAAGCATGTGATGAGAGTCTTGAATTGGATTGTTTCTATGCAGCCTCTCACTGTGATTGATTGTTCATCCCAGGGTGCTCTTTGGTTTTCTGAGTAGCTCTGGGAGACGAAGAACCAGAAGGGATCCCTGGATCACCGTTGGAGAAACATGAAGAATAAACATAACCAAACATGGGTTTGGAGTAAGAGTCCATTTTAGGAATTACATCATGGCAATAAGAGTGGTGAGACAAAGTTATTTCTCCACTCTTATCATGTCTACAGATGGCCATCCAGCAGCCATGTTTAAGGTGACCCATTCCTTGCTGGGGAAGGACAAGTCACAGGATCATCTGCAGGGCCCCTGTGAGGAATATTCAAGCTATCTGATGGATAAAGTCACTGAGATTTGCTCAGAGTTCCACTGTGACTGGGCAAGTCCTGTTAAGGTACTTGGGGCATAGTCTTGCAAGTTTAGCTGGGATGTGTTTGAACCCAACTACCTGTTTGTTAGATCCATGAATCTCCTGGCTTTTGAAGGCCGCTCAGGAGGTGACATATAGTTGGGTCCGTGCAGTGGGGTCAGCCTCCTTGAGGGAGAGGATGTTCCACCTGTCTTTTTTTTCAATAATTTTATTAAGAATTATATTAAACGGATAAAACTAATACAAAAACCTAATAAAAATACATTACAAAGAAGAAAAAATATTAAAAAATGCAGAACCCCCCAAAAAAAGAAAAAGAAAGAATAAGAAGAAACTTCCCCCTTCATCCCGAGCAAGTATATTCAACATTAACAACTTATCACTGTCTCTTAAAATACAATTAAATACATCTTCATTCCATACCACAACCCATTTTCTATAAATTCATCTCTAAATTTTCAGCTTTTCTTATTAATCAGCAAAGATCCAGTAAAAATTAACAAAAATACCTAACAACGTAAGTATACCATTTAATCAAAATCCCCTTAATCCTTCTCTTTAGTGTCTAAATCAAATCCCAATTAACCATTAAACATTCCAAAAAATTAAAGACTATTAAATATTACCAGAAATAGTAACCCGTTATTTACATCTCAAAATTAATAATGTAAATATTGTAAACCAGTCCATTATACCCAGTTAAACCTTTCCAAAAAACTATCCAGTCAAGATAACCATTAAGCCTCACCAGAGATAACAACTCATTATTTAACCATAATCAAATAAAGCAATTTTGTATTTTTTCCTTCTTCCTCCCAACAGTCCTTAAGTCCCATAAATAAAGTTCTAATTTCTGCTTTCTTCTAGTATCCTTGTCTTTTCTCTCAAAGTGCTTGTCATCTTTATCCCAATCCATTTGTAATTTCCATGTAGTAACTCTAGTAGATCTCTTATATTCCAATATAAGTCCACAACACACTTTTTATTTATTTATTTATTATTTAAATTTGTATCACCGCCCATCTCCCCCAACTGGGTGACTCTGGGCGCTTCACAATAAAAGCAAAGTTAAAAATATAAATATAAAATTACAATATCAACAAATAAATATAAAATCCAAGTGCAATAGATGTTAATAATAGGGGGGCTTCATGGCACCAGCCACCCCCAGGAAGAACTGTTAGCATTCCCATCCCAAGCCAGGCAGCAGAACCAGGTCTTCAAGTTTTTCCGGAAGGTCGGGAGCAAGGAAACCCGCCTCAGCTCCGGGGACAAGATATTCCAAAGGGCGTGCGCTACTGCAGAGAAGGCCTGCCTGCTGGACCCTGCTAGATGGAATTCTTTTGTCGATGGGGTCCGTAGCATGCCCTCTCTGCATGACCGGGTGGGGCAGGTCGATGTTCTGGGGATGAGACGGTCCCTCAGGTAACCTGGTCCCATGCCATGAAGGGCTTTAAAGGTGATAACCAACACCTTGAATTGGACCCGGAAGCAAACTGGTACCCAATGCAGCTCGCACAGCAGGGGTGTCAGATGTGCCGATTTTACGGCACCCATAACTGTCCGCGCGGCCGCATTCTGGACCAGCTGAAGCTTCCGGATACTCTTCAAGGGTAGCCCCATGTAGAGCGCATTGCAATAGTCTATATGGGAGATGACTTTTGATATATTATTTGCATGTCTTTTTAAATTTTTAAATGGATCATCTAATTCCATTTGTAAATCCAGTATTTCCATCTCTTTCTTATATAGGTTATAATTTTTAAGTCCACCTTAAAGTCCTTTTTGGTTATCTTCAAAGGCACTTGTTTCTCTTCAGTAACAACTTTTGGTTCCAGTATAGGGTTAAATAGCCTGAGCATTTCGTGAGCCAGCTTAAAAAGTGTTTTCTTTTAAGTAGCCATCTGGTGCCCCCTAATGATCAACCTTCAAGGTCTTAATATCAGCTTGGAATGTAAGCAAAAGAAATATTCCCACACAAGAGGATCTTTCTAATTAAGATCAAAGTCTTTCTATAAATCAATTTCATCCGAGCCCTTAGCATTTAAAAACTTCCCAAAAAGCAACATTATGATCATCCTTTTGCTGTATATTGCAAAAAATAAGGATCTTAGAAAGCTGGAAACTCGTAATTTCCTTTCCTTTTAAATGGATTGAAGAGAATCTCACCCAGCGAATGGTAAATTTGCAGTTCTGGAGGTTTTTCAATCTTAAAGAAACAATTAAAAAATAAAACTCCAAAGTGATTAAAAAGATGAGGTTTGGTCGAACCTTATAAGGCTGCAGTAACGGCTCAGAGCATGACGGAACCCGCGACTCTCAGCTGATCACAAGCAGCTGCAGAAACATCGTTTTTTGCGATCTGCTCACAAAATACAGATGTCCAGAGTATGTATGGGTAATCTCAAGATCTTTCTTCGATCCAGAGAGAATTTCGGCAGTCCAGATCCCACATCCAGTGGCTTTTTCGGCTGTAATGCCTCCCATGATCCGCAGAGCAGAGAAATTGCAGGGTGTTAGTTCTCCATTCCTCACCGGAAGCCCAGGATGTTCCACTTGTCTTAAAGAAGGAAGTAGTGTACTCCCTCCTCAAGAAATCATTGCTGGACTCAAAAGTTTTGGACAATTTTCATCCAGTCTCCAACCTTTCCTTTCCAGAGAAGGTTGTTGAAAAGGTAGTTGGGCTGATGCTCCAAAGGACCTGGAAAAAAGAGATTATCTTGACTTTTTTCAGTTGGCTTTCAGACTGGAGCACACTACCGAAACAGCATTGATTGTGTTTGTTAATGACCTCTGATGGACCTGGGATGGAGATGATGCGACTGTTCTGGTTCTCTTTGATCTCTCAGTGGCTTTCAATGGCATTAATCATGGGAGTCTTCTGGACCACTGATGGAGAATGGGAGTGGGGGGCACCCTTTCTCTATGTGTGGTTCCAGTTGGTGTTGGTGAGGGGGAGAGATCAAGTCCGAGGCCCCTAATTTGTGGGGTGCCTCAAACTTGATGCTTTTGCCCCTTCTGTTTAATATCTACATGAGGCCACTGGGTGAGGTCATCCATTGGTTTGGGATGATACACTCTTTTACATCTTGACCCTGGGCTGCCTAAGTGATGCTGTTGAATCCTAGGGTCTGGAGGTTGTGAGGATCGGGATGGAGAGGAACAGACTCAGGCTCAACCCTAGCAGCTGAGTGGTCATGGGTCTTTAATTATGGATGGGTTTGCATTTCCCCCTCAGGAGTAGTGTGTAATCTAAAGGATTTCCTGGTTTCACAGTTCCTGCTCAAAGAGAAGGTGGCAGCTCTTGCCAAGAAGGCTATTGCATAGATCCATCTTGTATGCCAGTTGTGCCTGTTCCTACAGCAGAGAGGCCACCCATCAAAACAATCATTCATGCTTTAGTCACTTCATGTGTGGACTATTGCAATGTGTTGTATATAGGGGTGCCCTTGAAGGTCTCTCGGAAGCTGCAGCTGGTCCAGAATGCAGCAATGCAGGCAGTAATGGGTGTGCCATGGTATGCCTGTGTAGCATTGTTGCTCCGTGAACTGCACTGGTTACCAGTTAGCTTCCAGATGCAAATAAAGCCCTTCATGGCATAGAACCTGGCTCTCTGAGTGATCTCTGATCATTTCTGCCTATCCTGTACAATCCAACAGAGTTGGCATGTTCTGAATCCCTTTTTTAAATATATTTTATTGAATTTTAAATATACATAGATAAAAGGTTGAAAAGGAAAAAGAAATAGAAATACAGATCTCCAAGGGTGATTTTTCGGCGATTCTCTTCCTTGTTAATCGCCGCTATTTGGAAGCCGTGGAAACGAAGCTCGGAGCCTCATTTCAGCGCTCTGCTCAGCTCGACACCCGGAAGCGAAAGTCAGCATGCTCTGAATCCCATTGATTAAACAATGTCATATGATGGAACCCAGGAAACAAGCCTTCTCTGTTGCAGCATCTGCCCTCTGGAACAGATCCCCTATAGATCCATATGGGCCCTACCTGGACCGTGTTGAAAGAGTTTTTAAAAACCTGGCTTTCTCCCCAAGCCTTGGGTTAGGTTGAGTGGTGAGCCTCTGGTATGGTTTTACATGTTAGTCTGATGGTTTTATTCTTCTTGACACAGTTTTTCTGTGTTATATTGTTTCTTGCTATTTTTAATGTTGTATGCTGCACAGAGTACTTAATGGAGTTGGGTAGTCTTATAAATTGGATCAATCAATCAGTTGATCAATCAATAAATACACATACTGGATGAACATAATTACTTTTCATACAGACTTGACAGAAGCAGCATATTTGAAAGGTAGTTATGCCCCTTGAAATAGAGAAGATATTAATTGTTGTCTTTTAACCCACAAGCCTACTATAGTCATTAATGATTGAATTTATCAGTCCATTGAATTTATCAGTCCATTGTATTAAGGAACCATGTAGGTCCTCAACTTGGCAGGTGAAACTTGTTTCTAGTCATTTTTACACAAATTGACAAATATCTGTCCTGAGGTAAGTAGCTCAAGAATCACAATATGTATCCAGAGTGATTCAGCCTTGCCATTTTCAAAACAGCAGAGAATAACATGAGGTATTTTGAACTGAATTTTTTTTTGAAGCAGTGAGTTCATGATGATTGAGTGATGGAATATTGTAATCAACTATTTTGGAGCAAGAGAAAATAGAGGGATGATGATGATGATGATGATGATGGTGGTGGTGGTGGTTCTGCCTATAAAATGCCTAATACATGTTTTCTCTCTCTCTCTTCTCCCTCCCCCCACCTTCATCTGGCTTCGCTGCAGGTGCATAGGCCCACGCCTTGAGGACTGCATTGGTTTCATGGATAGGTACTTGCTGAGCACTTGCTCCTCTTGCCACACCTCCCATGTTCCATGTGTGCGCAAAGGTGCTTGTGTGTGCATGGCCCCTGTGAATGGTGAATGACCTTTTCTGTTCTGTAATTGCCTGCAGGTGTAGAGGCCCCACTAGTCATGACTGCATTTACTATCCGTGGACACGCCAGTCCACATTACTACAGCACGCTAGGTAACATCAATCATCCCAACTTTTGGTTCTTTTTTGTTCTTTATTTGTAAGGAGTAGGAGGATCATGCTACCCAGTTTGATGAGTGGGACCCCAGGTTTATATGTGTACACTTAAGTCCTTTTGTGCTACTTTCTATACAATTCACGCTTACTGAATTAAATGAAATTAAGCATGCATTTTCAAACTTAAGATTGCAGTTGCCACATGCTTTTGTGATTCTTTTTGTATTTGAATGTTGATAATATACTTTCACTGGAGGCTTAAATTGAGGTTGCGTAAGGCAGGCTAGAGTCCTTTAGAGATTCCATAGCCTGTGTACCAAACTACGCTACCTTGTATGGGAGGAGGGTGGAACAAAACCTGTTGCAACAATACCAATATAAATATAATATAAGTATTCCTCATGAGAGCCAGTTTGGTGTAGTGGTTAAGGCATCAGGCTAGAAACCAGGAGACCAGGAGTTCTAGTGCCGCCTTAGGCATGAAGCCAGTTGGGGGACCTTGGGCCAGTCACTCTCTCTCAGCCCTAGGAAGCAGGCAGTGGCAAACCGCTTCTGAAAAACCTTGCCAAGAAAACTGCAGGGACTTGTCCAGGCAGTCACCAGGGGTCAAGATTGACTCAAATGTACCAGAAAAAAGTATTCCTCACTTCAAACAAGTCAGTTAATATTATTCTAAAGTAGCGAGTTAAACTGAAAATAGAATGGATCCTTTCTGGTTATACGTCCCAAACTAATCAGACTGGTTAATATGATTTTCTGCCTCAAATATTCTACACTAACTTTAAGTCTGTTTAAGTTTTTCTTTAGATCAACATCACCGTGTAAAATGTACTACCTAGTTTTTATCACTTGTATTTAGACATAATAGTCTCTTACAGAAATAGTTGTTTCTGAAAATAGTGAAGGGTTCAGTTTATTTATCTGATGATTCTTGTAGAGGTGTTGTCTCATACTACAGTGTACAATTTTGAGTAAAAATACAAAAGCAAATTCTATAGCACAATTTAATCCTGAGGCTAAATTATACATTAACCCAACTATTGCAGATCAGCAGAAAACCATATATAGATGGGCATGATTAAAATATATTTATTTCAGCCCAGTAACAAACTATTCCTGTGCTTACCCAGGAACCTGGTTCAGCAATACATACATTACAGAAGACCAGGTACAAGATTATTCGATACAGGAACAGAAACAAACGCATTTCAGCTCTAGGACATTGTTCCACTCAATATTTTCCCCCGGCACAAATACATAATTATAACAATTGCTTAGGCTTGCAGATCTCTGCAAAAGGAGTATGTCCTACTGAACACATTATGGCTTACTTCTGAGCATAGAGTCAGGCTAGGAGCTTAGTAAAGTGACCAAAAAGTTTATATTTCTGGCTGGGAATTAGATGGATGATTTTAGTATCGTTATTTAAGAGGAGGATCCCACGAAGTCCTACCCCTCTGCTGTCCTGGGATATATACATATAGCTTGTAGACGCAGAAGAATTGTACACTGATCCATGCTAACGTATAGACTTGGAACAGAAGAAGGAGAATATGTAGAGGAATAATCTCCTAATTACTTATCAATACCAAGGAGCCAGATGTGTCCCATTTTTTGCCAGTAAAGAATTCCCTCTCACAGAACAACTGGCAGAGAATGGGCTCATCAGCTCTAAAACCAGCATGGGAAGCTCATGCCAAGCGAAAAGAAGAGAGGAATGGAGGCTGTGCCAGAATTAGTTGGCAATAATTTGGTAGGTTGGCAGATGGCTTTTAGCTTGCTCATTGTTGTGTTCCCCACTTACCTAGCTGTTCCAAGCTTTTGCCATGCACTTATTATGGTAATTTCTTGAACGATCATTTTTAACTGTGCTGGGAATGAGCTTTATTATCATTCATTGTTTGAAAATCATGAAAAACTGAGTTGGATGAATACTATAGTGATGAAGGCTGGGATTTTCAAACAGAATGTCAGCACACAAAGCATCACATATCTATCATTCACAGTGCACACTATTCTGAATTTTGCAGTCCAAGTCTAAGCTCAAAAATGCATACCCAGTCTCTTCTGTAGCCCATGCTTGATTTCAAACGCATATTCAATATCTCTGTATCCCTACCTGGATTTACTGAAAAGGAGAAATATAGTATATGTCACTTCATTTTAGATTATTTTGCCTAGAATTTTTTTAGGTAGATGTTAAAGAGGCTCAAAATATAATCCCTCAGCATGATAAATTGTAAATTGTCATAAGGCAAAGAGATTGTTTGCAGAACTACCATCTACAAGTGGCAATGCAGCACCCCCAATCCCAGCTGTAGATAACTGGTCCTAAATGGCATCGTGTTCAGTGATACTGGAAGCAGCTCAAAGATCCGGGGTAATTGCCAGGTTCATTCCACCTGTCCTTCCCCCAGTATACTGTACATTACCAGTTGGGGCAACCAGAAGACAAACAGAGAAAATAAAACTGAACAAAATGGATAGTAATAACGATTAGGGCTGTGCAGTAATCTGGATTTGAAGGAGAAAAGTAATTTGGAGTGTGTATGGGCATACACATAGTGGCATCTTCTTGAACCAAATTCATCATTTTTTGGAATTGTGCAGCACCAGGAAGAAATGCCATTTTCCTTAAAGAATTTCCAAGAGGTCTACATGAGTACCCCTTTTCACTTTTCCCTCTTTTTAATCCTGATCACTGCACAGGCTTTAATAATGATTGCTACCTTAATGTCTGGAAATGAATCAATCCAATGTTTTACTCTTAACTCCTCAGCCTACTAGCCCATTGTAGAGTACTGTAAGACAAGAAGGGCAAGAGATGCGGAGACAAGTAGCTTACTAATCTTGTTAATGTCAAATATTGGAACCTTTTGCCATAAGGGAAGAGTGAGCATCTTTCACCCTACCATAAACTGCCCAAATCAATTAAGTGATGGCAAACCCAATGATGCCTCGTGCGTAATGCCAGAAATTCAGACAATATATTTTACATTTTCCACTCTTTCAATTGAGGGAATCAAGGCTTAGTTCTGAAGGGGAAAATATAATGGAAGAAAGAGAAAGGGGGAAGAGGGTGATACTTTATGTAGGGTTCTCCAATGCAAACCTATAATTTTCTTCCACCCTCCTATATGAATGAGGGATGAATATTTAAGGTAAACATACAGTCTCACTTTGTAGTGACTTCATGGGCTGTTTCCTTGGCAACAGGATGGGAAAGGTTGGCCCTTGCCATCTTCCAGGATTCCTTGGAGACCTCCTATTTGAGGATTAATTTGGCTGGTCCTGCTTAGCTTCCATGCCAGCCCGCCCAGGGCTGTCATTGCTGATGCAATGAATATATAAAATGGCTGCCCTATGAGACCATTAGACATGATTCTATCCAGCAGGCACACTCCAAAGTCTATCCCCATTCTGCCACCTGAGATCTTTTGTCACAGTATTCCTTTTGCAACATTTATCTTCCGCTACCTAGGCATGACTCAGACCTGTGAAATTTATAGAGGTCATACATAACCATTGCGTTCCTGGTATGTTATAGTAAACACCTGGAAATTCATTTGTGTACCAGATGAAATATCTTGGGCCAGAAGGTGGTACAATATTCAAAGCCAAGCAGCCCATCTGAAGAGCTCATTCATGACTGTATTTTGAAAAGAATTGCCAACATTTCACCTTTCACAGCAAGCATTCAAGGTATAATTAAGAGCAAAAGACTCCATTAAACAAAGGGAACCATTTTTCTTTTTCTGGTAGATAAGCAATCATAATGTGGCAGATGTAATCAGCACAGGGAAACAATGTTTTAATATTTCCTTGTCTAATCAGATGTATGTATTGATTTATACCCTAAATAATGGTCCCCCTTATTTTCACATTTCCCCTTTTAACTAACAGGAACTAATTAGCCAAGTCTTTCCCACAGAGAAATGGTTGGATAAAACTGTGTGCAGATATTAATGCTCTTCATCTTTTCTTCCAGTTGAACAAAAGCACATTTCTTCTTTTGCATCACCTTTTACAAATACCAAGCTTTTTTTTTCTTTTGACGGCGTATGTATACAAAAGCTAATTAACAGCAAATCCTTTGTAAAGCAGTGAAACCTTTTCCTCCTTGTGTTTGATAACCCCTTCACAGCAGGATTTCATTATAATTTCACAGTAACTCAGCAACACAGAATACACGATAGAAAAGGGAAACTCGTTAATAAGTTCTGAATGTTTGTAGATGACTTAATTTTTTAGCACTACGCTCTTCTGTGTCGATTACAGTTTTCCATATGTTCCAGTTATTTATAGGATAATTGTATCCTATATAATTAAGTAAAAACTACTTAAATAAGGTTTTTTAAAAATCTGACATAGAAATAGTTACGGAGGAAAATGTTTCTAAGCTGAGACGAAAAAATTGACTTTTGAGTGGCATATACACACTGTGCAAAACCAAACCAACAAAGTGTTTGCCAGTTACCATAAAATTCTGGCCAAAATAGCCAAGTAGTCAAGGATTATGGGAACTATAGCCCCAATGCAGCCAAACTCAGAAAAACATAGTTGAGGAATTAAAATAGTTATCATTGAATAGTCCAACCCAACAGGTCACATAGCTGAAATTATTTTCATCAACTTTGCAGATCCCTCTTTCAATTTAGATGCCAAATTAATCCTATTTCATTGAAAAGGTTAAGTATAAATCTTCTTGCTACATTAGGATTTGATTCTTTTTTTAAAAAAAACTTATGATTTTGAAAATTCATTAATCTATTACTTTAAAATTAATATTAGAAAACTGAACTTTTAGAAGTGAGTGATAGCAATACTGACATTTAAAAATAATGTAGATGTTGCTGTTGAAGAAAATGCTTTATAATTTCCCCAAATATCAATATCTTTCTTCACAGAGGGACCCATCCCCTGCAAAGCAGAAAAAGAAATAATCTGGGTATTCGGTAAGGGGTCAAAGTAGCTTCTTTAGTCCATAGACCAGTAGTAGGCAACTTGGGGTTATCAGATGCTTTGGACTATATTTGTGCTCTTGGCAATACATCCAATTGTCATGGATTATATACATTATAGTCCAAAATATCTAAAGGGCACCAGGTTACCTGCCTCTGGCACACTATTATGGTACCAAATTTAATTTAAATCTCTATGTCCTTAAGAGTGGATCATTTTCAAGTTACAAGTTAGCTCTTTTTTCTTTCTTTCTGGTTATCATGACTATTTTGCTAGTGGCGGCGGTGGGGAATTTACTCTATATAGAACACTGAGATCTTGTTTATTCTAAGCTTAACTTTTTACAGCTTCATTTAGCTGTAATTACAAACAACACCTGAAAGGAATGCATCATTAAGAGGAGAAGAAATGCAAAATCTGCTACTTGGGAATATTCCAAGATTCTCTAGTGCCTCATTAATAACAAAGGCCCAAGAACCTCAGTAGACGAACTTACACGCTAAGCCTAAATTTCTGCCACTGTTTGCAGTTTCAACCCAAGGAAGACCACCTGTTCTGAAGAGCCCTACTGTTTATTAAGTTGAGAAACAGAACCTATTTTCTAACATAAATATTAGCTTGCACAAAGTATCTGTTTCACTGTGGGGATAGCTGTCAGTGAACTTTGGATCAGATAGAGTGGCAGAACTAATACACCCAAACCACAGTCTGTTTATCTCTGTACAAGAGGTAAACAGATTCTGTGGTTACTTACTTGAGTTCCTTTTAGAGTCAGCAGGGACCACATACAGTAATTTGATTAATGCATGCTTCCTTAGCCTGATACTTACAGTCCTAATTTTGAGATCAGAGCATAGTGGAAAAGTTTACATAAGGAGAATTACAGGATAGAATTTTTATCTGCTGTAAATACAGGTGTATTGGGGTCCTTTGAATGATATTAACTGCCATGTAGTCCACTATTATGCAGACACCCATTTCATGCTTATCCCTTCTTTTTCATGGAAAGAATGACTTAAATTGGGTCTATATGGAACAACTGCATTATGTCTCATGCAGTTGCTCTGGGCATTACTGGATCAGTGCTCTTATTTTCATCAGTTGCAGAGAGAGAGAGATTTGGATTGATTAGCTGGGATCTAGCAAACTGCAGGAAAAGCTCTATCCCTGTTCCTGACTTATTTTCCTCTAATATCAGCTGTCCTTTGGAAAACTCAGGGAAGTCAGGATGGGAGTTGGGGACCTTAGCAAAGTGTGCAGTGAGGCCTGGAGGCTAAAGGAGTATGGAACAGCAGCAACAATTAAAAACCGCCACAAGAATAACAAAAAAAAAATGGAAAGATAAAAAAAAAGAAAAAGAAGAGCAGAAAGGATTAGCAGTAATGGCATAGGTACAGGCAGTAATTTTCTGATTTAATAAGCTTGATTTACCATTTGTTTTTCCATTTAACCAGAGCAGGAGTATAAAATCTTTTGGTGGCCGAGAGGCCAGTTACATTTTTGGGTGGCTGAGAGCTGAGTGCGAGTAGGATGCTGGATATGGACTTCCTGAACGTCTCTTAGCTCCTTCCTCCCTCCCTCCAATTTTCCTGTTGGGTGCTGTCAACAGAAGTGTGACTCATAGTGCTGCCAAATTTTCTTTCCCCCCAGTTATACAGATTTGTAAGAGGACATCCCCTTTTACTAAGTTAATATGTTCTGGGTTTTCCCCCTGTATGTTGTTTTCAGTGTTATCTTTTATAATAATTGTTTGATTTTACTTTGCTGTAGCTTGTATTCTTGGAAAAAATGGCATATTTTGGCTTTTGTGGTCTTTTGACATAGAATAAAGATAAGGTTTTTATGGGTGGGGGCTTGTTCCTTTTAACTGATGTAAAGACTATTTTAGTAACTACAATACTATTTTTGACCTTTCCTATCCCAAATGGCAGGAAAGTATCTCTCAAATTTGTAGTCAGAGGTGGGCTGGCTGATACAAAAAAAAAAAAGGGGGGGGTTGTCTATCCCTTAATAGATTTCCCTTATTCTAAACCCAGAAGCCTAATGCTCCTGAAGCTGACATACATTCTTATCAACCCATCACCTTTGGGGGGAATTTGGTGTCAAATTCTTAAATTATCTTGCTTGAAGTTCAATGGAGAATATCCTTTGAATATTTTCTGGTTGTGTGACTCTTCTCCCAACGCTAGTGAACGTTATGTTCAATATCAGCATTTGACATGAAAGGATATTACAGTAGCAGTCAACTTTTGATGATAATGGAGAGCAGGCATACAACTGCATTGAGAATTTCATAGAATCAGACATGAAGCATTATTTGTCTGCATTTGACAAGTGATATTCAACTATAGGCTATGTGAGAAATCTATAATTGGATTTCTCCTTTTACTTTCTTCACCTACAAGAAAGTGTGTACAGTATACCTCTGCTACAAAGGAAAAGGGGGTCTAATTTTGTTCGCTTCCCATGACATCCAACCAAATAGCATCCCCTCATGATAACTGCTCTTACTCATGAAAAGAAATATAACCATGGTCTCCTTCTGGACTAGCTCTGAAGGTTGGAAGTTGGGACCACTGTTTTACAGTGGGTCTCCTTTTTGAGGGGTCAGTTTTACTGTGGGGGGAAAGAGGTTGAGTCTGTAGGAGCTCTATTATGGAGTGTTTCAGGGGTCAGCCCTTTCCCCTGTTGTTTATGAAACTGCATGAAACTGCTGAGAGAGATTATTAGCTAGCATGGGGCATAGTGTCGTCAGAATGTAGGTGATTCATCACTTATACATCTCTACCTCTGGCTGAACAGGCAGCGTAGTAGAAATCCTGACCTGGTGCCTGGAGGCTGTGAGAGTCTGGATGGGGAAAAACAGATACAGGTTTGGTCTGGAAATGAATATAATAGAAGACACAAAAGCTCAATTCTGGTAAATCCTAGCAAGATGTAGTGACTGGATTCAAAGGCCTACTGAACCCAGAAATATTCCGTCTAACTCTAGATGGGATTGTGCTCCCTCATGTAGAGTTGGCTTTCAATTTGGGGGTTCTCCTGGACTCTTTAGTTCCTGCTGGAATACAGATGGAGGCCATGGCCAGGAGAAACTTTGCACAATCACATCTTCTGTGGCAGCTGTGGCCATTTCTGGATCAGGAACCATTGTGCATGGTCACTCATGCCCTCATCCCCTTGTGGCTGAACTACTGCAATTGGCTCTACATGAGGCTGCTGTTGAAGACCATTTGGAAACTTCAGCTGATCCAACATGCAGCTGCCTGCATAGTAAGGAGCAAATTGAAATTTACCTATGTGACACCACTATTTTAGCTGCCAGTTAGCCTTTGGGTGCAAATTCAAGCTGGTGTCATCATTAAAGCCCATCACGACTCAGGACCTGGTACCTATGTGACTGCCTTGTCCAGGCTCAATCTGCCCAGCCAGTGAGATCAGAAAAAGAGGGATT
Source organism: Charina bottae (assembly GCA_023362775.1). Taxonomy (NCBI): domain Eukaryota; kingdom Metazoa; phylum Chordata; class Lepidosauria; order Squamata; family Charinaidae; genus Charina; species Charina bottae. The sequence continues at coordinate 5,456,586 of JALMGJ010000020.1, forward strand.
GCCCTCTCCCAGATATCCAGTCCTCCTCCTCCTTATTGGGCTTCCGGAGGGCTGGAACGATCTGGCTCTTTAGGAAGGCATTTGGGATATGGAGGTTTGGTCTATGCCTATGAGATGGCACTGTCATTGTTTGGTGGGGGGTGTTTATGTGTTGGGCTTTTAAATTACTATTTTTAACCTTTGTTGTGGCGTTTTTTTACAGCCTGTGGGAATTTAGCAGTACAGGTAATCGTCATTTAGCGACCATTTGCAGTTACAACAGTGATGAAGAAGTAACTTTATGACCAGTCCTTGCATTTACAACCTTTGCAGGTCTGTAAAGCAAAGGAAAGCTGAAGTAAGATCATAAGCCCACTTAGTGACTGCTTTGCTTAACGATCAAGTTGCCAGTCCCAGTTGTGGTTGCTAAACGAGGACTACCAGCATAGAAGCCTTAATAAATAAATAGATAACTAGCAGGCACATTATGCTGTGGGGAAGAATTAGATCATCCCTACATCATGACTCTGATTCCAAATCTCTTATACTATCCAATTTGCTCTAAGTACAGTCGGTATTTTCTATCATTCAACCAGCTTACAAAATGTTGAAATTACAATTATTACCAAATAAACAATAATGTAAAAACACCATGGTACAAAGCATATTATGAAAGAGCTAAGAAAAACTGCAACAAATATCAAGTTTTGCCACTATGGACATACAGTATAGCTCCTGAGATATCAGAATTGTTTGGCAGCTGCTATACAGAAGATATGCAGTAATCAGCATTCAGCAATATCTGACATAAGACATGTAGCAGAATAGGTCAGCTCTTCTACAACATCAATTTAACAGAATAGATCAATTCATTTACAGCAGAACTGTATACTATTTGCATTTATTTAGCTATCCAGAAAGGGTGTTTTGCAAATGTTGGTTCGAATTTTAATTCTAAGTACAAGATTTTGAGATACTGCAAAGAAAAATAGGATCAGTACTACTTTTGGCCAAGTATAATTTATGAGTAGAAGATCCTTGTATGAAAATACTAATCCCTTGGTTATACCATTATATTTCAATAAATTGTCAAATCTTCATCTTATGCTTATAAGGGAATGAGTTCAGTTGGAAACATTAACTTCTGCATAGGTTTAGTCTGAAAATGAATATAATGGAAGACACCAAAACCTAGTTTCATCCCAATTCTGGTAAATTATTGATGTCTTTTTCTGGAACACAGTTCCAGGAGGCATAGTTAGCAAATATTTCCACTGTAAAATGTTATTTATGTAAAATATTTATCTACTTCCTGTCATGGAGTATGTGTCCTGGTAATATACAATAATTAAACCATATAATAAATATTCACTATAAGACAAACATGGCTTAAACAACCTTATAAATAATCAAAAGGCAATGTTTTCATAAACATAATCAATATATTCTTAAACTAGAATGTTTGTATTGAGTGACAAGCATATTCTAAATGGTGGGAGTCACAGTGAAAATCACTGTGTATCACTGTATCACTGCAAGGATACAAGAATATATCTTTAAAAATCACAGTATTTTGATAATTAATGCCCAATTTGGAAGTCATTTTGCTGGCACAATATTGGGCAGTCTGCAAGCCTTGCTTAATTTATAACAGACATATTTTACCTCTTTTTCAACAGTCACCTGGGATCTGATAATCATGTTATTATTTGGGTAGGGCATTTACACAGATAGAATACTATACTTGTAATGGTGATAATTCCCAAAGTCACATCAAAGGTTATCAGATATTATATACCTTTTCCTTTTCCTTTTCCTTTTCCTTTTCCTTTTCCTTTTCCTTTTCTCCTTCCTTCCTTCCTTCCTTCCTTCCTTCCTCCCTCCCTCCCTCCCTCCCTCCCTCCTTGAATTCTTGAAATTTATGAGCCCAGGAATTTATTTTCTCATATACTTCAGAAAGTTAGAGGGGCAGCTTGTGTGCAAGTGTAAATACTGGTTCATTCTGGGGAAATTTATTAGAATTATAACACAACAGTATGCTGGATAGAATTTATAGAGACACTGGGGCAGACATAATTTAGGGCTAGTTGAGTGGCCTGTTACATTTTACATTCAAGTAAATTTCAGTATTTGACCTAAACCAAGTTGGAGTAAAGACAAATATAACATGTTAAATAAGGTTTAAACACACATTCACCACCTTGAAACAAAATACAGGTGGCATGTGTTCAAACTATTTCATCTCATTGCAAATGTTATAACGATCTGCATTCTAGGTGTATCTTGCTACTATCAGATATCAGATCGGCAATAGATGTACAGGGATTTGTTGCTTTTCATTCCTAAGTAGAAAAAAGTGTGACCACATATAGTTTATGATTAATTTGACCCTGCTACAGAAAAAATATACAAATACATTGACCCTTGCATTATGGATTAAATATGCATTTGCTGAATGTACTTTTCTACAAAGGTGAATCAAAGGTCGATTTTTCTTGCATATTTTATGTGCATATTGCAATATTGAGTTTTTTTCTGAAATACCAACTGAGGTTTCTGATTCCCCTCAACTGGTTTAATATAAATCAGATCCAGGCTTAGTCTTACTGAAATAAAATTTAAAGAAGGAGAACTATAGGAACAATTCTGGTAGCTCATGTTTTATTTTCAGAATTTTTAGAAAGCCTCATTCTAGAGGGTTTTTGATTTTAATAAAGCAAAAGCACAACTGGATTAGAAGAAGAATCCAGAAGATCACAATAGTCCCAGAGTATGAACGTGTCTTATCCTAATTTATCATGTCGAGTGGGAAAAATATTATTGACAGGCAATAGAAGAAGACAGTGATCACTTAATACGAGCCTTTGACTCATTTTCAGTACTCCATACCCAATTCCACATATAGAATACATGCATCCCATAAGAGAGAAGAAAATGGGAAGCTGACTATTACCACATTAGTCCTGCCTAATCTGGCTGTCAGCTGCACTCGAGATCTCTGAGGACTTGCTTACCACCTGTTATCTGAAGGCAGGGATGGAAGCCAAACAGCTTCAGTTTGAAAAGTGTATAGCCAAGGAGTTATGGCAGTAGCTGATGAGAGGCAGGAACTTCTTTTTCTTTTGTAGGCTAAACTAATTAAGACAGGAAAACCTGTCCTTGTTAGTAACTGTTGGAGTACATCTAAGCTTCTATTTACTGAAGGCAGCAGTCATCAGTTTGGCCGCAGCTGATTGTATTAATGTAAGGGGGCTTCTGTCCAGGCAAAAACAAGTGCTTCCATAATACTGACTGGGATTCCTCCTGGCTTCCACATTGCAGTCTGATTGGTTCTAGCAGAGGTAGGCCATAACTTCAGCCAGATCCTGAATCTAGTTGGACTGCTTTGGGGTCAAACTGATCTGATGGGATCAAAAGGAATCCCTGGGGAGCAATCTTTGCCAAACTGAGTATAAATCTTCAAAGAATGGCAGAAAGGCAGGTACCATATATGCAGGTACTATATAATTCCATTTCTCAAAAAAATACCAATATGGGGAGGGAGGGAGGGAGGGAGAGAGTCAAGTCTACCTTCTAATCATAGGGTCTCTCCAGTCTTAGTGTTTTTATGCAAATGGTCATCTGCTTGCAATAGATGTGGTCATTCCAAAATAAAGAATACTGAATGGCCATTGTAATTTGTATTAATACATTGATTAATACAAATGGTCATAAGAAAGCATTGAAAACTGTTAGGTAACAGTACACTTTAGAGCAAATGCTATTTAACTCCAACCAAAAACAAAGAATCCTTCATTCCCCAAAACAGTTGTATAATGTCTGTAGTTTTCATTAACTTTGCACACTACTTTCTGTGTTTATTGCCCCAAATTTGTAAATACTTTTTTACACAACACATTGCATCTATCTGCGTGATGCTTATTTTATTTATTTTTATTTATTTAATTTTTATCCCACCTTTATTATTTTTATAAATAATTCAAGGTGGCGAACATACCTAATACTCCTTCCTCCTCCTATTTTCCCCACAACAACAACCCTGTGAGGTGAGTTGGGCTGAGAGAGAGAGACTGGCCCAAGGTCACCCAGCCAGTTTTCATGCCTAAGGTGGGACTAGAACTCACAGACTTCTGGTTTCTAGCCCGTTCCCTTAACCACTAGACCAAACTGGGTAGGATTATCTTCACAAAAGGAAAGTGTTTGCAAATATCATCTCATCCTATCCAGAAGTAACATAATTACAGCCAGCCGTCCTTCCTTCCTCAGTAGGATTTAAAGGAATCTGATTCCCTCAAAAGTGTTTACTGTATTTATTTATTTATTTATTTATCAAATTTTGTCACCGCCCATCTCCCACCTCAAGAGGGACTCTAGGTGTCCCATCACAGTATTTGCAGACTGTGTCCCATTTTGTTGAAACAATTTAAAAGCTGCAGCTGTTTTTTTCCTATGCTGTTCAACGGGAATTGCAAAAGTTGCAGCAGATTGAACAGAGACTCCTCTGATTCAGTTCAAATTATTAAGTGCCAATCCATTTTATAGAGTACCAAATCAGACCCAGAACCGAGCCTTGTGTGCAGTACACACCCCTAGATTCTAGCCATTTCCCCTTCTGCTTTCTTCTGCTCACTTCCTCTTGTAGAGTTGAACAGAGCTGAATTGAATGAAATGCAATGTACTTTTGGGTAACATACAAAGTACTCTGAAATTATATTGTTTTGTATTAAAACTGTGAGACTGATCAGTTGGTTAAATTTCCAGAGCATGACATAGTCATTTATTTTCCATCAATATTGCAGTGCATAATGCATAGTTGATTCAGTTCCCCAATTAAATAATACTGGAAGAAAACCTCAGATTAATTTTACTTGGCTATTCCTGCTACTGCTAAATGCCAGCCACATCTAAGCTACTGCTGAACAACTAGAATGGATGTCACCATAGCAAACTGACCTCTTGGCATATAATGTGTTTCTGCGCAGTGTGCTACGTGCTTACATTTGTGGAAATCACATTTTTGTTTAATATACCAAAATAAACAGAGTGAACCACATGCAGTATGATTGGGTGAAGCATGCCTGGTGCACCCTAACCGAATTTGCAGGGTTTAACAGAGAAGTTTCAGGCAGGAAAAACAATCTGGGGAAAAGTTACAGGTCCAGTTTGCAAATCATCTTTTTTGGGTTGGCAGTCACTAGACCGTTTCTGTTTGGAAAGCAGGTTTTTGTTCATTTTTCTGTCTCTGCCTTTTTTTCTGAGTAAAAAAAGTAAATATGGATAAGATATAAAAAGAATGGCTCTTTCCCTTAGACCAAACTTGCTTCACCGTCACACCAAAGTAGAGGATTTAGCTATTTTTTTGACGTGGTTAAATCAAGCTAAATTAGGCAGAAACCTGAATTGTCATATTTTAAATTAAGCACTGTTTCTTTTAACAAAACAGACATGTGATATAAGTTTGTGATGGTTCATCTGTTAATCTCCCAATTTTTGTTGCTACTAGATAAAATATTGTACGATTGCATCTACAAATTTTCCTACACAAGCTCACCACATTTTAATTATTTTCCTGAGATCTGCATAATTTCAATCAATTATATGCTTGTGTCTACCACTAATGCCATATGATTCTGCAGTGCAGCTGTTTATCTCAAGGTGTAACAATGTCATCAACTTATATCATTCCTGCACTAGAGCTTCTATACAGCTGTGGCAGGATGGTGTATGTTGACGCTTTTAGGAGGTAGACTAAGATACAACAGATTTGGGTGGTTGTTTGGTATACTTCTGGGAAGTTCAAATATGAATGAAGCCCCCCCCAAAAAATTTAAAACATGGGGTTTTGTGGGTGGAACATCAGATTATGGATTTTTTTTAGATCCAGTGCTTTCCCTCCCACCTGTCAGACTTCACCCAGAACAATGCTTGAACTAAAAAGTTAAGAGATTCAGGGACACAGCTCTTGATAAGAGGTTTATTGCAGACACTAGAAAAGCCATTAAGCCATATCTATAGCACATCTAAGGGGGCGTGGTGGCTCAGCCGGTAAGATGCCAGGCTTGTTGATTGGAAGATCGCAAGTTCGGAGGTTCGAATCTCTAGCCCCGCGTGATGGAGTGAGCTCCTGCACTCGCTCCAGCTCTTGCCAACCTAGCAATTCGAAAGCATGCAAATGCAAGTAGATTAATAGGTACCACTTCGGTGGGTAGGTAACAGCATTCCGTGTGCATCATGCCGGCCACATGACCGTGGAAGCATCTTCGGACAACGCTGGCTAACAAACGGAGATGAGCACCGGCCCCTAGAGTCGGACACGACTGCACAAATGTGCGGGGGGAACCTTTACCTTTTATAGCACATCCAGTGTTCAATTCTCTTATCTCTTTCTTTTGCCTTTGAGTCATGGCAGGATGAGAGCCAAACCTTTTTGGTAGGAGGAGGGTGACTGTGATGATCCACTCCTTTGATATTAACTTTTAGCACAAGCCATGATAGGATATGAAAAAGTTCTTTTATTAATAAAAGTGAATAGAATCGATGCAATGAGCAGACTGAGCATTTTCACGCGCAAACGTATTTTAAAACCTGCCAGACTCTCAAGCACCCCTCGTCCACCCCTCCCTTCCTGACTCACTTCCCATAACTTTACACTGCCAGCCTTTGATGTTTCCAGATGGATGGCCTTGGAGCCTGGTTCCTGTCGTCCCCCGCCTGAATGCCATTCTTATCTCTAACGGTTGCTCTACTGTCTGGCAAGCACTCTAGCTAATTACTACAGGCCTTGCACTAACTAATTACTACAAGTCCCATCTATCTAAAGCAGAATGGCAGGATGGCATCCTGACAGTGACACCTCTGTGTTATGGTAACAGCAGATCTGGTCTCAGGTTCTGCATTTCTGACTTTCCTAATCTAGCCCTTGCACTGTCCTTTTAATTCTTGCCACGGAATTAGGGCGTGGCATCCTGAGGTTGGGATTTCCAGTTCTCAGATATAGTCTGGCTCAGAGGTGGTGGAAAGGTGGGAGGCAATTGCAAAATCAGGTTTCTCCCTCCGTCCCTGGCAATCTAGCCAGTCTATATTCTGTATGTGTATGTGTGCATCCATGTACTGTATACAGGAACATCTGCTGTCATGCACCTTCTGAATCTATTCTAGATTAAACCTAATTTTCATTACAATTTAAGAAGTCAATGTTTTTTCTAATGTATCTTTATAAAGTATTCTCTTTGCAAGTCACCTGCACCAAAAGTTTAGAAATAATATTCTTAATTACTTTTATCCTTCAGTCTTTCTCCAAAGAACTCATCTAATGTTTAGACAGTTTCCCATTCTGGCAGCATACTGGGCCAAAACATCTTCATTTTGGCAAGAGGGATCCATCACATACTGGCTTGATTAACATACCGAGTCATGCCACAATGTGGTTTGTTTGGTTTTGCTTAGCATGTTGTGCAAATTTAGCCATTGTGTTTGTAAAGCATGTTGTACATTATAGCACAGCATGATCTGTGTACCCAATCAATTTAGAGTACAGTTTGATCTGTTCAGTGTCAGAAGAAATGCTTAGGATGGGCATAGAACTGGATAGGAGGAATCAAATTACTTTATTTTGCCTTTAAGGACAAAGAAAGAGCAAGGAAAATATTTGCATTTAACTTTTATAGTCTTCCTTTTGTAATCATAGATTACCTTTGTAGTCTCCAATGATAATGAGAGTGCCATTCTGTTTTAAATATGATAATGTTAATGTCTTGGTGGATATATGTGAACCAAGGTCAGTCACAGCTATTACAATACTGTAATACATCAGGCAAGGAATGTGTTAATTAACTCATCCTCTGCAGATGGTTATCCAAAGTCATTAAACAGTCTTCCTGACACTAGAAAGGATAAATGTTATGGGTCAAGTGTTAGCATCTAGCACTTGTACAGATAAAGAGCAATCAAGTTAAAATCTTTGTCTGCTTTGGCAGCAACTTTTCTTAGTGTTTATGTGTTCAGTTCATGTGGGCAAATGAAGGACCAAGAATGTTAAATGGCAGCAATCCTGTAGAGCTGAAGTGCAGAAACTGTGAACCATACGGAGACTGTGTTAATATTCACACAGCAGTCAAACTCCTCAATTCTAGCAGTCAGAGCGAGGTTTGAAAACACAGAGATGATGGGATGATCCATCCAGAAGAGAGAGGGGCTTGCCCATCATTAGCTCTCCCCTCACCAACCAACAGTACAGTAAACATTGAAAAATAATCTTCACAGAAATATGGCCCTCAATATAAGACATGGTTGATGAAGCTAATTAAATTCACTGGTGCTGTTTTCTTCTATTGCAGTACTGTATTTTTATCTTGATCTTATCTGATCAAGGTTTTAAAAAGTCTGTGGTGTGCTAACAACAGAGCCAAACTGGTTGCATAGAGCTTTCTTCTTTTTTCTACGATGACTGCTGGAATGATCATGAGGTTGTACTGGGAAGGGGTGACACACCTTTATGCACATACTTGGATTCATTCATTCATTTATTACAAATATTTGCATGCTGCCTACTCAGATGACTCCAGATGGCTTGCAGCAGTTACCCTGAAATACCCATAAAAACCTATAAAAATAAAAATTATGAAAACCTCTAAAAAACTTTAAACTTCTTTTAAAAAGCTGTCTTCCATTAAAACTCACTCTCCAAAAGCCCTGTGGAAGAGGATGGTTTTTTACCTGTTTCCTGAACAATAAAAGGATGGGGACTGGCCTGACCATAAGGGGCAAACTGAGGGGGACAGCCAGCAAGAATGCCATTTTCTGGGTCCCCACCCCCTAATCCTTCTAGGCATAGGTCTCTGCAGCATTCTTTCCTGGCCAGATTGTGTAGGGTACTGTAGCAGGGGTCCCCAACCTTTTTGGTGCCAGGGACCAGTTTCAAAAGACTATTCTTCCGTGGACCGGGGGGGCAATGTTTCCGGGATTTCTGTAGAACGGGGGGCGGGGTTTGCGGGCAGGAGCCAATCACGCACACCGGGGGGCGGGGTTTGCGGGCAGGAGACAATCACAAGCACCGGGGGCAGGAAGGGGGCAGGGTTTGCGGGCAGGAGTCCCGCGGCCCAGTTCCTAACAGGCCGCAGCCCACAACTTGGGGACCCCTGCTGTAGAGAGTAAGGAAGATGACCTTGATGGAGATATGCAGGCTCTGTTGCCAAGGCAACAAGGGCTAAAAAAATTTTTAAAATCCAGAATGTGCCAATAATGTTTGGAAGTGGCTCAGACAGACACTTCCCTGATTCACTGAACTATAAGAAGGAGGTGGAGGTACAGCACAATCAGACTTGCAAGGTTCTGTTGTTAAAGCCAGTCTCAATAAAAGTAATTTTAGCCTTCCTGTGGAGTTGATTTCCTGGTCTGGTCTACCTAGTGGGGCTGACAAGAGGGCAGATTCTATCTGGAGAAGATGGTCCCCTAGGGAAGAAGGACCCAACCCATATTGGGCTTTATAGGATTTCTCCATTAAGCATCTTCATGTAAGGCTTTGTTTTTTTATTCGGTATTTTCACGCCATATGTTGGTCTGCCTTTTCATCCATCTAGTCCCCTCTTTCTCCCCAAAGCTTGCATGATGGCTGTTTGTTTGTTTGTGTTTCTAAAAACAAAACATCCCAGAACAAATGTGATAAAGAAAAACTTTGTCACACCCTTACTTTGTTTTTGTATTATTTAGAATATAGCAAGACTAACTGCACAATTCCATAAATTTACGTGTGTTTCTAAAATTTACTTTGAAAGTATGCACACAATCTTATTCCTGTGATTCAGAGTTATTCTTGGGTCCTGATTTGCAGAACCCCCCTGATTGCTGCCGGAGTGATTGGAGGACTCTTCATCATCGTCATTTTGGGCCTTACATTTGCAGTTTATGTGAGACGTAAGAGCATTAAAAAAAAGAGGGCTTTACGAAGGTTCCTAGAAACTGAGGTAAATATTTATTCTTTTTCCTGCAAATATATGCCAGATGCTTAAAAAGCACTGCTGTCTTTCTTTGCCTTGATTATTTCATTCTCGTATGTATGCATGCGTTCCTCTGTGTTTGTATGTGTGTGTGTGTGTATACTTTTTTTTTTAAAGAAAATTCTTTTGTTCCAAATATCTGTGAAGAAACTAAGGTCTTTACTGCAGAGCAATAGCAGCATATTAAGGAATCCACCATTCTTATCCTTTTGATGTCCAGATGTTATATAAACAGAGCATGACAATAAGTCATTTGTTGCAGCTTTCAATTCCTTTGGTCCACTTACATCTTCAAAAGGCTCGGGGAGAGGCATTTATAGAAAAGTTTAAAACAACATTTAATTGTAACAAGCCTTGTGTGTTTTAGGCTGAAGGTATGCCTGTATCAGGAGCAAATGTAAAAATTTGCAGAACACGAACACAATGGAATACACATCCTGTATGTTTTGACAAAAATAGCCTGTATGTTGTAACATATGCATGTTTAAGCATTGTTAAAATGTGCAAAAAGGAAGTTTGATGTGATCATGCACATGAGTGCCACACTTGGGGCTGTTTTATTTTATAAATAGCACTTCTAACCATCGTTAATATGCAGAAGAAAGTTCATATGTACTAATTACACAATTAATTTTAGATTATATCAAAATTTATCCAGAAAGTGAAAACTAGTATGGAATACACACACCCAAATTGAATCAATGCTAATATATTTATCGGTATAAATGTTCTATTTATTTATTCATTTCTATTTATTTAGGTTTATCTGCCACAAAGATTCTAGGTGGCATACAAAATTAAAACAGCATTACAAATCATAGTTTTAAAATTATTTTAAAGTGAAGAATTTTGAGCCACTCATCCTTGCAGCAAAATTTAAGGCCAGAAATGTCAGTTGTCAAGATCATAAGCTTGGAGGGGAGGGAGGAGTCCCTCACTGCGGAATCTTATCTCATTTAGAGCAGTGGGAAGAAATATCATTTGCCTTGATCTTCCCCAAACATTATGGCTTTTATCTGGAATAAATAAGACCTGAGCTGAAATGCAGTACCTAATTGTACTTTTTGACCTCAAGAGCAGAATGCTGAATCCCACTTTTACAATAGCTGCTCCTTGGAAACCAAGATAGAAAAGGATCCTTGTGTGGGTTCTGCATCATGCAAGAAAATGGCCTTGGGAACACATTTGCCACAAGTGTTCCGCTACTGCAAAAGGTGTGGCTGGCAAGATTGTGGTAGCCTTATGGATGTGAACCATAAACTGGCTACTATCACCACGTCTAAAATAAATATAGAAAAGATTCATACCGTGAAAATACTATTTCAGATTTCGTGTATCATCTGTATACAGCTTTGCTCCTCCTTACATTTATATTTAAAGTGTGACACATTCATTCTAGTACTTGAAAGTTAATTAAGGGAAGTGGTGTGTAAAAATTATTGTGTCAGGTTTACATCCATAGCTTTTTCTCTTTGTTATTTGTTTTTGTTCTCGACTAATAATGTAATTCCCTGCTCCCCATAATTTTGCCTGCACAGCGTAGTCTGTACTCAACTAATTAAGTCATCTACAATGTTCATAGAGGCGTGATAATGATGCTCAAAAGGCAGCACATGGGGCAGTTAGCCCTGAAACAGACTCTTTGAAACACTGCAGTGGTTTTTTTAACCCAATTTGAGCAGGAGTAGTCCTTAATTATTTTCCTTATCCTGAGAAAAGGCAGGCTATTTGTCAGTGTTTACAGGCTAGTCTTTTCCCATTTATTTTTAGAGAAAAATATATTTCCAATCGAAAGCTGAGCAGAGTGCTAATCAAGTGACGTTTTCTGACTAAGTTCCATGTCCATGGGTTGTTGGATAGGGCTGTTACATATCAGAGCCTCATTCATGCCAGAACTCTTGCTCGCTACTTCTTGTATAATCCTGGAAACCTCAATTTAATACTGAACTCCCTTCCCACTACTACTAAAAGGAAGTCTTTCCTTTTGAGTTTTTAAAATTATTATTATTATTTAAGTATAAAACAATTTTCAAAATAGAATAACTGGTTGGATTTCATTTTAATATGCTGCTTGTTTTTATGGCATTGTTTTATTGTCTTATTCATTAAATTGTAATTACAATGGTAAGCCTTATGGGATAGATATCAATGGTTTTATAAATAGCTATCTATGGAATAAAATATTTCTGTAATACATAAAATGGCATAATAGCAACTAATGTACTTTATCTATTAACGTTTGGCATTTATATGAGTATAACCAAAGATCTCAAGATGACTTAATGTATAAGCTACATACTTTTACCAGGTAGTATGCCTCAGTTAACTCAGTAAACAGACAAGTATAATATTGCAGTGTTACATTCAGGCATTTATTAGAAAAGACCAAAGATTAAAAAAAAAAAGTCAAGATGTTGCATGGGTTCATCTCCAAGCTTGTGTGATAAATGATTTGGGGAAGTTTTCCATTGCAAACTGTGAAAATTGCTTAATTTGATGCAGTTTCAGTCCAATCACCCCAGTGAAGCAGTGGATGGTTTTCCTGCTGTTTCTGGGGATGTTATGGATGATGCACTATTTTGAAACCCCACTTCCATGTATGGAGAATGCAGGGGTGGGATGGGTGAGGTAGTTTGTGGTGCTTGTTACTGTTTCCCACTTCAGAAATTATTATATAATTTTATTATATAATTATTTATTATATTATATAATTAAAATATTATATATTATATAATTTTATTATATAATTATTATATAAATCAGCCTTTGGTAACTTTATTTGAGAGACCAATTGCCAGATGCAAAACAAGCAAACAAACAAAAAAAACAATACACCAAATCAGGCTCTGATGGAGCACAGATGATGCATATGCACAAAATTAATTCCAGAAATAAAAGTTCATATGCCCCACATTCAGCAACAAAAGCAAAATAGCTTCTATGATCACCCCATGGGCAACCGAGAATATTTTTACACTACCCCATTATAAGAAGAAAATACCACCCAGGTAATTAAATCATGGGACTCAGAATGATACCTTTTAATGTGAGAAAGAAAATCCATTCTCATTCTTAAAACTGACATTCTGTGGAGTGGCTTCATGCTGTCAGGGAGTGCATCACTATCAAACATTTTGAAGTCAAATGCCAAAAGTTCACTCAAAGCCATTGTAGTGCAGTGGTTAACGTTAAGACTGGCACTCAGCCACAGAAACTCCCTGGCTGACTTTGGGTGAGTGGCTCTCTCTCAACCAGCCCACCTCACAAGGTAGTTGTTGTGAGGAAAAATTGGGGGAAGGAGTGCTGGGTAAGCTCTCTTGAGTTCTGAATGAAAGTTGGGCTATAACAAGCAAACAAACAAACAAACAAATTATCTCACTTTAAATCTTCCTTCTTTATTATTATTTCTACAGGGCATATACCAACCAGAATTAAGCACACACCAAATCCATTAATTTCTTTGGAAAACTTAAAGAGATCTGTTTCTTGTTTTGCAGTTAAGGCAGTGCAATTCTATGCCTACCTCTTTAAAAGCAGGTCCAACTGAGTTCGGTGGGGCTTACTTCCTAGTAATTGTAATTGTAATTGGGATTACGGCTTTCATTGTCTTAAGTTTTGCTGGATGGCATCTAGAGTAAATAAAAGCACAAAGCAGTTCAAGCTCAGGGAGCTGAATGAAAGAAAGACAAGATAGAAACAGTTCTATAAGAATCCAACCATGGATAGTACCTATCATAGCTTCTTTCTATGGGTTTTCTGTTGTAGCTGGTAGAACCTTTGACTCCTAGCGGCACAGCGCCCAATCAGGCACAACTTCGCATTTTGAAGGAAACTGAGCTAAAGCGTGTCAAGGTCCTTGGATCGGGGGCCTTTGGAACTGTGTATAAGGTATGTTTCCTTGACAGCATTCCTTCACTCATTGTTTCTAGGGACTTCTAGTTATCAGAGCAGAAGGGCAGGAATCAGTGGGCTCCTAGAATAGAAGGATATCAACCTTTTTCTTTTCTAAGAAATGTTCATCTTAGAACTTCCTTCTTTTCTTAGAAATGTTCAACTTAACATAAACCCTCATGTTTCTTCTCTTAACCAACTGAGTGGCCACTAAGGGGCTGGGCGTGGTGGGCAAGAGTTGGAGGACCGAGTGCTGTGCAACCGGCCCTACTGGTGCTAAGCTAGGTTGTACCTTCAAGCACAGTCAAGGTGACTGTCCCACTGCCAGTCTGAACGTATGCTGGTATGGTCAGATTGTGGTCAGAGAGGACTACTTTATCGTTTCTTGAGATATGCTCTTTTTCATCACTTTTTAGGGCGTTTGGGTTCCTGAGGGAGAGAGTGTGAAGATTCCTGTAGCAATTAAAATACTGAATGAGACAACTGGTCCAAAGGCTAATGTGGAGTTCATGGACGTAAGTAGTAGATGTCCCATTTCAGTGATATGTATGTATGTTATTGATAGTTGAAAGGAGGGGAGGGGAATTATTTGTCTGCTTCTTCCAATTGATAAGTTCTAAACTTCCATATGATGATAAAAGCAACATTTACACACACACACACACACACACAAACATCTCTGAATAAATTATACATAGACAGCTAGCCAACCACTATGGGATCCTGGATCCAGATTCTATTGTTTTCTTTTTCTTTTCTTTTTTCTTCATGAAAACATCAATTTCATCTGAATCTGAATTTGACACTGAACTCAGGCCTACCTTTTCAACATCCTTAATCAATTGAGGCTCCCACCACATCATGCCAATCATTTGTTCCAATGATACCAGCAGAGACATTCCCTGCAATTGATTGCTTCTTCATTTGAGGCAAATCAAATCAAATCTTTCTTACGGTCAAAGACCGTAAGGAGGGTGGGGTACAGTCAGTTAAAAGCATAGAAAATACAATAAAATCCAATATAAAAAGCTAAATGAACATGTATAAAACACAAAAGTCTAAAAGAAAGAAAAGGGGGAAAAATCTAAAAGGAGGGGTAGGAGCATTAGATGGGTGTAGGGGAGCATAAAGGTTAGTATGTCTGTCAGTACAGAACACTCTAGTGTGATGAATAAGATGCTCATTAAATTTAGTTTATGGCACCAGTCATCATCTGGCGAATTTCAATCGCTGCTGCGCAGAACCTGGCAACTTTATATGTTGTAGCAGGGTTGGTATCTGACAGCAGCAGGGAGGTGTAAAATCATCCTGAGCGCCCTGGGTATTTATACAATAATGGTAAGATGAGGCTAGTATGAATGTCTCTATAGTACAGGCACTGGAGGAGCACATGCTCCGTTGTTTCTATATGACCAGGGTCACAGGGGCATTCTCTCTCCGGGTAAGGAATCTTCCCGTATCGGCCTTCAAGGACAGCTGAGGGGAGGGCGTGACATTGTGCCAGAGTGAAGGCCCTCCGATGGTTGGGTACCTGGAGTTTAGTTAAGTATGTCATAGGGGAGGCGGAATACCTGCTAGATTCACTGGCAATAAAGGTTGGGGACCTGGCTAAATGCACTTGGCACTCCGTGTCTTCTACCTGCTGTTTATGAGTGCTTTGGCCTAATCATATCCCATGCTGAGTAGCAGACCTGGAGAGAAGCCCAGCGATGAGATTTTAGTTGTCACTGCCTGTTTCCATGTGGACTGAAGGTCATCCCTCATAGTTAATGGGGCAAGGCCAAGGGGGAAAAGGGATAATCTGAGCCAATAGTTGCATATGACCACCCACACTCTAGCCTCCACTTTCATGAGGCCTGTCTCTAGTCTCATTGTGGCATTAGAGACACATTTTGGGACTTGAAGGGCCGATCTTAGACATTTGGATTGCACAAGTTCCAATGGCGCAAAATTGGAGAAGGGGCCAAGCTGGGCTGCATACAGGAGTTGTGCTATTGGCTTGGCTTCAAATAGTTTGAGTGCCTCAGGTATACAGTGGCCGCCTCTTGACTTGAGGTATTTAAGAATGGCAGATGAGCTCCTTTGTGCAGTTTCAGCAACATGGTCCCCATGGGCTTTTCTACTGCTGGCAGAATGGAGCACTACTCCAAGGTATTTGAAACATGAGACCTGCTCAATTTTATGGCCATCTATGCTCCAGGAGTGGCTCTTGGGGCTTTTGGCAAATGCCATGATTTTACTTTTCTGATAATTGAGTTCTAGCTGGTTTTCCTTGCATTACTGTGTTAGTGCTCTCAGTGCTCTTTTAAGGCCAGTAGGTGTTCTTGAAAGTATTGCTGCATTGTCTGCATAGAGAAGAACAGAGATGTGTCTTCCAGCAAGTTTTGGGGAGTGAAAGTCCACATTGCAGAGATGGTCCACCATGGAGTTGATATAGAAATTGAGTAGGAGAGGAGCCAGTATGCAGCCTTGCTTGACGCCTTTCTCAGTTCCAATGGCACTGGTGAGATGGCCCTGGGAGTTACATCTTGCTTTGAGTGAGGTCCCTTCATGAAGCATGCGTATTAAATAAAGTTAACATCAGTCAATTGAGGAGGCCTCCAGTTTTTCCCAAAATTTGGCTCGGGATATGGAATCAAAAGCTGCTTTGAGGTCTATGAAGGCTGCATAAACGGAGGTTGTGTTATGGGAGGAGTATTTTTCAATGAGGTGTTGGAGTACTAGGCACTGATCAGTGGTAGCTCGGCCTTCCCTAAAGCTGGCTTGCTCCTCTGCAATTATGTTTTCTTGTTCCAGCCAGTCCTGGAATTTCCATTGTAGATGTCTTGCATAGAGTTTGCTGATTGTGTTGAGGAGGCTGATCGGTCTGTAATTTGCAGGAGCATCCTTTTTCCATATACATACATACATCATGCATACATACATACATGCATGCATGCATGCATACATACAGGGACAATGATCACAAGCCCCCAATCCTTGGGGACTCAGCCATAAGTGTCGATGCAGGTAAAGAGTGAGGCCAAAGTGAGAGTCCAAAAGTCCAAATTGTTTTTGATGGCCTCCGAAGGGATTAGGTCTGCTCCTGGGGCCTTCCCTAGTCTTAATTGAGCAACAAGATTCTCAATCTCTGTCACTGTCACTGGTGCCCACATTGGCAGATTTTCTATAGTTTGGCTAGGGCGTCCACTTCCAACAGAGGTATCCATGTAGAGTTCCTGAAAGTATGCCTCCCAGGTCCCTGGGGGGATGTGACAGTCCACCATGGATAGACCATTGCTTTGGGAGCTTGAAGTGATATGCCATAAGGTGACCAACTCATTGGATTTGACTGTTTGCATAACCTGTCCAGTAGTTTTTCATGGCTTCCTTTTTCTTTTGTGCCAGCTGTTGCTTGTAGTATCTCTTCTGCTGGAGGAGGTCCTGTGCAGCTGTCAGTGTAGTGTTGGATATATAAGCCTGTAAGGTAAAGGTAAAGGTTTCCCCCCCCCGCTGTTACCTACCCACCGAAGTGGTCCCTATTAATCTACTTGCACATGCATGCTTTCGAATTGCTAGGTTGGCAAGAGCTGGAGCTAGTGGGGGAGCTCACTCTGCACGCAGGGCTAGGGATTCGAACCTCCAAACTCCGATTGACAAGCCTGGTGTCTTACCCGCTGAGCCACCATGCCCAGTTAAGTGGTAGCAAGTGCCTTTTTGGCATTAACACAGTCCTTGTCGAACCATGGCTTGGCGTGGTGCTGTTGTTGCTTCAAGGGTGCAGTGTTACTACGGGTTAGATGCTGGTGGAGCTCTTGGGTGAGGGTGTTGTAGGAGTGCATCAGGAGACTCAGCTGATGTCAGGGCAGACTGAAGGCTCTGTAGGTGATCTGAGGCCAGTAGCTCAGTTATCATTTGATTTAGATGGGGGATCCACATCTTACTGCCTGGCAGTAAGTTCTTCCTGCTGCATTAGAAAGGGTTGGTAACAGTCCTCAGGATTTGTGCAGTGGAGTATTACTGTAAGTCTAGGGTTGCCTGCAGGATGTGTTCAGAAAAGTCAAGTTGGTAGCCGTGATGGTGCAGCTGAACCTCCACCCATTTTTAATATATGAAGCTCTACCTGTTTTTGTTTTATGTGTATCACACACAGCTGCACTGCTGTGGCTGCCATCTTGATTTTTTTACCACAGCCTATGGACACCTCTCCTTCCAACAGTGCATGAAGAAACGCCATCAGAACAAAGCAGTAGCTCCTTGAAATCACACTGCTTTGGTGGTGCAATATCCCCTGCACATACAAACCATACATGGACAATCCCTTCGTATTCTGTATTTATTAATAAGTCTCTTTTTGTCAGAGAAGATTCAACCCAGCCAGTTGCTAACTCTCTTACTTCCCTAGATTGCTCTGAGCACCAAGTCAGACTTGGGAACAATTTCCTTCATCGTCATCAGGTTATCTGTTCTGAAACACTGTGCATCAAAGATAATAAAAAGTGGTATTTATATCCTATTTTCCTACAAAATATGCTCAAGAAGAGTAAATTTAAGATACAACTAAAATAGCTGTAAGAATAAAAATGTATTTGCCTGCTAGCAGAAAAGAAAAAAAATGCAGGGAATGACTGATTTATATATTTTCCAATAAATTTTGCTGGAAAAAACTCACTGTTTCTTCAAAATAATTGGTAAATTTAAAATGTGATTGTTTTTCTCAGATAGAAAGAACCATGTATTAATGGATGGAAACTTTGAATGCCTTAGAAATGGTAATAACAATCAACATTGATTAAATAGTAAGGATAGTTGGATTGGCTCTGATGAGATTTAATAATTCAGATTGATTTGATTCAAATTTCTGAATCAATTTTTAAAGGCTTTTGCACATGCACAATTGATTTGAAGACATTCAGTTTGATTCGACTCAAACCACTGATCTGATTCAGAAAGTTGATCTGATTCAGAGGTTCAGCTGAATCACCTTTCAGACAAATCTCCAAATCAAATCTTTGCACAACCCTGTTAGATATTTAGGTTATCAAGACCATTATTAAACTTTATTGTTTATTTAAAAAAAACAATATATGTGTGGGTTTCCAGTTTACAAACTGAGCTATTAAAGTGACTTATGAATGAAACATTTGAAAACAAGCATACCCAATATATTCAAAATGAATAATAAGCAACACTACAGGAAAAGAAAAGAATCGGGGCAGGGGGAGGAAAGGAAAATCCACAAAAGGTAAGCTTCAAATAGGCTTGCTGGAATATGTATAACCAGCATGTTGCATTAGACTTGGATTGGGAGTTTTATATTTATATTATTATTATTATTATTATTATTTTATTTATTTAATTTATATAACCGCCCATCTCCCCCAACGGGGAACTCTGGGCGGTTTACAATAAATAAAATTAGATAAAACATAAAATATAAAATATATACACCAACAATTTATATAATTAATATAATATAAAATAAAATAAAAATCCAAGTGGGAGATAGTATTAATAAAAGAAGGGCATTATAAAATTACAGGATTAACCACCTCCATGAGGAACTATTGTTTCCTCCTTCCCATGCCAGGCAGCAGAACCAGGTCTTCAGTTCTTTTCTAAAGGTCGGGAGGGAGGGGATCTGTCTCAACTCTGGGGGCAAGATGTTCCATAGTGTGGGTGCTGCTACAGAGAAGGCCCGCCTCCTAGCCCCCATCAGATGACATTCTTTAATTGATGGGGCTCGTAGCAGGCCCTCTCTGAACGATCGGGTGGGGCGGGTCGATAATATGGGGATAAGACGGTCCCTCAGGTATTCTGGTCCCATGCCATAACAATGGAGTTCACATGTTTCAGAAAATAGGTATCCCTGTGATATTCTGCCAGTATTTGAATATTAGGAGATCTTTTGGACTTTAGTAAGGTAGGTTTACTGAATGTATCCTTAAGAAAGTTAACTTAGTGGCATTTGCCCATTTAGGCTCTATCCCAGTGTTTCTCAACCTTAGCAACTTTAAGAAGTGTGGACTTCAACTCCCAGAATTTCCCCACCAGCATAGGAATAGCAGACACTGCTCTATACTGCTGACACTCATTGCACTCCAGCATTCTGCTTCCTCCTGGACAGAGTAGCCCAGACACTCTTTTCTGTCTTCTGATAACTTCTAGTTTTGATTACTATGATAAGCTGTATGTATGGTCTCCATGTGAAGACCTTTTGGAAACACGTTGCTGATTGAGACTGAATGATGGAAAGAGACTTCCACTAACCCACTTCTGAATGCAATTCAACATACTGATGCTTGCCTTGCAATCTTAAATAACTTGGAGCCTGTTTTCTTGAGGGATTGTCTTCTTGAAAAAGAATCTGCCTACTTTGATGAGAGCAATGGGGGAATCATGGTGTATCCCTATGCTATAACTCTTCTGTGATAAAGTTTGCATATTCAATCAGGGCTGTTCCAGTAGCCACTTGAGAATCTGTTTGATGCAGCCTTTTCTTTAGAGATGGACATAGGCACGCATTGGACTGCTTATCATCACAAAAAGAGAGCTCTGCCACAAACTGGCAAAACGAACCCTGTACTACAGTCGTGTTGTCCCTTGGGCAAAAAAATAGCTTTTGGGTTAAGAATGGCTCTTGGCTGCTTTTAAAAATTCTGTCTTTGGCCTGTGCGTTCCGGGTAGTTACTAGTCTCGAATTTAAGGAGCGTGTGGCTGCGTATTCTTTTTGCCGCAAAGATAGATTATTCTGAACTCAGCTGTTGCCTTTTGATGGTATGTGGAATGAGTAAAATGTCATGTGATATGGCGAATGTTTTATTCAGACTCATGCATAAATGTCTATTTTAGCGTAACCCATTAGAGTGATAGTACAAAAGATATGCAAGTGGAATGCCTGCTTTCTGCGGAAGACCAAGAGATTAACAGCGGGAGCCTTGGCTTTCTCTTCAATCTCTGAGTGATGGCAGAAAGAAAAGGAAAGCGAGGAGTGCTTTTTGTGACCAGTTGGGCCCTTAAATGTTGCGCTGGTGGAGGAGAATAGGCCAAGGCAATTTGGCAACTCAGCTGTCATTTCAGAGCCCTTGAACACTTTCTAATGTACTCGTAATGACTATAATGACATAATGCACCTTGTAAGTAGATGATGTGGGCAGCCCCTTCCTATATTGATCACAACAGGAAACAGTGAAGTGAATAGCAAAGAAAATCCCTACGCTTGAATGGTGACTTTTCCCCCTATCCTAGCAAATT
Source organism: Charina bottae (assembly GCA_023362775.1). Classification (NCBI taxonomy): domain Eukaryota; kingdom Metazoa; phylum Chordata; class Lepidosauria; order Squamata; family Charinaidae; genus Charina; species Charina bottae. Next base: position 5,477,684 of record JALMGJ010000020.1, read on the forward strand.
GTTTCTCATTTGTCTTTCTCAGAGGTGCTTTTCCTTCTCCTTCATCTTTCCTTTGCTTTGCTTATAAGATCTTATAAGGATTTTATGGAATTGAAATCCATAAAGTCCCCAAGTCCCCTGAACCAGGCTTATCATTACTCTGAGGTGGCCTCACCTTTGTATGTGTTATGAAAGTGGGTAGGAAACTGGATAATTTAATTTGTTCCTACTGTATGGCTACTGCCAGGAAGAAGGCTTGTGTGGATTTTTTTTTTGCCCCCCCTGTGTCAAAATATCTTGAATAGCCTTGGGTACACTGCATCTTATAAGGGGCGTGGTGGCTCAGCGGGTAAGACGCCAGGCTTGTTGATCGGAAGATTGCAAGTTCGGAGGTTCAAGACCCTAGTCCTGCATGATGGAGTGAGCTCCTGCACTCGCCCCAGCTCTTGCCAACCTAGCAATTCGAAAGCATGCAAATGCAAGTAGATTAATAGGTACCACTTCGGTGGGTAGCTAACAGCGTTCCGCGTGTGTCATGTGGCCACATGACCGTGGAAGCATCTTCGGACAGCGCTGGCTCTTTGGCTAACAAACGGAGATGAGCACCGGCCCCTAGAGTCGGACACGACTGCACAAATGTGCAGGGGGTACCTTTACCTTTACCTTTTTTTTTACACTGCATCTTGACTTGGAGTCATCATTCGTTACACTTCTTTAGAGGGGGAAAATATCTTGGCCATACTTTGAACACAGAATATCACACAGCTCAGCTATCTAACAAACTTTTTATCTTTACTGTTCTTCAAAGAAGAGAGATTTTGCAAAAAACTCAGCTGAGATTTGAAGCTTGGGCCTTGCAAAAATTGTTACAGTGATATGTCTTTTAGATTGCAAGAACAAAACAAACCTTTTACAAGCACATTTTTGCTGCTCTGAAATGTAATCATTTTTATGAAGAACCTGAGTTGTTTTGCAAAATGTGACTTTAGAAGGAGCTGAGATTTTTTACAGTCTTTTCCTTAACTACTACAGCGTGCTTTTATTGTTTTAATTATTTAAGGAAATGATCAAAATGTAATTAATAGCAAGAGATTACATTTCTAACTTAGGGAGAAGGAGAACAGCCCTAAGAACAGTTGTCTCAAATTGAGAGAATCTGCAGGTTTGTCTGTTCAATTATTTGCCTGGTTTTGTTTCTGCAATCTAATGGGCAGTGGCAGTGTGGTAAATTGAAGTGCAAGTACCTATAATCCCATCTCCATAGTCACCTCTTCACATGTTTATAAGTATATGTATGTCTATGTGTGTATGTGTGTATTTATTATTTATTATTTTTTATCTTTATCTTTTTTATTTTATTATTATTTATCTGTGCACATATATACACACTGTAGCCATTAGGATTGCCTATCCATTAAAGCAGGGCTTCCCAAACTTTATCCTTCATTACCCAAAGCTGCTTATCAGAAATACCCTTTTACCCAATGTAGGTAAAACACTTTAAGTCAATTTAAATGTCCCTGTTGGGATTGGATAATGGGTTCGTGTGTTGTTACCCAAAGAAAAACCACTTTTACCCAGGTTTGGGTAATTTACCCAGGTTTGGGAAGCACGGCATTAAAGGCTAGTTTGTGGACTAGCCTTTGGATATTCCTAGTTGGAATAATCCTTGATCAACTGTAACATTTGCTGAGTCCCATTGGGGCCTAACCTTATCTACAGTACCTCAAGGACTATTATAACCATAAAATATGTGTGCATGCATGGAAGGTAATAATTAGATCTGTATGCTCAGTGGAGGAAGGATGTGATGCAAATGTGAGAAACATTAAAGCAACATATGGTTCAAAGCCTGCTGTTCATTATGCTGGGGAGGTACATTTTAATCATTTCTTTAAAAAAAACACTGATGGTATAAGGATAATGCTAAAATGCTTTTGTCTAACAAAATAGACCCTTGTATGTGTTAAAAGTTTCTTGTTAAATTAATGCATGCATCTATATCTAGCAGATCCATTTGAGTGCTTGGTAACTCAAGTAGCAACATAAATGCCTCTTTATTGCTTCCTTTCTTTCTCTTTTCTTAAATTCTGAATAAATAGAGAGAAAATAACCATTTCACAGTACAATTAAAGTAGTGCAAGACCACAGGATCTGTGTTAACAAGATAATAGCCTACCAGATAATAAATAATGTGTAACAAAAGAAAATAAAAAGATTACTGAGAAAGACATACCTTGGGTCCTCTTTAACACAGCATCCCCCCAGATATCCAAGTAGTCTTAGGAAAGCCATAAACACTTGGCTGTTCCAGCAGAACTTGGGGGGTTGAGATGCTGTAATGTTCCCTCTGGTATGGAGTATTTTTAATGTAACTATGTCCCCAGTGTGTAAGTGTAAACAGTAACTCTCTTGTATCCCTATCCAAAAATATTCTCATATTCACACACAACCAGAAGGTGACACAGAAAGGCCAATTCAAAAGGGCAAGAAAGACAGACTGACACATTAAGGTCGATGTAGGTAGATTGCTTGAAGAAGTGAAAGAGAAAGGCACCAGGAGCAGGTCTGCTGTACAAGCAAATGACTTGTAATTACCCATCAAGAATAAGGTATCCCCAAACTCTTTGGACTGCAAGAGCTATTGCTAACAAAATACACTGCCCTTCCCTCCCCTCCCCTCCCCTTCCCTCCCCACTCCCCATCCAAAACTACTATAAGAATTGCAGCGAAGACTAGAAGGACCAGGGAAGTTTGTGTTTTTTTAAAAATTAAAGATTTATTTTTAAAAATTCAACAAATACATAAAAACTACAAGAAATGAAATAATACTACAAGAAAAAAAGAACTAAAAAGTGTGAAAGTACAAAAAGAACTACTACCTACTACATACATAATGACTTCCAACTTTCTACAACAAAGATATAGATAACTCAATATCAATCGCTTACTCTAATTTAAGCAGGAGTAAACATTACTTCTATAAAGCATTTCCATTCTCAATATAACATTTCCTCTAAAACTAACTATTTTTCCCTCGAGAAGAATATATAAAGAAAACATTTTTATAACATAATTTTTTCCACCTAATAGACAGATAATCAAATATTATCCTTCTTCATTACAATTTTACTCCTAACCAAACCATTTATATAGTTAAACATTATATCTCCACCATTACATATTTAAACAATGACCTTATTAATATCCTTTCACCCAAGATAAATTCATTATCCCAAAAGCAAAAACATATGTCTAAACCTTTAAAAGACCATCCTAATAAACACAATTAAACAACCCACTTCAAAGTAAACTAAGGCATTTATATATCTCACTGTTACACACAAGGCTTTCTCCTTGTAAAGTCCAACTCATCTTCAAGGACCTTCCATCCTTTGAGGCTTAAATCTTGTCTTTGATCTTGATATTCCAAGAATGCAGCCATTTCTGTTCCCTTTATGCCCAAAGCCTTTCCTTCTTCAAAATTGACATTCCAGAGGCGAATCTTCTTCCTTTCACTTTTTGGCTTTGGGACGTTACTCCTCATTTTCTTCTTTGAAACGGGAACATTATTCTAGAAATAACTTTCACCCTTGTCGTTTTCATCCTTTTCAGTTTGTTGGTAGACTTTAGTTTCCACAAGTTCTGAAAGGTGCTCCAGAGTATGAATAACCTTGAGGTAAAGCTCCTTGAAAATATATTTAATGTCTTCCATGTCCCTCCACAGAATGTTATGGCGCCCTCTAGTACCTCAGGAACATATTAGGCAAAAGACTGAGAAAGTCCTTTAGACAAAAAATGTTGATTAGACATGAAAGCAAAAGTGAGAAAGTGAGAATAAACAAAGCAGTTCTCCCGGGACGAAAGCAGATAGATCAAAATTCAGCTCCGCAGATTGAACGAAGTGGATAATTCTTTCGTAATCCTTCAAACTTTGAAAAAATAACAGTAAACAGCAAAAATCTTTAAATCCAACAATATAATTTAAAAAGAAAAATATATATTAAAAAAAGCCAAATTAATAACTTCCAAAAATAATGAAAATCACCAAGAGGTTCCGCATTTCTTTGTTGCAAAAAGCCTCTCCTTAGTAACAAACAAAAAGGAAAAAAAATGTGTTTTAGAAATGGGGCAGGCAGCTTTTCACTCCGTTTAAGGCTTTAGCACCATTTTTAAAAAGTTGGCAACCCCGCCTCCCGGCTGCTAGCTCACCAGTTGATCGCAAAATGCCATTTTACACTCTTCTGGCTGCATCCAGCCATCCAGAGAACAGATGGGGCAATTCCTGGGGCTCTCCTTAATCTGGAGAGCATTTCTGGGCTCTAAGGAGACCTGCCTGAGCCCAAAAAAAGGTCCACGCTGCCCGGTCTACTGCGGAGATCGCATAGTCACGTCTCAAGTCGCCAATCCTCCACCGGACGTCAGGGGACTTTGTGTTGAGTTTACATAAAACGTTTGAATTTCTCAGCCAGGACTGCAGAGAACATAAATAGACAACTGCCCCTAGAGCTGTGTAGGAAATGTAAGGCGAGTTTATTGTAACTGTGGAAAATGTGGGAAGAGGATTTGAATGCAAGAGGGTATAAGATCGGGCTATTGGATGCTATCAGCAGATGGAAATGGCTTTAGTTCTGATGTAACAATAAACATTCAGATCTGGCCATGCTTTGTGAGGTTCTGGGAAGCTTCAGCCAAGTTCTCTCCTACGCTATGAAACCTGATAGTCTGAGACTGTTGATGAGATTATTGCTTCTTGCTTAAAAAAAGTAGCTTTTCAAAGAAATGTTAACATTTGTGCTATGCTCAACCCTTCTCTTTTAATACAGAGTCATTTGATTTGAAAGTAGTTAAAAGAACATTGTCTATGATTTATTGTCAAACTAGAGAGTCAACTATACATACAGTAGTGGAGTACGTTCATGATTAGAATGTAAAATAAATTATTTAGAATATTAGTAAAGGTAAAGGTTCCCCCTGCACATTTGTGCAGTCGTGTCCAACTCTAGGGGCCGGTGCTCATCTCCGTTTGTTAGCCGAAGAGCCAGCGCTGTCCGAAGACGCTTCCACGGTCATGTGGCCGGCATGACGCGCGGGGAACACTGTTACCTTCCATCAAAGTGGTACCTATTAATCTACTTGCATTTGCATGCTTTCAAATTGCTAGGTTGGCAAGAGCTGGGGTGAGTGCGGGAGCTCACTCCGTCAATATTAGAATATTAGTAAAGCACGGAAATTAAGAGTGACATTTCTCATCAGCCTGCCCCCCATATCCATCGCAAAATAGTTGGGTAAGTGATCTTGCAGTAAAGATAACACCTCCTTGGAGTCAAGCTTGACTCCTGGTTACTTCATGGACACATCCATGCTGTTTCCTTGGCGGTGTTATAGAAGTGATTTGTCATTGCCTTCTTCCTGGACAGTTTTGAAATCCCAGTCTAGCCTACAGCCCTGGTATTCCCTGGTGATTTTATCCCTCTATACACCTAAGTGTTTCATTATCTCTCTGAAAATAATTAGGGGCTGCAAGCATAACTCTGCATACATAGACTTCTTTGGGAGTCCCTAAGCTCATTGATATGAAGACAGTTTGACTGATCTGGTTAGCCAATATTGGGCCAGAAGCTAATAATAGAAGACATTGCTGCTAAGTTTGCTAGGGAAAAAATTAAACTGAAGGTTTGGAGATATGATTTGAAATAATTCTCCTATACTCACTTGTTTCTTGATAAGGGAGCCTGTAAATTGGGTTGGTTTTATAAGTAAAATCCAGGGACTTCTTGGCTTCTTCCAGATGTATTGTGGCTCTCTAATACTGTATCTCTGGAAAGAGTTCCTCCTAACTGGAGAGAATGTTTTGCTTAGTAATATGTGAATTAGAGAGAGAGAGAGAGATATCTGTCTGTCTGTCTGTCTGTCTGTCTGTCTTTCTGTACTCTCCCATTCACACACCCGCATATAAAAACATGGCAATGGTTGCAACCAGCCAATGGATTTTTTTTTCAGCCTAATGGAAGGTCAGGAATATGTAAGGCCAGGACAATGACATTTAACTCTTCCATGATCATAATTTTTATTAATTTTATTAATAAAATTATTATTATTATAATAATTAAAATAATATTATAATAATTATAAAAATTATTAATTTTTATTCAAAAGGCAACACATAGATTTATACAAAAGCACACAGGCATACAGAGAAAGCACACTTTTGTGTGTGTGTGAAAATGCAGTAGAAATGGCTTCCTGCTGTAGCGCTCCTTTCTCCTAGGAACATGGCACCTTGCCCCTATATGCCCCAAATTACATTGGACTTTGTTCCTAGTCTTAGCAGAACTTGAGACTGTATGGAGTTTGCTAATGCTAAAGCGATGTCTTCATAGGAATAGACCATGCTTTCATTCAGCATGGAAGTGCAAAAACTGACCTATGGGATCTTTAATCCCTCCCCTCAAAAGATCACATACTTTTTTTTATATATATATATATAGGAACCTGTTTTCTTTCCAGATTTATGGAAGGCCATTGTTTGTTTTACCTGAAATAAGAATCAGATCTGTTCAAAGTTAGAGGTGGGGGTGGGGAGGAGATGCAAGTACCTCGTGAGTATTATTGATTATGTGTAAAGTCTCCCAAGCAGGTAAGAATCAGCATTCTCACTCTCACACCATAGCTTCAGAGGTAGTAGTTTTCTCCTTCCAAAAGGAAATGCTAACTGCAGGCTTTGCTTATATTTTTCAGTAATTCTAATTTTTCAAACTACTCTGTACGGTGAAGCTAAATTTTTCTTGCTTATTCCCTGCAAACTCAGTGTTTGTCTTTTTTTTTTTTGCCAAAATATTAAAAGAAAATATTAATATTAATAAAATGAGAGACATAATTCTCAAACAACAGGGTTCCCCTTTTGTAAATAATGAAAGAAGGAAAGAGAAAGAGAGAAAGAAGCACTGAGCTCTGCAGCAATATTTGTTATCCAGAACTGTGCAATTAGTACCAGTAGTTTTTAATAAGAAATTAAAAGTCTGTATCAAAGAACCTCCTATTATTCAGGAATTTTCTCTTCATGCTTCTAGCTTTATTGGCAATTCAGAATAGACATTTTGGCATTTCAATTTCTAAATGGTAATATATATGCCAGGCTGTTGTTAATAAATACATGTTTTATGGGACCTGTGTTAATAATACAAGGCATTCTTTTCTTCAGTGTGTATGTAATGCCTTCCAGTAAGAGTTTCATATGATTCAAGGTTAAGAGGCAATCAGCATATGTCTGACTGAAACAGAGCTGGCTAGATATTGAAGCCAGTGAAAGAGATGTTGAAGAAGTAGAGCCATGTTAGTCCACGGTGGCAAAAAATCAAAAAGAATCTGGTAACACCTTTTCCAACTAACATGAAAGGCATAAGCTTTCATGAGCTGCACCTCACTTCATCATAGGCATAGAATGGCTGGACTGATGTGGGATTTAAAGTGGGGTGAGAGCAGGGCGGAGGGGAAGATAGGTTGGTTAGGCAGGTGCAAGTTACATGAGATACAGATTAGGAGTACCTTATCAATTAACAATTGCAACGATGTAAAAAACCATTATGTTTGTTGAGACCTTCTGAGATTGCCTGAAACCTTTTGATGTATGGGAGTTCAGCAATCTGGTGAACTCAATGGTGCTGTTAAAGTCTCATTTTTTCCAAAACAGTCACTTCAGAGTCTGCCATAGAATATCCTAGGAGTCTGAAATATTATTTTGCCCTTCTTTTGACTCCTGATGTTGGATTCATGGGCGTCCATTAATTCTTTCGTGCAAATGGGTGTGTCTGTGTTTCCAGCTAATCAATTTTTGAAACATTATTTCTTTGGGGGGGACCTCTTTTTCTCCCCCAAGAACACTTGGAATATTAGATTTCTCATATCTGATTGACCACAATAGCATGAAAATATATCTCAGTTCAGTGACTTTGGAAGTCAGGAACCAAACATAGAAGCCATGAAAAAAGAACAGTGTACCATTAATCATCCCAGTTTCAATGTGCTGAAGAGCCAAGAGGTTAGAAAAGGGGACAGATTAGGTTAAGGACATCAGACAGATTTTTGCCGTTGTAAATTAGATCGAGTGCTAATGCACAGACAGGAGAAAGGTCTTAGGAGATCTGATTCCTCATTCTTTATCATTATAGTTGCTGAAACTACATCATTGTTTCAGTAAAAACAGCCTGAACTTTGGACATCTGTCAGTTCTATTCTCATGCTGGACAAATGAACAAACAGAATCCCCTGCAGAAGCAGAACCCTCTCACATCTTACTTAATGTACTATGTACTGCTGTATTTATAGGCCCTAAACAATGATCACTGAAAATTAAATAGATGCAAAGTTCCCAAAGCACTGATTTAGTTAAATGTAAGCCAAAACTGAATCCTTTATTTTCAGGAATATTTAACAATGCTTTTTCTATTCATTTTAAAAAACACCACACACCTCTCCTTGCAAAAAATATTAACCATAAAAGCTATCTCAGGCATCCTGATATTCAGAGTGTAGAGAGGAGATTCCTTAACTCTCCATGTTTTTGGAAAAGATCCTCAGTGAAACTCCTTGTGACATGGTGTCAGCCCAAGGTAGTCCAGACAAGAAGTACCAACCATGAGTACTAACACTACCTTTATTGTAAGGTTACAGTAACAGATTCTTGCAAGTCTGAAAGTACATCTCTTCCCCCTCACCTTTACAGTCCAAGAAACTAGGGAGGGTCCCTTTTGAGACTTTTGTCATACCCCCATTGCTTCTTTAGGCTAAGCTGCCTCTTATTTGACTGATGCCTAGTCTAGTCTGTGGCCCTTCCTCCTCCTGTCTCTCAAGGACATTCTCACAGACCATTATACATAGGAAACTCTACTTGCATAATTTGGTTGAGAATATTAGTGACTCACAATGTAGAACATTTGCCAAAAAAAAAGTATTTGATCACAGGCCAGTCAATCAAACAAGACTGGGGAAAAAGAGGAAGACAACTACTGTGACATAAAGCTATCTTCCCCTACCTCTGATGCTAGTATCCAGGGTCACTATTATCAGTAGTACTCAGAGCCAAGAAAGTTCATACAGTGAGTTATAAATTCCTTCTCTGATTCACCCAGAAAGTTGTTAAAGACAGAAAAATTTAAAGAAAATATTTCAGATGCTGACAGCTGCATTTTAGCTATGTATATCTCGGAAAAACATAGCAATTATATTTACAATTTAGGAAACAAGAGGTTATCATAAGTTACAGGCTCATTAATATGTATCAGACATGAGGCATGAACCATGAAATAAGTATTAGATTAGGAGGAGTATAAAAGGAAAACTCATGAGGAAGCCATTTCAGCTGCTGAAGGGCATCAGTTGATATTTATGCTAGACCTCCTCAGCAAATGCTTCACATGCCAGAGTTATGTGAATACTATGCCATGCTAAACTAACTTTGCAATCTTTGCTATGAGTTTTTTTTTTTGTCAGTTTTAACTTGTAATAGAATTGGGTTGCAGTAAAAAGTTATTTTTTTTACCTCAGAGAATATTTGAAAAATAAAAACCTGCATTTAAGACCCCCAGAGAGAATTAGGTACAAACTTGCATGAGATGGGGAGCATTGTGCAAGCAGGATTGCAAATGCTATGACAACTGCAATGGCATCCAATTGAAAATGGAATTCCACAGCACACCTTCCCTATCCATTTAGGAGTTGTGGGGGGGGGGGGAGTAACAGAATGAATTAAATTTCTGCTAATTGTACAATTTTATAGCCAAATGTAACTGGCTAGTATAAAATGTTTGAGTTTACTTTGGAAATAATTCAGAAAAGGTGCTTCAGAGTGTATGGGAGCATGAAAGCAGCACATATCTGCAACTCTTTCAGTCAGTCAGGGCTTTTTCCAGGTTCATGTGGCAGCCACATGATTCTGGGACATGCCACATGATGGGGAAAATGCAGCTGCTTTAAAAGGTTGCAAACAAGTGCTATGTTCAAGCCCCGCTGCAATTCAAAGCATCTTTCCTGAATTATTATCCAAAGTGCTATACTGCCTTATTTGCAACACAACCATTCACTGGTGAGACGGGAGAGGCACCAAGAAGGAAACTGACAGCATTGGCAACACAAGTTGAACTAAGGGGAGGGAACCTCATAAAACTCAATTGTTTGGCGGGAAGGGGCATTCAGATCTTCACCGATGTTAGGGCTTGTATGTTTCCTTATGAAAGTTCATTCCGCATAATCTTGTGTGAGGAGCTTTTATTGGGGCACAGCACCCGGAACCATCACAGTAGGGAACCTGCAGTCCATGTCTATGTTAAATTTTTAAATATGCAGTGTAGAGTACTGCAGTACTAAAAATCCCAGGAGACATTGCAACAGACAGGAAGGGGAAAGTCTGAGAAGAGTTGGGGGGAGGGAGAGAGATTAAATAGAGAACTGTGAGAATGCTATCCTAAAACTTACTTAATTAAGGATTCCAAGTTCCAACTTACTCCGGAGTCTGTGTCAAGAGCTCTCTAAGAAAGATTAAAACAACTAATGATGGTGGGATCCTGGAAGATCACATAAACTTGCATCATTTCAATTTTGCTGCTCTCCAGCTGCTGAATAGTAATGCAGATGATCTGTTTACAGAGTATAAGGTCTGGCTGGATGCTTTCATATTCTATTAAATTGCTATCAAACTGGACAAGGAAGAAGATACTTTTGAAGGCTACACTGCTTAAAACTCCAGTACAATGGATTTTTTTTCAATTGACTAGGATTAAAAGGTAGATTTTCACAGATGAAAGCTGTTTTTGATAAATATTTCATTCCACACAGAAATGTTGTAATGGAGGGGTTTAAATTTGGACATAGAATATAAGTAGGTAATGAACCTATAAATGCACTTAGGGAATTAGCTAAATAATGTAAGTATGAAGACTTAGAAGCAGAGGAGATCTAGCAGAGAGAAAATACATTCACAAAATATCTGCAACAGAAAGATATGACATTGGATAAAGCATTTGCTGTAGCTAGACTATGTGAAAGTGATCAAGAAGAAAGCTGCCTAGAAGACAGTATCTCTTTAAATACTTCCATTAATTGTGGAAGTATCAGCAAAAAGTCCAGCAAATTATGATCAAAAGGTCTTTGGGGACACAGTGTTCCAGCATTCAAGTCAGTCGTAGTGGAAATTTCTTATTATCACTGTGGATTATTGCACCATTTCAGAGAACAATGTATAAATACTACTGCAAAAAAAAAAAAAAGTTTCTACTGCAAAGAAATTGAACAATTAGCCTGAGTTTCTTCTAAGAAAGCCAGGGGTACATCTTGTAACCAGGACCTAAAACAAACGTATCCAAGGAGCAAATGTGTAAGGGTTGTTAGGACAATAGACAATGAAAATGATAAAGAAGAAGAATTGTTGTTTTTGTGGATTCTGAAGAAATAATTGCAGGCCACAAAAAAATAGCTGGCCTGCCAATCAGCTGTTCAGCAGCTAGTGGTGTGGTGGCAGTGATGAAACTTGCAGTGTTGGTGAGGCATTGGAAGCACTTGGCAGCATGTCCTCTGGATGGAGGTGGCTGCAAAAAACTAGTCATTGGCAACATTTGGCAGTACTGGATTTTCTGAATTTTCAAAAAACACTGGCAGGTCGCTCAAGTCTGCTTGGCAGGCCACATGTGGCTGCAAGTCTTATGTTGTGCAGGCCTGGAGTACGTTATCAGAGGAGATCCATAGTCACTACTTGCCTGAAAATCTACCTTTGCCCTCCATATTCATTAGAAAGAAAGCTCTGTGGATGATATCATGTGCTGCTGCTGATGCTCAGAGTCAACTGGATTAGTTGGAACGGTACAACTTCTTGTTTAAAGGGCTTGGACCAGGGCTTCCCAAAGTTTTCCCGCAGCGACACACCAACGGCGGCGCGCAAGAAAACCCAGAAGCGCCGCCGCCGGTTTCGGTTTTTGTGTGCCGCCGCTGCTGCAGCGCTTTCGGATTTTCGCACGCCGCAGCGGTGGTGGCGGCGGTGTCCTTGTGTGCCGTGCGAAAACCCGGAAGCCATCAGCGCTTCCGGGTTTTGACGCGACACACCTGGGCCCCGCAGGTGACACACTTTTGTGTCACGACACACCATTTGGAAAGCCGTGGCTTGGACAAATTACCAAATATTCTCACAGAGTTACAGTGGATGAGCCCATTGCACCTGTTGCGTGGTGGTAGGTAGGTAGGTAGGTAGGTAGGTAGGTAGGTAGATAGATAGATAGATATGCATGCATATCAATGGTAAAAACCGTGAACACTGAACTAGAGAAAATGTGGGAGAATAGTATTTTAAAATACATGATGGTATCCAACATATAGAGTACCAAAGAAAGATACTAATGAAATCTGTCTTTGTACTGCTCAGAGGGCATAACAAGATGTAGTGCAGAACTATCATCCTTTACCAATAACAGGTAACTTTTTGATACAAGGTACATGGAGTTTTGCTGACTTACTTGCTGCCAAGGATTTTTGGCAAGTAAAATTGGGTCCAAAATCTCAACATTTGAGAACCTTTCTAACTGCTGTATTTCTTAAAGTTTCTGTAAATTTTAATTTGGACTCTTAAGTAACCCTGAGGCTTATCAAAAGGTGATGGACTGTCTCCTGCAGGATCTCCTGGCATTGTGAGGTATATGGATGATGTTGTTCAACTGTTGAAGAGCTCTATGACAAATGCTACTTTTATCTTGAAGAGGTTATTATCTCCTTTATCAGCTGATGGAATTAATCCCGCAAGCCCCAATTTCGGAAAAACTGGATTTGCTTCATTCTTTTTTAGCTACCTTTGGCTCTCTCAATATATGTATTCTTAATTATGCAGAAATTTCAGAACCACTGCATCTGGTGACTTCAAAAGGAGCCACTTGGCACTGGTCTTCACAGCTGAGTCTGCAATTCAACAACTGAAAGATGGATTAACTAAGGAACCTTTCCGTCTTATTTAAAACCTGAGCGCATCACCTTTTGTGGTGATTGATGCCAGTCCTGTGGAACTAGGTGCCATCTTGCTACAGATTCAGGAAGACAGATCAAAGAATCCTGTTGCATATGCTAACAATTTTCTTTCTGGAGTGGAGGAAATCACAAATTGAGCATGAAACTTTGGGAAGCTTGTAGGCTATAGAACATTTTAAGGTTTATCTGTGGTAGGCATCCATTTGTGCTGTTAACAGATCATAAATTACTCATACAAACCCTTCAACAATATAAAAGCTGTATATCTCCATCCTGGCAAATTGAGCAATGTTGCTGATGTCCTGTCTCAGTGCCTGGAGGCTGTGGGGGTTTGGATGGGGAACAACAGGCTTTGGCTCAACTCTGGCAAGATGGAGCGGCTTTGGGTTTTGGGGCCTCCAGGATCCAGAAATGTACCATGGGGTGGCACTGCCCCAAACAGACCCTATGCACAATCTGGGTGTCCTCCTGGACTCCTGACTCCAGCTCAATGGGCAGGTGGCAGTCGTGGCTAGGAGGGCCTTTGTGCAACTTAGGGTTGTGCACCAGTTGCACCTGTTCCTGGATCTGGAGGTTCTATTGTCAGTCACTCATGCCCTGGTCACATCCCATATGGATTACTGTAATGTGCTCTACGTGGGGCTTCCCTTGAAAAACATCCGGAAGCTTCAAGTGGTGCAAAATGCTCCACAAGCTGCATTGGTTGCCAGTTTGCTCCTGGGTTCACTTCAAGCTGCTGGTTGAACTGGCTATAAAGCCCTACATGGCATGGGACTGGGTTATTAGAGGGACTGCCTCTCCCTGGTTACATGAAGGGGCATGTATGCTTTGCTTACAAGATTTTGACATTCAGTCGAAGAAATTATCCTAGGCAATCCCTGCTCCATTCTAACCATTTAAAGGTGTTGCTGCTGAAATTTATGTACACAATGATCTGAGTGGAGTGTTATACCTGAATCTAAAGTGTGTAACTGATTGAAATTAGTTCTTGAGATGACATGGTAACTACTGCATGGAAGATTGCTGTAGCCAGAGAGAGCAGCTCAGTGGGTCCTTTGGTGAACTTCACCCAGGGGATGACAACTAGAAGCTTTAGACACATTAGAACAGGGCTTTCCAAAGTTTTCCCGCGGCGACACATCAACCGCTGTTGGTGTGTCGCCGCGGGAAAACCCGGAAGTGCCGCCGTTGCGGCAGCGCGCAAAAACCCAGAAGCGCTGCTGCCGCTTTCGGTTTTTATGCACCGCCGTTGGTGTGTCACCGCGGGAAAACCCGGAAGCGCTGATGATGATCAGCGCTTCCGGGTTGTGTGGTGACACACCAGACTGTGTGTCGTGATACACATTTGTGTCGTGACACACAGTTTGGAAAGCTCTGCATTAGAACATAGCTTTCCAAAGTGTGTGTTGCGACACACTAGTGTGTCGCCTGCAGTGTCCTGGTGTGTTGCGCACAAACCCGGAAGCGCTGATGGGGGGAATGATGGGGATGATGGGGTGCCGCTTCTTCCAGTTCCCCCCATCAGCGCTTCCTGGTTTGCGCGCGACATACCAGGACACCGCAGGCCATGCCGCCGCCACTACCGTTGGGGTGTGTCGCCAACATGAAAAGTTTGGAAAGCTCTGCATTAGAAGATCCTCTAAATGTTATGACATGTTTATCTGGTTTGGGGTGGGCTCTTCTGTATACATCAGTCTGTTTTGTCTTAGGCCAAAAAGTTAAAGAACTGTTTTATCTAATATTAGAAGAGTTGGTTTATCATTATTTGTTTCTATGTAACAAAGGAAAGGATGTGGTATAGTACTGTTAGTCCTAGGAGACACCACAATACACAGAAAGAAAGACTCTGACATGGAATGTAATTTAACTTGGAAGCCATTTATGGAGTATAACTCTGCTGGATGGACTGGTACGCCATCCAAAATTTTAGTTTCTCTTAACATAAAGTTTTAAAAATATTAGATCTTATCTATCATGTTATAATAAGCTTTTTTTTAAAAAAAGATAGAAACTTTTATTGAGGGTTTATTTAAATCGATGATTCTTTTTATACTGGCTACTTTTGCTAATTACTGATGCCAGATTTCAATAATATTTAAGAGTATTTTACTCAGTATGTAAATCCCCTTTATTTTAATTTTTTCTTGGTTCTCTTTTCTTTCTTCATGGTTGTGTTATTAATTACTTGTTAAAATAAAAAGCAAAGAAGAAATACTTAGAGAAAGAGAGGAGAGAAACAAAGTAAGAGTACTGTATTAAAAGTGTTGTGTAATTAACAGTTTTTAAGTTATCGCCTATTCTGAAATCTGCATTATGAACCCTCTACAATACAATATTGTTTGAAAAAAGACCCAGCACTCTGATTAAACTTGGATAGCCATTTTTATCATAAATCAAGCTTTCCCCCCCTTATTGTAAAATATAAAGCTACAATTCAAAATTTAGCAAGTGATTCCAGGCCATCATAAAATTGGTAGTTACAAAAATAACAGTGGTCTCTTTACCTTAGATTTTGTCTCCACAAAGATAGAAACTGGCTGTCGAGGATTTTTGCTTTGTTTCAAAATGCTAGGTATAAGATGGAGAAAGAAAGTGTTTCTTTCCTAGAAAAAAACAAGTAATGACTTGATAACCTCGGTCTTGGTGTTATCTTACCTGCTTGTTTTATCTTCTTGAGGAAAATGCTGGGATTACTGGGAGATATAATACCAATTTGCTTGCAATAAGAGTGATATTAGCACTCAATACCACTTTACAACTGGTTCATTAATCAGGTTGCAAAGGCACACCATGTGAGGGGGAAATATTGACTGTTTTTTCCATGGAGAAAACAGAACAGCTGCCTTTGTGCTCAAAGCATGAATTCTCACAAATGATTTTCCTTTAAACTTAAATGAGAATATCCTTTGTGTTTTTATATTGAGTGATTGTAAGCCTAAGAATGATTCAGAAAACTGTAACTTGCAAAATGTCTAGGAGTTATTCCTGATGAGCTTCATGCTCATGTTTCTTCCATCACTGAAAGAATATTGTGCATGTAAAAAAGTCTAGTTGAACATCTTCCTCCTCCTCTTCCTCCTTCCTGCTTTACATTTGACAGAACATATTTTTCTTGTCATTATTGCAAGATAAGCACTTGAAGCCTCTTATTAATATTGTTCTATGAGCAAGATCCTGTATATTGATTCCATGGCCTTCTTGGTAAAAACTTAAATGATATGTTGTTAGGATGCGGAATTATCAGGAGCTAGAAAAGACAAGTGCAAAATATTACTAGTTACTACAAGTAATAACCCTGACGACCTTTGTCTGAAAGATTTACAGCTAAACTGATGCAAACTACAAGGTAAAGTAAAGAGAGAAGGCAAAGGGGGAAAAAAAGTTTTTGTAGCTCAGGGTCCTTGGTGTTCTCTGAGCCTTGTTGTTTTCTTGCAGACATTTCATTGCCAGACTAGGCAACTCCCTTTTCGCACTGAAGATGTTGCCTAGTCTGGCAATGAAACATCTGCAAGAAAACAACAAGGCTCAGAGAGCACCAAGGACTCCACAAAAAAAGTTTTCACAGAATATACTTCCCTAACAGTTACCCCAAACAATTTTCTTGTTTATCTTTCATTTAAGAGAATGAAGAATTTATGCAGTCTCAGCAGTCCTTAGAACAGCCCTGTGAGGTGGTTTATGTTTTGTGGCTGAAGCTGAAACAGAGTTGCTTATCTAAGATGCCTGAATGTATATGTGAGCTAAGAGTCGCACTAGAGGTCCTTTTTCCAGGTTCACCTAGGTGGCTGTGAGGCAAAGGGTCCCAATACACATATCAGCTCTATAATGCCGGGAGTGGGTTGATCTTTACATCAAAAGGAGTGACAGGAACTCTTCCCTTCTCCCCCTTGTATCCCTATGTTCCATTGTCCCAAAAACTTTTCTCCCCCAGCCTTGAACTGGGGTGAGTCCTTTCCTGAATCATGGAGTACTTGAGAGTAAAGTGCGGAAACTGGTTACGCAGGTTCCCTGTTAGAGGTTTTGAATCTTCTATAAAAGGGCAGGACGCAGGATAATGAATTTATGTTACAGGAAGGCAAAGTCCAGTAAGAGCAAACAGTGGAGCCAAATACTCCAAAAGGTGGTGAGCGCTCTTTCGCTAGATAGGTTCAAGCAGCACTAGGCATCCCTCTCTCTGGGACACTTTGATTTGGATTCATCCACTGGGCAGGAGGTCCCTTCCAATTCTAGGATTCTATCTGTTTATTTATTAATAAATTTATATGCCCCCCCCCCATCTTGACTCTGCGTGGCTAATAATGAAAAAAGGAATAAAAACAACCACAATTAAAAAAAAAAACATAAATAGCATAACACGGCCACCAAGAACATCCATAACATCCCACATTCAAATTAACCATGAAACAGGCTCACCCATACTGCCAGAGCCCAGGCTAGATGGGAAAGCCAAGTTTTTAATGCCTTGAGAAAGGCCAGCAGGGTCAGGGCAAGTTGGATCTCAAGTGTGGTGAGGGGGTATAATCCAGGGGGCAGGCACCATGACAGATGCTGCATATAGAGGAAGGACCTTCTGTCAACAGCAAACACTGCTGCCTGATCACTTCTAGTCAGACCCTGAGCCACCCTTCAAAAACAAAGGCAATTGATTCTGTTGCATCTAGCGTAACAGTATGTTGAATTAGAGAGTTTGTGTTAGAGCTTTCAGTAAATGGCACTTTTGGATCTAAAAATAACCTGCATATAACTAAACACATTTTAAAATTCAGTTTGCATGTGGCTACATCAGCTATAACAGTCAGGTCTAGAGGGATGAGTTCTGCAGGAGGTTTCTCAAACTTAATATGCAAGCAAAAATATGTTGGAGACACATCAATTTGTAACTGCTTCTTCCCAAAGGCACCTCAGATATGCACTATAGACATGTTTCTTCGCTGAAGCAATTACAGGTACCATAAAATTAATGGGGAAAAAAATTCTGCGCACTGTAATATCTTTCTCCTGACATACAACCTACAGTTCAAGTTTTCAGAGAATTCCCAGTTTGGTATAGTAAACTTCTTACAGTAAATATTTTTTTAAAATGTAGCTGGTATATATAAAGCCAAAGCACATTTGAAGAGGCATGAATTGTTTTCTTTAAATGTCAAAAGATATTAGAATCAACCTTTTCACTTGTCAGTTTATCCAGCTTTCATAGGAAAACCTGAACCAAGTTTGTATGTTTCCCTGACTTAATACAGTGGCTATGCTGAATATTTCACTAAGGCAAGGAGCTCCAGCTTGTTGTTTGAACCTGCCCTTCCTAAAGGTCCAAGCAGGTGGCACCACCTAGCTGACCCTGGCTGATCTTGAGAAAAATTAAGCAGGGTTAGTAATTTAGTTTGATTTGATTTCTCAATTTTTAGGCTGCCTGACACCACAATAACTGTTACAATTAAAAGAGGATTAAAAAGAAACAACACATACCAAAGAAAGAGAATACAACCAACCAACCAGAAGATCAACCCCATAACACCCTCCCCCGTCCAAAAAAAATGCCCAAAGCCAAAGGGGTTCAACCACCATCCTAACCCAAGGCCTGGAAAACAACCAGGTTTTTAACCGATTGTGAAAAGTCAGGTGGAAGCAGTATGGGATATCATTCCAGAGGGCAGGAACCATTCATTACCAAGAAGGCATATTTCCCGAGTGCTGCAAGGTGACCTTGCTTAATTGACAGGACCCAGAGCGTGCCCACTCTAACTGACCTCATTGGACATGCAGAAATATGGAGGCAGATGATGCTCAAGTAGCCAGGCCCTATGCCATGAAAGGCTTTGTAGGTGGTAACCAGCACCTTGAATTGCACCCAGAAGCCAACTGGTAGCCATCAAAGCTTGTGAAGCAGTGGGGACATTGCACATACGCGATGCACCCATCACTGCCTGTGCCGCTGCTTTCTGACTGTCTGAAGAGCCTCCCGATCCAGGTAGATCCTGGACTGGTAGCCAGGTTTTGCTAATTTTTAAACTTTCTTCCTTTTTATTGTAACTGTGCTGGTGTTTGTGAATTTCAATGGCTTCTCTGTATAATCTGGTGTAGTGGCTTTTGGTGTTGTCCAGTATTTCTGTGTTTTCAAATAGGATTTTGTGTCCCGTTTGCTTCAGAGCATGTTCAGCTACTGAAGATTTTTCTGGTTGCTGTAGTCTGCAGTGTCTTTCATGTTCTTTTATCCTGGTGTGAATGCTTCGTTTTGTGGTTCCGATGTATACTTGTCCACAGCTGCATGGTACGCGGTATACTCCTGCAGCGGTGCGGGGGTCCCTTTTGTCTTTTGCTGATTTTGTAGCGGGAAAAACTCACCTTCCCGATGACAGGACACGAGACCAAGCGAAGTTAGAGAACACAGGTTTATTGCTAGCAAGGTTCAGAGTAATAACTTGTCAAATTCTGAACACTGGGTCACACCCGGAGTCTATCTTTTATAGGGTTTGTAATCCAGACAATCAGGATATGACAAGATCTTATGTGTCACAAGCTCAGCTTGTTTCAGACAGATTGTTCAGACATAGAATCAGCAGTTGTCATCTTACGTGTCACAAGCTCAGCAGTTTATAATTAGCACATCAAAACAGGATAACAAAAGGGGAACTTATCTTACACCATCTGTGAGTTTAGGGAAGGTTAGGGAACTTACAATGTCTGCACCTTTGTGTTACAAGGGTTAGTATCCGTGCAAGAACATTGAGCAAGACTTCTATCTCTGTCTTATGTTTGCAACAGAGAAATGTTCATTAAGCTTCTAATATCAAAAGGAGACTTTTGGGCCTACCTGCTTCATTCCCCCCTTTGGAACTCCACCAAAATTCCCTAATTACTGTGGAGTTCCACCTATTTCAGCATAGGGGTTATCCTCGCGAGAAGTAGTGAGCATTTCGTAATCCCACAAGGCCATAGCTTTCACTGCGGCCTGTTTGTCTATGAGGAGGGAGATTGAGCTAGAAATGGTTCGAGCAGAGATAGGAAGAACACAAGGAAGAATGACACAGCCTGCGGCGATGAGGCCCACAAGGCCAACAATTACCTTAAGCCCTGGCAGTTTGGGAAGGCCCCAGCCATCCAGCCAATCCTGAAAGTTGAACCCTTTCCACTCCTGTGGAGGGTTATAAGTGAGCTGTTGCAGCTCGGTGGTTAGCTGATGGATGACCTGGCCAGTCTCCCCAATCTGCAGACAACAGTTGGTGAGGTTAAACTTACCACAGACTCCACCCTTCTTAGCAAGCAAGAAGTCTAGGGTGAGGCGGTTCTGATACACAGCTGTGCAGACCTTATCAGTGGTACACACCGGGACTCCGCTCTTTTGGACACTTCAAGCCCCCTCCCGTTGTGTGCTAGCCGGATTATCTTATTATAAGTTGTCCACCCTGTGGATTCAATTCGCCCCTCATAGAGCTCCTCCACTGCAACTCGGGCGAATTGCCAGATTGTTCACTGGGCTGTGTTGAGGGGGTTATAGCACCCAGCATACCCTCCTCCCGTATGGTCACAAAGGGCTCCCCAGTGAACTACATTTGGATTGTAATTGTCCCACCACAGACAGGGCTGCAAAAACGGGTGTCCAATGGGGGAGGGTAGCCTCCTGGTGCAGAGATACCTGTCATTGTTGCGATAGGTATCCTGCCAAGCCTTGCTACCACAGTTCCTGAAAGCCACCTTGGCCATTGCCTGGCAGACATCAAATTCCAGCACCCACCCAAACTTATTGAAGCCTCGAAAAGACCCGCACACATGGTAGCCCAGGCAAAAGAGCGAGGGTGGTCGGGGTGTGGCCACCAACCGCAAGGGTCGTCAGGGGAGGGAGAGTCCGCTGGTCTGGGCGGGCTTCTGGCACATAAATACTTGCTGTTACGCTTATATGTGTCCCGCCAGGCCTGGCTTCCACAGGAGGTGTAAGCTATTTTATCCATGGCCTCACAAACGTCAAACTCCAAGTTCCAGCCAGCAGAGGTTTTAGGGCTTACTGTGTGGTTTAGGTAATACAAGGTCAGGCGGACCCCACTGGAGGACACCATTCCCAGGCCCGCCCACATGGAGACGTTGTACCTAACCTCAGTCTGAGGGTTGTAGCAGGTTATGTCTCCTGTCTTGCCTTTACACAGTAAACACCTTTCCCTGTGTGGCACAGGACCCTTGAGGTGTGCAGTCCGGTGGGCGTTGGGTATGGTACAGGAGGGTGTGTCGCTTAACGTTTCCCACCTGGGCCCACGTAACGCACTGCGAACAATTAACTGGACTTTGTGTGGCAGCACGGATGACTCATCGCCTTCGGGGCGGAGCCAGGAGGGGAACTGGTGCAGGTGCCTGGGAGTCCCAGCACCCACCTGGGGAGCTATCTCCTGGAGGAGGAGTTTCAGGCTGGGCCTCGGGGGGGCGGGGTTACGGTTACCCAACCGCAAGTTGTCTCTCCTGGCCCATCACCACCCTCACCTCCATTCCCCCTTTTCCCAAGCAAGACATGGTATAGGTAAAAGAAGTTAACGACAATACGAATTAGCAGGAGAAGCACAACCAACCCAGATGGAAGGCATGAGGCCCTGGCGGATTCAAGCGGTGGCACCCAACCTTTGGTGTGCATCCATCCCGTGGGCCCCCCTTTTTGCAACCAAATAAGAGAGGAGCCTCGTAGCCCGTGCGACGGGTGTTGGCCTCTGGAGCAACACCTGCAAGGGGTGAGATGCCTTGTCTTCATCTCCTGTTCGTAGAGGGACAGCTTCCGGAGTGTCACCAGAAGGGGAGAGCTTTCATGTGGTTTTATGCAAGGGTAGCCTCAGGGGTGGGCGGGGTCCCTCTCCACTTGCCAGGCTGATGGCGTAGGTTATGCTAAGCTAATCCCTACATTTCTCCCTTTGTATAAACAAGCGAAATGCTATGCGCTAGAGGCCAGCCCACCAAAGGGGTGCACTCATGAGGAACACACCTGAGTAGTAACACTCAGTAGTAATAGTAATCACTATTACTTTGGAAGGCTGGGCTCAAGCAATGTGTGGTAATAACAGTTATCCCATCAATGGAAGACATTTGGAAGCAAAGAGAAAAGAAGATTTCCCAGAGCAAGTAAAACCAGAAAAACAATGCATCCCTAATCAGTGAAAATATTACTGAACCAGTCCAAATAGCTTATAGTCAAATAATGCATTTAAGCGTGTTACAGAAGCAAAAACAAATAGCTCAGGGTATGCAAAATCCTTAATTTCCCAGCATATGTTTCCTTTCCCCCACGCATGCACTCACCATATCAGCAACTTCTGATGTGTGAGATAGAACATGCATAAAAATAAAAATAAAATCCAAAAACATGCCTAGAAGGATGAATGAGAATGAGCATACAGAATGTAATGTAAGGAGTAGACCGCTTTTGCAGTAAAAATTTTCAAAAACGAAAAAAAAAACACCTTCAGATAGACTATTCCAATCCATGGAGGCTCCATTATTGCCAAAATCTTCAGAAATAAAAAAAACTCTTCTTTCCTTTTTTGTTATTCATACACCACACAGTTCAACAAACTGAAAACACACACACACAACCACACACTCATAAGTTAAGATTCAGATAAAATTCTAGTAAAGGGGTCCAAAGTTTAGCTGATTTATTATCAACCCCTTGTGCATCGGAAAATCCTTGCCTTTTCCTCTGTCTCCTCGCCCATCTTCCCGAAAATTCCCAGTTCTATCTACATGCTTCTAGGGAGCCAACACAGGCGGGAGGAACTTCTGTGTGCATTTTCCCTGTTACTTCTCAGCATTCTAATTTTGCTCATATCAGCTCTTGTGAGCTTTCTTCCACCCTCCTCTTCCCCCGCAAGGGCGGAAGGCAGAGCCTAGATAGTTACGCACACACACAGGAAACCAGCATTCAAACTGTACAAAACAGAGGCTATTATTGAAACATGACAGGGGAGATTTGGGCAATGGGGAGGGAAAAAGACAAACTCACGCAATTTCACAA
Organism: Charina bottae; assembly: GCA_023362775.1. Classification (NCBI taxonomy): domain Eukaryota; kingdom Metazoa; phylum Chordata; class Lepidosauria; order Squamata; family Charinaidae; genus Charina; species Charina bottae. Next base: position 5,500,650 of record JALMGJ010000020.1, read on the forward strand.
CCTTTGCTTTACAACTGAAACACACCCTTTCAGGCACACATACACATTTTGGAGGCTTAGCTGACAGCAGTTGGATGCCCCCACCCCATATTCTTACGGTAAGTGAAGGGCAGCCACAAGAATGTTAGCCTGTTTATGCATTTTTCCTTCTTTTTCAGTGAATGCAGCCATAAGGGCTTGGAGTTTTCACAGTTCTCTCTAGACCTTTGGGGCACTTTTGGCTAACAAGGACCAGTTTTAATATCACTTCGTGAGTGGGGGGGGGGCGTAGGGACGCCATCCTCCTCCCCCTCTCCTTCTTCTGGAGGTGGTAGGGAGGTGCGGCTGAGAGCAGTTTGTTAGGAACAAAAATGCCACTTGTTCCAGTGAATATGCTCGGCCATAGAGATTAAGTAATTAAAGAAAGCTTGGAGATAATCAGAGTCCAATGTCCCATGGTGGGGCCAGTGGCGAACTTAAATAGGTGGATAGAATGGCCAGACATCGGAGCAAAAGGCTCCAAGGCGTGACTTGCAGGGGTCATGCCGCCTTGGGTTATAAAAGCTTCCAGTTTCTTAAAACACATTTAAAGGGTTTTTGAGGTTTTCCTGTTCTTTCCATCCTCACCGGCCCTGCGTCTCCACTGGCCGCGGCAGCCGCCCGTGGCCGGCAGCGGAAGCCCATGAGGAGCTCACAGGAACAGTGATAACAGTGATAAATAAATAAATAAATAGGAATAGATGGGTGGGGGGGGAGGAGTGCAGTCGAGGGACCGCACAATTGAAAGTTGTTCTCTTCTGAATGTTATTTTCTCTTAGATCCAGGACCTCCAGCAAGCGCTGGATTTATTTGGTAACCAAATTTAAGGTCCTTATCTAGAACCTCCAGCATGCGCTGGACTCGTTCACCAGATAAATTTAAGGTCCTGTCTCCCAATAACCCCCCAGCACACGCTGGCTAATTTTAAAGGTTATTGCTCTCCCACAAACAGTCTCCCAGCACACGCTGGCAGCCTTTAAAGGCTATTTATCCTACAGAACAACTATCTTGAAAGGGGTTTCCACTGAAGGGGGCTGAAATGTGTTGGATTAAATCGAGCCACACATCGATGTAGGGGGCCTGATCGGGATGGCCTTCCGTGGGATGGCAAATGCACCCTTGGCCAGCCACCCGACTTGAAAGGTTGGCCATTCTCCCTTACAATAAATCCTCAATTTCTGTCTGCTCCACTTAATGCCGTAGTCCTGACTGACATACGCAGACTTAAAATGCTTCATCATGCATCCTAAGGGGATAGAGGGCACACTACCTCCTCCACCCATATTCCTCCCAGGGCACCAGACAAAACAATGAGGGAAGGGGGTTTGAGAGGAAGGTAAGGGGTCCTTCACTCTCGGGATAACATAGAGGGACTGGTCACGCTCTCAAGCCTGACCCCAGGAGCCGGACACTCACGTTCTCCACTGGGAACTGCAGACTTCACTCACTTCTCACTGGCCCAGGTGCCGGACACTCGACGGTCACCGTTGGGAAACGCAGCGAACATTCACACAGCAATCACAACACACAACCTCCCCTACTTTTCCCTTTTTTTTTTTTTTTTCTTTCACCTCGGTCTCACCGGTACATCCCCGACTCAATAGGGATTTTTTCGAGGAACCGCAGCCGGCCAACTCTGGCCCCTGTTAGCCTCGGGGGTGATCAACCCCTCCCGTCTTCTCGAGTCGTTCTCTATGGGAGCTCCCTTCCCCAATACTCGCCTGCAGGGCTTGTTTCCTCATCTTCCAGCGCTGGGGTTCTGCCTGGTCTCAGTTCCTCGCAAGTGGTTCTTGAAGGCGTCAGCCGACGCTACAGGGAGCCGGTGTCACTGGGAAGTCCCTCGGAACAAAAAGTGTCCGATGGCGCCTGGGAAATTCCCCTTGACTTACCGAATCCCTGTGAGCGTGGTGACCCTCCAGAGGGGCCTCAGGGCCCCGTCGTGTCCCATCTGGGGTGCCAGAAATGTAGCGGGAAAAACTCACCTTCCCGATGACAGGACACGAGACCAAGCGAAGTTAGAGAACACAGGTTTATTGCTAGCAAGGTTCAGAGTAATAACTTGTCAAATTCTGAACACCGGGTCACACCCGGAGTCTATCTTTTATAGGGTTTGTAATCCAGACAATCAGGTTATGACAAGATCTTACGTGTCACAAGCTCAGCTTGTTTCAGACAGATTGTTCAGACATAGAATCAGCAGTTGTCATCTTACATGTCACAAGCTCAGCAGTTTATAATTAGCACATCAAAACAGGATAACAAAAGGGGAACTTATCGTACACCATCTGTGAGTTTAGGGAAGGTTAGGGAACTTACAATGTCTGTACCTTTGTGTTACAAGGGTTAGTATCCGTGCAAGAACATTGAGCAAGACTTCTATCTCTGTCTTATGTTTGCAACAGAGAAATGTTCATTAAGCTTCTAATATCAAAAGGAGACTTTTGGGCCTACCTGCTTCAATTTTAGCATTTGTTGTATTTTTCTGGTGGGTCTGAAGACTGTTTGAAAGTTGTGTTTTTCCATCAGTTTTCCCATGCGGTCAGTGACTCCTTTGATGTAGGGCAGGAATACTTTTTTTGTGGGGGGCTGTTTTTCTTCAGTTGGATGTTGTTTTCTTGGTTTGATGGCTCTTTTTATTTCATTCTTGGAATAGCCATTTGCCTGTAGGACCCAATTCAGATGGTTAAGTTCATTGTTGAGAAATTGGGTTTCACAGTTTCGATTAGCACGATCCACCAAGGTTTTGATCATGCCTCTCTTTTGTCGTGGGTGGTGATTGGAATTTTTGTGTAGATATCGGTCTGTATGGGTGGGTTTTCTGTATCCAAACATTTGGCAACCCTTTTACAGACCCACATCGGACAGACTCCATCCCACATCAAAGACTCAGGACACTTCATCAACAAAATCAGCACCCTAAAACTCAACCACACGGACAAACTGGTCAGCTTTGACGTGGTCTCCCTGTTTACCAAGGTGCCAGTAAGGGACACCCTGGCACTCATCAAGCAAATCTTCCCAGAAGACATTACAGCTTTATTTCAACACTGCCTAACAACTAGTTACTTTCAATGGGAGAATGAGTTCTACGAACAGATGGATGGCGTTGCCATGGGAAGCCCCCTGAGCCCAGTCATAGCAAACTTTTACATGGAACACTTTGAAAAACAGGCTTTGGAATCGGCACCCATTACACCAACAGTCTGGTTCCGGTTTGTGGATGACACCTTCGCAATTTGGAGTCATACTGAAGAAGAACTGGAGAAATTTCTGGACCACCTAAACGGCATCCACCCCAATATACAATTCACCATGGAAAAAGAAACTGATGGCAAACTTCCATTTTTAGATACGCTGGTCATACGCAATCCGGACCTCAAACTAGGACACAAAGTATACAGAAAACCCACCCATACAGACCAATATCTACACAAAAATTCCAATCACCACCCACGACAAAAGAGAGGCATGATCAAAACCTTGGTGGATCATGCTAATCGAAACTGTGAAACCCAATTTCTCAACAATGAACTTAACCATCTGAATTGGGTCCTACAGGCAAATGGCTATTCCAAGAATGAAATAAAAAGAGCCATCAAACCAAGAAAACAACATCCAACTGAAGAAAAACAGCCCCCCACAAACAAAGTATTCCTGCCCTACATCAAAGTAGTCACTGACCGCATGGGAAAACTGATGGAAAAACACAACTTTCAAACAGTTTTCAGACCCACCAGAAAAATACAACAAATGCTAAAATCAGCAAAAGACAAAAGGGACCCCCGCACCGCTGCAGGAGTATACCGCATACCATGCAGCTGTGGACAAGTATACATCGGAACCACAAAACGAAGCATTCACACCAGGATAAAAGAACATGAAAGACACTGCAGACTACAGCAACCAGAAAAATCTTCAGTAGCTGAACATGCTCTCAAGCAAACGGGACACAAAATCCTATTTGAAAACACAGAAATACTGGACAACACCAAAAGCCACTACACCAGATTATACAGAGAAGCCATTGAAATTCACAAACACCAGCACAGTTACAATAAAAAAGAAGAAAGTTTAAAAATTAGCAAAACCTGGCTACCAGTCCTGAAAAACACAGCCTGCAAAAGGTCAACGAACTCAGTCCAACCACCAGGACATGGGAATACTTCTCACAATGAACATGCTAATCACGCTCATCAGCCACTCGTTAACATTTCAACACAACAAAAAACCCCACCTAATCTCCTATAATTTAGCTCTATAAATAGAACATTGCCACTCTACCTGGGCACAGAGATTTTGCTTCTATCTGTGCTCCTGCCCTCTGAAGATGCTGGCCACAGATGCTGGCGAAACGTTAGGAACCACAACTTCCAGAACATGGCCACACAGCCCGGAAGACCCACAACAGCCATTGAACTCCGGCCGTGAAAGCCTTCAACAATACATTGCTCACCAAATCCTCAGGGAAAACCCTAAGCTCCCTCTGGAACCCAGTTGGGTCCATCAGGAGCCTGGGGTGGGCCGATCAAACAGGCTGTCTCTCCCTGTGAGTACTTGGATGGGAGAACACGAGGAAATCCAAAGACTAGACTTTAAAGTTTGAAAAAAAAAACATTCTGGCCTGGAAGAAGGCAGTAACAAACCATACTGCTTGCTCCCAAGTTAATTATATGGAAGTGTCTAGGAATTTACTAACATTATGATAGAAATAGAGGAATTGTGCAGCAATCCTTTAGAAATATTATGGAAGTTTCATTAGAAGTATCATGATCATCATGTTGAACATACCACCAAAACTCTCACCAAAACCAAAACAACATTTTTGCGTGGGGACAAATTTATTTATTTAATTTTTATCCCGCCTTTATTATTTTTTATAAATAACTCAAGGTGACGAACATACCTTCCACCTCCTATTTTCCCACAACAACCACCCTGTGAGGTGAGTTGGGCTCAGAGAGAGGGACTGGCCCAAGGTCACCCAGCCAGCTTTCATGCCTAAGACTGGACTAGAACTCTCAGTCTCCTGGTTTCCCATTGGCTCCTTCCCAGGGCTGAGACAGGGACTGGCCCAAGGTCACCCAGCTGGCTTTCATGCCTAAGGCGGGACTAGAACTCTCAGTCTCCTGGTTTGCTATTGGCTCCTTCCTAGGGCTGAGAGAGAGTGTGACTGGCCCAAGGTCACCCAGTCGGCTTTCATGCCGAAGGCGGGACTAGAACTCTCAGTCTCCTGGTTTCTAGCCCAGCACCTTAACCACTAGACCAAACTGGCTCTCAAATGCTACCATTAACTCCCTTTTCCGTGCCCAGTTGCCTTTATGTAGCCTCCCTTTTCTTTAGGCTCTGTTTTGTCTATTTTACTGCCCTTGCTTCATTTGCTTCCTTGTGTTTGTCGTCTCCATTTGTTCCTTCAGGTCCCTTATGCTTCTATTCCTTTGTTTGCCTCATACGTCTCATTGTCTGGCTAGGATTCCCAGCAGATCTGTTTCATCACATCTATTTGGCTATACCTTTCTTAAGCTTTCCTCAAGATTGGCAGAAGAAATGGCAGAATTGGCAGGTCCTTGTGTGTTGCTAAATGAGCAGTTAGCTCAAAATCACATGTAGCAATGCAACATCTTCTTTATATGTTTTGTTGAGAAATGGAGATAGCAATTCTCCTATTTTCTGCATGCAAGATTAGCTGATATTTTTTTCTCCAGTAAAAGCAAGCTGCTACTGAAAGTTTAATGTATTCTCTTTCCTTCATTTCCATTGGAGCATGAAAAAAAATAGTGAGGACTTTTAGATTCTGGAATAACAGCTACTGCTGTTGATTTTGAACCATGCCTGCTGCTCTTCCCAATATTCTTTCCGATTGTATGTCTATAGTTGGTGATTTGCATGACGATAAGCAGAATTGAAATCTGAATTGTGGTTGTGTGGTGGCATATTAAATCAGCATGGTGTTGGCATTTATTTAAAAAAAAACAGACCAGAATGAGAAGAGAAAGGCAGTCTGGTGTAATAGTATCTGTTCAATATTAGACAGTAGCTAAAAGGATATGTAAAAGTATACATTTTTCTTTAAAATCGAATCATGTCATGCATTTCTAGGAACTACTCTAATTCAGTGTTCTTACAGAAGACCATATTTACTTTGGTTAAAAAATACAGTAAAATTCTTCAGCAACATCTCATTAACCAAACCTTAAAATTGGTATCGCCTGATGCTTTGTGCCTGGAATGCTGTCAAGGAGAACAGCAGTATCCCAGACGCAAGGAACGTGATGTTTCAGGGCAGTGGCCATTCATATCAAACTCTCAAGACACCCTGGAAAACTATATGTTAGCAAAGCCCAGAGCCTTTTTTCTCTCCATTGTAGAGGCACCAGGGAAAAAAGGGCAATCTCAAAAAGAGCCCTCCAGGAGCAGCTGTTGCTTAATCTTCGACTGGAAGTTGGAGAATGACAGGGTTTGGGGCTCATGGATGGAAGGTTGTAGATTCTCCCTCACTATTCTTCTTAGGCAAAAGAAAGAGCCCACATTCTAATTGGTCTACCAGTAGGAGACTGGCAATTTAAAACACAAATACCCATTCCATTATTGAGGTGCGGTAGGGTGGAAAAGTGGTAAGGGGCGTGGTGGCTCAGCGGGTAAGACACCAGGCTTGTCGATCGGAAGATCGCAAGTTCAGAGGTTCGAATCCCTAGCCCTGCGTGCGGAGTGAGCTCCTGCACTAGCTCCAGCTCTTGCCAACCTAGCGATTCGAAAGCATGCAAATGCAAGTAGATGAATAGGTACCACTTCGGTGGGTAGGTAACAGCATTCCACGCGCGTCATGCAGCCACATGACTGTGGAAGCGTCTTCGGACAACGCTGGCTCTTCAGCTAACAAACGGAAATGAGCACCGGCCCCTAGAGTCGGACACGACTGCACAAATGTGCAGGGGGAACCTTTACCTTTTTTAGGGTGGAAAAAGGAGAAGAGAGAGAGCATAATCACAAGGTTGTTTTATTTCTATAAAATGGATAATGTAAAAAGTAAAGGTAAAGTTTTTCTCTGCACAGTCGTGTCCAACTCTAGGGGGCGGTGCTCATCTCCGTTTCTTAGCTGAAGAGCCAGCGTTGTCCGAAGACGCTTCCACGGTCATGTGGCCGGCATGACGCACGCGGAATGCTGTTACCTACCCACCGAAGTGGTACCTATTCATCTACTTGCATGTGCATGCTTTCCAATTGCTAGGTTGGCAAGAGCTGGGGCTAGTGCGGGAGCTCACTCTGTCACACGGGGCTAGGGATTCGAATCGCCGAACTTGCGATCTTCCGATTGAGAAGCCTGGCATCTTAACTGCTGAGCCATCACACATTTTTTCATGTAGGATTGACAACAGAATGGAATATTAATTTTAACACAGAACAAATGGTTTAAACGGATCTCTTCTTTGTGCCTCTACTCCTCATCACCCCACTTTTTCTTTGCCATTAGTTACACTTAGATCGTAATCTACCCCTCCAAAACCATGAAAAAAAGTTTTACATAATCTCAAAAAGATTTCAAAAAATAAAAGGTTAAGCCATCTGTTATATCTCCCTCCCTATAATTAGTGTCTTGTTCATCTACTTTTTTATATAAAGCAACTATTATGCAAATATTCAGCAATTTTGTTTCAAATCCTCTTTGTACTTAGATGAGCAATTTTGTTTAATTCAAATTCAACTGCCTCTACCACCTCACCCCATAATTTTTTTTCCTGTTTCCTTTCATCGTCTATCTTGTATTTATGATGATGGTGATGATGATTGTAATTTTGCAGAAAGGGTGGTCATTATGAAATATGTTTATATTTAGTGAATCATGTTTTGAGGTGTTCATATGAAATGAAGTCACAGAACAGCTCCTCTCTTACAGAGGAATCCTCACTTTCTACCTCTTTATAGTACAAACATTAGAAATAGTAATTAGTAGACCTGTGTGAATCAAGTCTGATCCTATTCAATTTGGTTAAAGTTGATTTGGTTTAGTTTTAGCTGTGTTTCCTTTTGCTTTTCTTCTTTCACGTCTTTACTTTCATTGACTTACTATTTATTGCTACCCTCTCTGGATAATTGGTTTCACTGTCAAACTGTTCTAACTCTTACGAATTTTTTTCTAACATTCAGTTGGAATCTGGTTTCTTATAAGTTAAACCCACTATGCCATGTCTTGCCCATTGGAAGGAGAGAACAGGTCTCAACTTCTTGTGACATCCTTTGAGGTGTACTAATAATGTTATCAATCTTTCTTCACAGGTCTTAGTTTCTAACCCCCTAACCATCTTTGTTGCTTTTTGCTGGATCTATTCCAATTTCTCTGAATTCTTTTTAAAGTATAATGCCCACACTACAATAAAGTTCTTGAGATAGGGTCTGACCAGGTGAAATGAAAAGGAATGATTACTTCCTGTAATTTGAAAATTATACTTTGGCTGGTGCAGCCTAGAAATAAATTTCCCTTTTTTTGTAGTAATAGCAGACTGTTGGCTGATACTGGGTTCATAATCAACTACTATTCCAGTATTTTTTCTTCTTTTACAAGCCGGGTATTCCCCATCCTATACCTGTGCATTGATTTTTGTTTCCTAACTAAATGTTGTATCACATACAGCTTTGATGAGCATCCCTTATACCTGTCCTATCCCAGCCCAATCACATGAAATACACCAGGGAGGCAGTTGTAAAACTTTACTGAGAAACTTGTGAGGTAAACTTGTGAGGTAACGAACAGGCGGCAAGGAAGTGTGAGCGCAAACGCACACACTCTAAAGAAACAAGCCCGTAAAGTCCCACGAGCTTGCCTTAAGGGAGTTTCACGTTCAAAACAAGATTAGTCAGCGAGTCCAAGAGTCAGGTCACAAGGTTTCTGATCAGGAGTCAAGGCACATGGAGTCCAGTAAGCAGACAGTTGTCTCCAATGAGGCAGACCTGGGTGGGGCTTATTTAGGAGGGCGGGGCTGCTTTCTCACACATAGCCTCGCCAACCTCTGCTGTTCCTCTCTCCGCTCTCCTTTCTTGAGCACTGGGAGGGGGCGGCAGCTCTGAGTCTTCGTCCTCACTAATCAGCGGTGCCTGTGCCTGCTGCTCACTGACCAGCCCCGCCTCCTCTGACTGCCCAGGCGGCCTTTTATCTAGAGCTGTCTGCTCGCCCTCCATCTCTATGTCAGAGGCTGGCCACCCATCCTTGTCATCTGACTCTGACTCCGAGCCCCCCATGGACTCCAAGCCCAAGCCCCCCATGACAATACCACTTCATCCCAATCATTAATAAAAATATTGAAAAACAGATGGCACAGCACTGATGCTTGTAGTATCCACTTGACCTCTCTTGATAAGCACTCTCTCTGTACAATTTTCAACCCAGCTACAGTATGTATTTACTTAATTATGATGCCATCTAGCACAAAGTAGCTAAGCAGCATGTCATAGAGTACCTTGTCAAATGCTTTGCTGAAATCAAGATATATTAAGTAAGGAGGTAGTTTAAAAGTCTCAAAGTAGGAAGTCCTGCTCTTCCATTCTGCTCTTCACACTTTCCTCTTAACCCATGGTTTTTGTATAGTCCTGGCATATCTATCTGTATTCTTTGTCCATTTCTTGTATGTGTCCTTTTAAAATCTTCACTAAGCTTTTTATGCAGCCAGATTGGTTTCGTTTTGATCCAGAGAATCATATTAACCCTTTGAATCAAATTTCCAAACTGAATATTCACACAACCTGTTAATCAGTGGATCCAGCATAGATCCTAGTGCCAATTTGTGACATTTCCATGCTGCTATACCCATACTGCAAGATAGTGGCCTGCAGTTCATGAGACATGAAGAACCAGAGTTGTTATCAAGAGCTAGATGCCAAAATGCAGAATATCATGCTAGGCAATATCTGTGCCTTGGAGGTGAAGGAACAATAATAGATGAGAACATTTCTATAAATTAAATAAAGTTGAATTAAGACATCATGGGAAGCCAATTAACATTGTGCATAGTCCTTTCTCCTGCAAGCAGGAAGAAAAATTCCCATAGAGGTAGTTCTTTAAAAGAAGATTGCATAACTAATCAAAATACTAAAGCATCTACAGTAAATTATGCTTCCAAATTGGGTTGTATCTAGGAGTTTCAACATTTTGGTTTCTTGTCAAATGTATTTTTCTTAATCGGATAAAAGCATGAATAGTACTGAAAGTTGCTTCTTCTGGGACCTTGGAGAGATGACTTTTCTGTGGCCATCCCTGCCCTGTCAGATAACCCACACCCACACATCCCATTCATTTAAGAAAGTCCTTAAAATGTAGTTCTTTCAGCAAGTCCTGGGGCAGAGTGATTTGTGACCCTGTACTGATATTGGGCTTTTATTCCTTATTCTTGATGTTTCCCTCCCCAATACAGTAATATATTGTTGTTTATTACTTGCTTTATTCTTTTAATATGCTATACACTGCTTAGAGTTGGTTGGAGTATTGAGGTGACTTACACATTCAACTAACAAACAAGGAATAGTTTTGCTGAAATCTGCTTTCTCTGAGAAAGTTCCATTAAAACAGTGTCTATTCAGCAAGGTTTTCTACAAGAACACATGAAGATTTTATTTTGAAAAATTCTAAGAAAATTGATGGAAGAAATTATATGCAACAGTGGTAGTTTTCGATTTAAACTAATCCACATATCCTTAAATAATGTGAAAAGAATAAACTATTAAAAATCACATTACAAAAACATTAGCAATATAACTCAAAGAAATAGAAATAAAATTAATCATCCATGAAATGATTAAGAGAATAAGAGAATAAAAGCTACTAAGCCAAGTATCTCTGGGAACAATATTCCATAACCAGGTTAGCATCAGCAGAATAGATCCTATTATCAGATAGTAATCTGAGCATTGCTGTATGATGAAGATCTTAAAAGAATGTGCTGGCTCGCAGGAGAGGAAATGGACTTTCCTGAATTTCTTATTTAGCAATTTTGTACTAAACTGGAAGCACAGAACGTCCTTTGTATGTGAACACTGAGCTGTAATTTTAATTTTAATTTTAATTTTTTCTTGTAGGAAGCACTTATAATGGCAAGTATGGACCATCCACATCTGGTTCGATTACTAGGAGTCTGTTTGAGCCCCACCATCCAGCTAGTTACTCAGCTGATGCCCCATGGTTGCTTACTAGACTACGTGCATGAACATAAGGATAACATTGGTTCCCAGGTTTTGCTTAACTGGTGTGTTCAGATAGCCAAGGTAAGCTATTACAGGTTTTACTTATGGGTGGAACCTGTCATTGATTTTCACTTTATATTTCAAACGTTTTGAGAACTGTTTTTTTTTAAATCATATCTGTAGCATTATGTTAATTTATGGATTACATGATTGAAACTGTAAAGGACAAAGGAAATGTTGTATTCTTTTGCTAAATTTTAATATATTTTTTTTCCTGTGTTGAGTATGATGCATTTTTAGTACTGATATGATTATTTTTCTACAGCAAAATTAGTATGTGCCAAGTTATGACTCTTTGAAATTGTCTAACAGAAATTAACTTTAAAAAGAAGATAATCTAGATTGCTGGATTATGGAGATTTTTGTGTATGGAAGAGATGGTTGAGTTTTGACAAATTTGACCACATGTGAACAGTTTGACAGAGGGAACAGAGGAATTATTATTTTATATAATAACATTAAGTGACATATTGCACTTCATGGATTAAATTGAAAGATCATCTTTATCTGGTCACATTTTAATTACAACTTAACTAATTTATACTAATATGTGAACTGAAATGGTGTTATACTTTAATACCTGTACTTTTCAGTGTTGCAGTTCAGTGCATATCTAGGAGAGAAGTGTGCACAGAAATGTTTATGTTAGTAAAAAATTGGGGAAATTTGCTCATATATACAGGATATTAGGCTGTTTGATTACTGTATATGTACTATACGTGTTCATAATACATTTTTTACTTTTTACTTTTCTGGACGTGAAAATATCTGGCTTGCAAAGGAAATGGTTTATTGCATGTAGGGAAGGTTGAAAATTTCAACTGGTCCACAATCAACCAAATTGCTCCTCCCAGACTAACTGCAGTTCCCAGTACAGCTATCCTTTGGATTTCATACTTGGGCCAAACAGTTAAGCTCAAAAAAGTTGCATGTTTGGATTTTGTACAAAAATGCCTAAAACAATGCATATTTTCTGGGGTATTCAGTTCCCAAATTCTCAAATCAAGTATGCTTGATGCAAATAGCAAATTAAATAGTAAAACATCTGACTTGAGTGCCATTCAGTGGTACCCAGAGGATTTTGCCACTTTTGTACATTCAACATTGTAATGCATGGTGAAGAGACACCATGACACTGCTTTTCTCAGTCAGACCCGCTCCCTGCGCCCTTGCATTCTGCTGTGACCACTGCTGGTGCCATTGCAGAATATGAGAAAAGTTGTCTAGAATGTCTTCTGGACCAATTGTGTAAGATTAGTTTCTGGTGTTGCAGCCTCAGAAAGTGGGATGTGAATGCCTGTTTATAGGATGTTAATAGCAGTAGCCTTGGAAGTGAACTTCTGCATGCCTTCCTCAGAAATGCTCCCTAGACTCTTCAGTTTGGACATTTTCTGCCAAAAGACTAATACACCCTTTTGGGTGAAGTGGTCAAACAGATTGTAACCAATCAACTACAGTAGTGCTTGAATGAAAGGGATTTTCTTTCATGAAAAAAAAATGAAAGGGATTTTCTACACTCATTTCAATCTGGCTTCATCCTTGATTGACTTTGTATCTGACTTGTACTTGAAACAAGAAAGGGGAGCATGACACTGATGATTTACCTGGATCTCTTGGCTGTTTTAGGTAACATCAGTCATCACATTTTCTTAGGACAGCTCTGTTAAATGGGATTTTGGCATGTTGTGAGACAATAGTTCCCCTCCTTTATTTTTAAGATACTGTAGGAAGTCATTCAGAGATTTGTAATTAGTATCTTTCAGTTCCATTTCAGTCAGATAAGATAAGGCTGTGATGATAAGGATCACTCAGAGTTGAAGACAGACCTATTGATCATTGGATCTAATGCTTCCCTTCCCTCCTTCCAAAGCTATTTTGCACAAATACCTATAGGTTTTTAAATTGTGTACCTACCATGGCACCATAATCTGGGATGAAGCTCCAGAATATCAAATTAGGATAGAGCTTTAAGAAGGGTTTTGAATTAGTGAGCAAAAATTGTCCCAAATTTCTGGTAACATCTCCAGGTAGTTCTTACACCAGTCACATACAGTACGTAGGCTGGGACTGTACATACCATACAGCTCAGTTGAGCCCCTTGGTTCCCCAGGACTTGGTCAGATAAACGCAGGAGCTGGGTACAGTCCCCTTGGCAACTTCAACTGTCTTGGAGAGCTTTTCTGGCTATATTTTTGGAATTACCCAATGCCTGCATAGCTTGGCTTGTTACAATCAACCTTTGGAGCTTTTACATAGTCTATATTTTAGCTCTAACCAATGGCTTGAACCAGGTCATAAAACAGATACTGTTTTATTTTCATACAATTTAATTACATAACAATTTTTTAGTGAAAGTAAACACTGATGAAAAAATTAGCAAACCTCATTAGAATCCAGCTTTTCTGAATATTTCAAGAATATTATTATTTCTACTTATGATGGTAAAGAAAAAACTATGCACTTTTGGAGTATGTGGCCAAAAGTTTCTTTGCCACACTGCACTGGATTTACTCTCAAGTTTAGATTTCCTAAAGCAGTTTGGCAAGATTTATTGTGCTTGTCTAGAAAGCTACTCAGAGCACAATCAAAAATATCCACTGACCCTTTCAGACAGTTATTTGTGTGGCCTGAAGTTGTTTTGGATGTTTGCCTTTTATTAACTATATCTTTGTCTACATCAGTTTCTGGTGACAGTTTTCTGTACTGAGGCTGAAGAAGAAGGAACAAAGGGTCCTTTAGTTTTATTGTGAATTTTGTTTTGTGAATGGTTGAAAATGAGGTTACCTCTGCTGTAGCAGGCATCAGCCCTACTGTGTCTGTCTTTGTCTGCTTTTGTGCAGTGTTATTTATTAAAGCTCCTGGTTCAGAGGAAATCATTTGGCATGAAAGTTCCTTTCCAGCTGTCTCAAATTGTGTATGAAAAGCTACAAATACTGCAAAGGATCTCACTCAGTTTGCCAGGAGCAATATGCTTCTGACAATATCACTTGGAATGGGGTAGTTGGTTAATATTATTGAAGATTATCTGTTTAGGATTGAGATCTTCGCTGTTTTTTTTGTACATCGGTGGTGTATATATGTTTTAAAAACAAAAGAGGAATTGTAATACATTTGCCTTTTCCATACGAGTTTTCCTTTCCCAGGAAAGTTTGCAAAAAAATACATGTGTTTTTATACACTGGCAGACTCATAGTGCAATCTGTTTTTACCTGTTCTGAAACAAATTCCACTGAGTTCATTGGGCTTACTCCCCAAAGCCAAGGTATGGTGGCTTTGATATTTCTGAATGTGTCCATCACACTGATTAATCATTAAGCTAGGTTAGGCTGACCATACATCCCATTTTGAACGGGACAGTCCCGTTTTCTAAACAGTTCCTGACCGTCCCATCGTTTTAATCAAAATGTCCATTTTGTCCCGTTCTCAATGAGCAGTGAGGCTTTGTTAGATGGAGTGCGGGCAGGCGGGCGAGTGTGCGTGCGGGCGGACACGCGCAGGTGCACGCACACGTGGGTCCCTTTTCTGTCTCAAGGAAATATGGTCAGCCTAAGCTAGGTACTTCTTTAAAGTACAAGCATTTCACATTCTCTCTAAAATAATTGTTAAGTTTAGGATAGATGCTTATGAGGAGGTCTCCAAATTCTTGGCTTGAGGCATATAATGTTACAAAGTTTGCCAAATTCCACAGACATAGACTTTCTCATTGCAGTGAGAACTTAGATTTCATATATATCATACATATCATACATACCACAGTGCTTCATATTCTCAAAAAGACTGAACTTCGTGTGAATGAGGTGAAATGATGAAAGATGTTTTTCCTTTCCTTCATCATGATGGCCTGCTTTGTGATAATTGGAATCTGATTTTGGAAATTCTGTCTTATCCCAATTATTTATTAGGGCATGGCCAACTGCTTTAAGTATTTCTATACTGTATTGAAATAATATTTTGATCCTTTTCTTTCCCAGGAGACTGCCAGTAATTCTGTAACTGTATTATTCTTAATAGTAAGAACAAGAACAAGAAGCCAAAGTGATAAGCAATTTTGTGTATTGGAATGTCAATGAGATTCCCAGGGGATATCCTTTTAACATCTTTTGGATATAAAAGAATTCCAAAATTGCATTAACCTTGGCAAAGTGTCAGTTGGGAGAGAAAGTACAATAATATTAGCCTAAAAACACTTGGAATCAATTTTTTTCTCAGAAAAAAAGTCAGATCATTATTGTTCTGCCTCCAGTGGCACTTGCTCCCCCTTAGTTTAAGAGAGACCCACTTTTTTTTTCATTTGCAGCTCAAAATGGAGATGCATCTTTCATGCATCTACTATATAAATCCACTAGTTCATACGTTCATGAACTAATTGTGCATGTGCCTTTTTCTCTTGGAGAATGTTACCTCCCTCATCACAAAATCGACATGAAATGTCAGAATTCTTGAAGAAAGAAATCATCTATCTGTAGGACTGACCCAAGGACTATAGGATTATCCCAAGTTACTTGAGTGTTCTGTAAGCAGGAGGCGAATATGTGCTTTTCTCCTACTAGATATCAGCATAGCAATTTGCAGATGATGAATTGTTCCCAGTTTTACTCTACATATTGAAGACAGTTTTAAGTTGTAAGACATTAGGACTTGTCCTTTTTGCTTGTTCTGGAAGCTAATGAAAACTCTATATCATGCTATTAACTGACTACTGAATGACTGCTGTCGTACCACATCCATCAAGGGTGGGTATAACACAAATGTGTGGAATTGATGCTCCTAAGGGAAAATCCCAATGGGAAATTAGTTAGCTTTGCATAACTAAATCAACTTTTTCTGTTACTATTAGATTACCATGTCTCTGTGCACATTAATACTGAGATCAAGATTCTCACCTAGTAGAACTCTTGGGATTCAAGAGGATTTCCATGGTTACACTAGCTTAAAAATCAAGTTCAAGGAACATTATAGCATTTCCCGCACCTCTCCTGTGTGAATCAGCAGCCACAATGATTAGCACAGAGAGAACAAGCCTTCACAGTTAAAATAGTTTTCTAAGATTAGGGCCATTTGGCTGTATTGTTAGAGAAGAGCCTTTTCCTTTTATTCTCTTTGGCAGCATTTGATTGATAAGCAGGCTAGTTAAAAGCAGCTTTCCTTATTTTCAAGCAGCCAGGAGTGAAAGATGGGAAGACTGTGTGTGCAGTAGGAGGAAGCAAGGGTGAGCAGAAAGGGTGAGAGGAGGTGAAGGGATGTAGCTGTGGTTCAAGGTCTTTCTTTTTTATTAAGCAGTTCTGGCTTACAGCTTATGAAAAGCCTGACGAGGAGTGGACAAAGGATGAGGTTAATGATGGTCATCTATCAGCTGCCCATATTTTAAACTTCAAGATGTCTCTATTCCCAATCTCCATGCCATGACAAGGCTAATTGTATAATTATTATGCTGCACCAACAACATACTTATGCTAGCAAGGACCAGGACTAAAGGCTGTTTTAATTGCCACTCTGAGAGAGTTCATTTACACAAAGCAGAGTTTACTAATGGAGGTGCTCTGATAAGAAGTGTAGTCTATAGCACAGGAAACCAAGAACCCATCCAGTTCTACATTTATTTCAAAGTTTAAATTATTGATTTACTCATGTGTGTGTGTCTGTTGTGTGTCAACGTTAAGCAACTAAATCCCTGCTTCTTTAAAGGACAGATGTACATTATGTACATGTGCATTTGTCCCTGTACAAAAATGCTCCCATAAAATAATAAAACTGTAAAATGAATGCAATCAAATGAAATGTTTATGTTGTAACATTAGATAAAGAGGAAAGCTCAAGGACTCCTGAAGTTGCTTAGAGTCTATTTCTGATTAGCCTCTTCAGAAACTAAGATGGAGATTGGATCATGGAGAGGCATGGCTCCTACTTCTTCTACCTTACTCTGGAGGCACTGTACCTAAGAAAATTATTCTGTCCAATGTTAAAACTTGGGTGGATGCAAGAAATAATTTTCTAGATCCTAGATAATTTAATTATTACTTGAAATCTGTCAGGCTGTCACTGCTGTGCTGTGTTTCAGTTTTTCATCACTGGAAACAATGGCAACAGAACCCTGCAAAGCCCTCCCTGGGCTTCTGCAAAGCCAGAGCTCAATTCATCATCACAGAAGAGCAACACACATAGGACATTCCTCCCCTTTTGCTCAGAGGGTTTTGGTTCCGGAGTGTGGCTCAATCTCACCATTTCCCCCTTTCTCTGGAGTCCTGAGGCTAAAAGCTTCCTGCTTGCACTTTTGTGCCCTCCCTCTGCCCTCTTTGCATTAGGCAGGCAACTCACCACCCAGTTCCATCCCAGTCAAATTAGTTATTGCAAAAAAAATATGTTATTTATCTTATATCACATATTTATATTTTAAGAATAAAAATGGAAAAAGCAATAAAATACAAACAAAAAGAGAGGCGATGAAGGAGGGGAGCATAAAATAAAAAGAGAATCCCTTTCCCAGCCAAATATCCCTTAAAATTTTATTTGATTGATTGATTGATTGATTGATTGATTGATATAGCCACCCATCTCCCAATAAGTGACTGGGAGGGGTACATCATTCAATTAGTATGCTGAAATAAATAATTTCTTGCCTGTTTATGGAAAACAGGAAAGGAAAAGACAGTAGAAATTTTTCTTCTCAAGGAGGTCAGTAATAGTGAGGCTGTGGACAGAAATGCCGCATTCCTGGTGGTCCTTGAACTCCCTGTAGGAGTGGTGGGAAAGAAGGACAGGCCAGCTGGGGGAGCCAAAAGAGATGGAGCTCAGTGGGGCTTTCGGGAGGAATCTGGCTTCGCTTCTCCCTGCCCTGCAACTGGAAGAAGGCTTCTACCAAAGAGGAGTCGCTGCCCCAGATAGGCCAAGGGATCCTTGCCTCCAAACAAAAGCATTGTAATAAGGGGGGGGGGACTAACTTGGTCCCATGAATCTGTCAGAAAGCAAGCAGCTACTGGATAGGCAGCTATTGTACTGTACATCTTTCGAAGCATGCTATATATATAACTTTGGACAGTTATATTTGCCAAAGAACTACTGTATATACATTCGTTCCATTTTTAAGGTTTCCATTTACGTAGCTGCCTTTTGTATTTGCTAAGATGCTTAATGCAATACATGGCAATGTATGGACATTTATAGAGTCTTCATAGCATCACCCAGCTATCACGGAAGTGATATAATGCCTGCCCTTATTGCTGTTATTTTGGCACAATGATGGATAGATAATTCTAGAAGATGCTATAAGTTGCTAGTGGGGAAATAACTTAAGTAGAATAATGTGTAATACAATTCAATAACATTTACTCTACTGTACATTCCTAAATCTACTACCTTGTGTAAGTCCTTTATTCTGGTAATCTTGTCACCTTAAGGGAAAAAATAGGGGAAAGGGAACAAAAATCTTGTTAGATATAATACACAGCCTGTTTTTGCATCAGATGAGGTGGTCCATTTTGTTTATGTATTCTCTTCACCCATACAGATGGTCTAGTAGAAATGTAATGTTATATGCTTATCCATTTAATGTGTTTAATTTTATATGAGGCTATCATACAATAGGTATACTTCTAAAGTAGACTGTTTCTAATGTGACATATCTGACAATGAGCGTGAACCTATTTCAAAGGAAGAATAAGTAAATGTGTAAAAGAAGAGAGAATGCCCAAAAGAGCAGGAAATTACCAGATTTTGAAGCCAGTAAAATGTTCAAGACCAGGTCCACATATTGCAATAGGCCATTGTGCCTTTAAGTATGGTTTATTAAATAAACCACAGTTAGCTGGATTCACACGTATGATACTAAACCAGGCTTATAAATCAAAATGGCTGGGTTCAAACAGCTGAACCCAAACTAAACAAATCACATTATGGTTAAGTGCAGTGTGTACCCAAGGCATTGAGTGAGAGAAAAAAAGCAGTAACAAGAAAACACAAAGATTGGGGAAGCAAAAAGGACGGCTCCATCAAAAGATGGCAATGACTTTGGACTAATCCCAATACAAAGACTAGATTCATACAACATAGGAAACTGTGTGACTTGCTCGTTTATGACTTGGTGAGTTTGTGATTGTGGCTTGTATGCCCCCAGGAAATGTTGACACTCAATAAACCATACTTAAGCAAACCATGGTTTTTGTTTTGGGTGAACACAGCAATATTTTCAGCATGCTTGGGATTTGGTTGTAAAACAGGATGCTTTTGAAGTTAAGAATGCAGTGATCAGGTACGGTGTAGGAGTGCATCTCTTTGGGGTTCTGAAAGTTAGGGCTTTCATTCTGCTTATGTGGTGAATGTGCTCTCTTGCTAGGAAGTAGAAGATGTGTGTGTGCTTCTGTTATGTGTCTTTTCCATCTTTAATAACAACATGTAATGGGGTTTATGTCTCACAATTGTAATGTTTCATTTCATCTGGTACATCCCTCTCTGTGCAGTCAAATTGAATGGTCAAACCACAATGTCAAATTGGGATCAGCAACCTGAAGCCTCCTAGATACTGTTGAGCCACAACTTTCAAAAGCTCTAACTGGCAGAAGCAATAGGAAGGGATGCTGAAACATCTGCGGAACTGGAGAGTTCTCCCTAGTCATGGCCTATGGAGGGATAATAGGACTCTGTTCAAATTCTGAACCTTAGAAACTAAGGAACCACCCCTAATACAGTCTCTTGCAGTGCCTGTTGCAATTGCTCCCAGAGGTCTGACATGAGGGTAAAACTCAGCTAGGAAAAGGACTGGAGGAACTCCAGTCCCCATCTCAGGACATTCATTGAACAGAGAAGTCAGCAATGGTCACTTGCTCCGTAAAAATAAAAGAACGCTACCTAAAACTTTACCTGCCTGAACTTATCAGGGACCTTAATTTTTAAGGATATTGATGGTAGGGCTCCCTGAGAGACCGGCGAATGATCAGGCCTTTATTTTCACGGAATGCTGGAAGATGTATGGGTTTCAGCAGATTGCTGAGTCTTGGGGGAAATCACCCCAGGGTGTAGATTTTGATCTGCCAGGGCCTAGCCATATACTTGTTCAGACAAATAGCTTAGCAAAAGGAATGGGCGGTGGATTTATCATATTTGTATGCTAGATTCAAGTGAAATTTCAAAAGAAAATACAGTTATCCAGTTTTCATCATCATTAAGTAATAGACAACATTGACTTGATAAATATGCGTGTAAAGTTGTAACTTAGTGGACTGAATACTGCCATTTCCAATAGAAGCCAAGTGCCTAGTCCCCCTGAGTCTTTTTGAAAACTACAGCACTCATCAAACTATGTTCCTCTAATTACTATAGCATTATTAATTATGGCTAACACATTGCAAAGAAAGGCAGCCATTATGCCCTTGGAGAGCTGCCACTGAAGCATGGCATCCCATTAATTAAGAATTGTAGGGTAGGATATTTTCCTGTTCACTCTTCTCCATTTTCAAATTTATTTTTCCTTTTGCATGATCTTTGACTCATTTCTCTCAGCCTTTTTGATTTTTTACCTTACCTTCTGTTTCTTCTACTATATTTCTGCTAGTTGGGCTTGTAGTTGCTTCCCAGGTAAGTGTGATTTTGTTTTTTCCTTCACCATCACCCTTTGCACTTCTTCTTCCTATATTCTGCCTTTTTTTTTGTAAAAGCTCACTTCAGTTAGGATGTTTGTATATTAGGGGTGTGAATTGAATCACCCAGAACAGATTCAAATTCAAGATTTGAAGGTGGCAAGATTCTAAAATTGATTAAATAAAAGATTTAACCATAAAGTATATGGGGGAAGCACCAACTTCAACTGCTTCACTTTTTGTGGGAGAATGGAATGAAACTAGAAGTCTGGGTGATCCTTAAGAACACGGCTGAACAACCTTTTGAGGACCAGGGATACATTTCGCATTTAGTGGCTATCTAATGGCTGCAGTGAGTGGAGTAATGATGCAAAGTAGGTGAAACCAGGTTTCTTAATTTCTTTTGGGGAATGGATTAGGGAAGAGTTGGGGTTTTGCATTATAAAGTACAGATAGCCCTCTTTATTTACAAGGGGTCCATTCCAGCCGAACAGCTGCAGATATTGAGTATGAAAAAGCCTGTCCAGCATTTTACACATGCATAAAATCCACAAAAAGCAATGCATTAACTCCTGGGGAAAAAAATCCTAAACCATGGATTTCCTGTGGATAATGAGATCTGGTCTGTATTTTCCAACCACACATAAGGGAAAGTGAATAATGAGGGTCACCTATATATTATGCCTATTTTGGCCCCATGTCATTTTTTCCCTGCATTTTGCACCTTGAAATGGCAGTAAACCAGGACACCAGTTCTGACATCTGTGGTTTGGGGAATTCAAGAAAGACGTTTGAGGAACAGAAGTGGCCCTGGAGCCACAGATTGTCCATTCTGCTTTAGAGGACATTCAACCTGAAAGTTTAACCCAGAATTTTGAGATTGGGGGAGGGGGGTTGTCTGAAAGATCTGAAAGACTACAGATAATCAGGACAGAGAGATCGATAAGGAGGTCAGAAAATCGTTCAAAATCAAGGAAATACAAGAAAGAAAGGGATTTGGAGAGAGGTGGAAGATCACTTACAAAAGAGCAAAATCCGAGGGTTTTTCCCCTCTGCCCCTTCTGTCTAAACAAATTCTAGCAGAGGAATGAGAGGCTCAACCAGCAGAGTAATACCCCCTAAGCACAGTGATGCTATCAGGGAATCTATCACACAAAGTAAAGCCCCCTGCTTTGTTCACATATGGTTGCAACAGTATTTGAGACTCTGTGAACCCCAAACATCAATTGAAACTCCACATTGCTTGTTTGGCCAAATCTTCTTTAAATCAAATCAAAAATTTCCCACAGACATATTATATACCAAACTTAATTTTCAATTTTTACTTAATACCCTATTTTATAGAAGTTAACACCTAAGATTACCTTAGTAGAATGAACTGTTCTATTGCTCCTCATTATGAATCAAAAGATTATGCATGTTCAAAGGAACTTTTATTTTTCTGACATTGGTGTTTAAATAATGGAATAAAATTAGAAAACCATAGCAAATGACAAAATCCATGTAAAGCAAACCTAAATTAAAACCTTGCTTGTTTTCCAGACTGAATGGAACTGAATTGATCTTTATTATGGTCAAAGACCAGAGTGCCTTATAAATAAAAACATCCATACCATATGACATCTAATAACTAATAAAACTTCAATATGTAATATCCTTTTTTATTTTTTTGCTTCAGTCAGTGGCATTAGAAGATATTACACTGCTGTGGGCCTTTTTTACTAGATAAAAGAAGTTTGTGACCATATAAGTCACCTTCTTTTTTGTCAGCAAGAGACATAATTGTACCAATTGAAGAGAATATTTGTAGCTCAGGGTTGAACTGTGGAATCCTTGGTGTTCTCTGAACCTTGTTGTTTTCTTGCAGACATTTCATTGTCAGACCAGGCAACATCTTCAGAGCAAAAAGGGAGTGGAACTTGCTCTCTGTTTATATAACATGGCTTGTCCTGCTTGTGTTGGTGGAGGTGTTGTTCACTCATTGGGAGTTCCTTGATTGGGCTGTTGTTTGCTGTTTGGTTGATTGACTAAGTTAATAGTTCCTTGATCATCTGGTGTTAATCTTTGCATATCTGGGTGATGATTGCTGGCTTTTCTGTCTCTTTTGGATGGTATGTAAATGTTGTTTACCTCTATGTGTCTGTTGATGGCTGCTATGTCTGAGTGCCAGGCTTCCAGGAATTCTCTAGTGTTTTTGGATTTGGCTTGGTTTAGGATGCTCACAGTTTCCCAGTTGAAAGTATGGTTGAGTCTGTCCATGTGTTGTGAGATTAAGGAGTTTTCATCGTGTCTTCTGTCTGCTAGTTGGTGTTCGTTTATGCGTTCTGCTAGTCTTCTGCCTGTCTGTCCTACATAGTGGCTGTTACAGTCCTTACACTATATGTTGTAGATAACTCCTGTTTTTTCTTCTTGGGCTACAGGGTCTTTTGGGTTACATAATCGTTTATAATAAATACATTTCCCCCCACTGGAAGCATATTCAAATGTTTCATATAGTATTCTGTAGTCCATTTTTAAAAAATTAATTATAAGAATCTCAAGGAAGCATAGCACTCCCTCCTCCCATCTTTCACCACAACAACCCTGTGAGGTAGGTTGGGCTGAGTGAGAGTGGCCCTAAGTCACCAAGTGGGCTGAAGGGCTGAACAGGGATTTACCCCTGGATCTCCCTTCTCCTAGTCCAGTGCCTTAACCATCATACCACACTGCCTCCTAATGAATCACGGTTTTACTGTATATACCATGTATTGAGGCCAAATGAGATTATTCAAAATGTCACAGAACTTTTCTTCCATCTGCTTTCAATGAGTGACATTACAATGAATTGGCTCCAAGATGAGTCTTGCTTAACATAGATTACTAAAAGTAACCTGTTCCACTGATATCAGGGGTTTTCTCTATCCCTAAGCATGGTTTGTTAAATCTGGTTCTAATTTATTAAATTGGACTAACATTCATTTCATACCCCTGATAAAAATAAAATTAGCATCCATCCAATATAGAACAGACGCAAAGCAATGTTACTGCTGGATAATAAAGTCTCATATACAATTGTAATCGAAATTATTCAACCCCCATTGCAAATCAGGTTTATTGTCAAAATGTACAGACTTTCAGCTGTTTGCAATGAACAAATCAAACAAAAGCAATTGAAATAGCTCAACACAATGAATGCTTCAAGTGGTTTCCCCAAATTCAACTGAAAATGCAACTTATAATGACTTTTCCAGTCTCAAAATTATTCAACCCCCTGAATAGAATCCGTCACAACAGCACACATACAGTATGCAAAACCAGTGTTGTCTCAAGCACACCTGATGCAACTAATCAAGGGCTTTATTAGTTGCACCAGGTGTGCTTGAGCTGGAACACATGAAATACCTGAACTGGCTAGGGGTTTGTTGAGTGTCACATTTGACTGCATGTTAGAAATATGGCTAAGTCAAAAGAATGGTCCAAAAAGGTAAGAGAAGAGATCATTGCCCTTCACAAACAAGGAACAGGATACAAAAAGTGAAGGCACTGAATGTTCCTAGAGACACCATTGGAAGCATAGTTCGCAAGTTCAAAGTTAAAGGAACAGTGGTTACACTACCTGGATGGGGCAGAAAAAGGAAGCTGTCGATGGCTGCAACCAGATTTCTGAGAAGGCAGGTTGAGAGAAACCCTCGAGTGACTGCAAAAGACCTGCAGCAAGACTTGGTGGCAACAGGCACTGAGGTTTCAGTGAGCACTGAAAGGCGTGTACTAAACACAGAAGGTTTCCATGCCAGAACTCCAAGTCGTACACCACTACTGACCCAAAAGTACAAGAAAAGTCGGCTCCAATATGCTCACAATCATATAAATAAGCCACAGAAGTTTTGGGATTCTGTTCTGTGTAGCGATGAAACAAAACTGGAACTTTTTGGCCCGATGGATCAGCGGTATGTCTGGAGGAAGAATGAAGCATATGCTGAAAAGAACACTCTGCCTACAGTTAAGCATGGTGGTGGCTCGGTGATGCTCTGGGGCTGCTTTGCATCCTCTGGCACTGGAAACCTGCAGCGTGTGGAAGGCAAGATGGATTCATTGAAGTATCAGGAAATCCTAGGAGAAAACGTCATGCCGTCTGTAAGGAAGCTGAAGCTTGGGCGTCATTGGACCTTCCAACAGGACACTGATCCCAAGCATACCTCAAATTCCACTAAGGCTTGGATGCAGAAGAAGTCCTGGAAGATTCTACAGTGGCCATCACAGTCACCTGACTTGAACCCCTCTGGTGGGGTTCTCTGGTGGGATTTGAAGAAGGTGGTTGCAGCACACAAACCCAAGAATATTACTGAACCGGAGGCCATTGCTCATGAGGAATGGGCTAAGATTCCTCAGGAACGCTGCCAGAAGCTGGTGTCTGGCTATGCATCTCATTTGCAGCAGGTCATAACAGCAAAAGGGTGCTCTACTGAGTACTGAAGATGCTTGCCATGAATGGGTTGAATAATTTTGAGACTGGAGAAGTCATGATAAGTTGCATTTTCAGTTGAATTTTGGGACACCACTTGAAGCATTTGTTGTGTTGAGCTATTTCTATTGCTTTTGTTTGATTTGTTCATTGCAAACAGCTGAAAGTCTGTAAATGTCGACAATAAACCTGATTTGCAGTGGGGGTTGAATAATTTTGATTACAACTGTATTTGTCTTCATCTTAAGCTACAAAAACATTTTAATAGGTGAAAAGCAAAAATTACCTGGTATAATTTATAGGTGATTTTAGACTGAGAGAACATTCCCTAATTTCTAATATATTTTTCCATAAAACTGGGAATTATCCAAGAGTTAGTCCATACTTGTAGAAGTAACTATTAGAATGAGCCCTTTCTCATATTTCTTAATCCACATTGGTAGGAATATCTGGAATATTAACACAAACTGTTATTCTTTTAGTGCTGTAACCCTAAGCCAAGCATACTTCATGAAACCAGTATGAGGCCAGGCAGCATATATTGGAGTTAAAGGCACCAAAATAATATTCAATAAAACACTTTGACTATCATCAAATATACTGAGGCAGTTGGAAAAAGAAACCCATTACGTTTTTCTTAGCAGTCCCCAATAGACTGCCTTGGAAAAGTATTATTGAAAACCTCTCCTAAATCAGATTCAAGATATTATAGCAGCTTCTGTGAAGGTCTGTCAGGAATTCCATTATAAACCCATATTTTTCATGTTTATAAGGTAGCCACTCTTTTTTTCTAGACGGTGACTTGGTATAAGGAGTCTTGGTTTAAGGCAATTTTATTTTTTATTATTCGAGGAATTTATATGTGAGGGCATTTTGGATTACTTAACCATTAAAATATCATTAAACTATTATTCTGAATGCCAATCAATAATATTCAATATTCTGAATGCCATTGTTTATTGCAGTAATTTTTTTTAAAAAAACTTATTTTCTTATATTTTAACATGTTCAAAGCCACATATTTATAACACAACTAATTCCATACCAATAAGTATTAAAGCAGAAATTCTTTGTATATAAAGCACAGATATACTATGCATCTTAAATGTATGACAATAAGTTATTATTATTACTAAGTTTTGATTAATAAGTATATACCATTATTTAGATTATTAAATGAGAGCCAGTTTGGTGTAGTGGTTAAGGCACCGGGCTAGAAACCAGGAGACTGTGAGTTCTAGTGCCACCTTGGGCACGAAGCCAGCTGGGTGACATTGGGCCAGTCACTCTCTCTCAGCCCTAGGAAGCAGGCAATGGCAAACCACTTTGAAAAAAACCTTGCCAAGAAAACTGCAGGGACTTGTCCAGGCAGTCTCTGAGAATCAGAGACAATTGAACGGGAAAAAAAAGACTATTAATAATATTATGACTGGATACAGTACGTGTCATTTCTTGATCTGCAAAACTAAGGTTTCTAATATAGGTGCAGGACATCAACAAAATTCATTTCAAATGGGTGAAATGGTCACTTCCATGTTTATTTCTGTTTTTTGTTTTTGCTATAAGTGAAAAATTCTGCAAATTTAAATACATGTTGGAAATGGAGGAAAAATGTGTTTCATTATGTAATAGATATAGTTGATCCCTTGCAGAAGGATGTAGATGTTTTATTAATATTTACTTATTAACCATGATAAATATCTATGGAAAGGGATGGAATTCTATTCTAGGAACTATAAAGCATGAAAGTGACTGGCCTAACTCATTATTTTTCCCACCCATCATAGTTTCGGGTTTTTGCCTGTAGCTAAGACCGATGGATTTATTGCTTTAAGAACTCAGAAATTCTCTGTTAGATGTTTAACCTCTAACAGCAAAATCACAGCCATATCTATGCTGAAATGCCTTGAATGCTCTGAAGCTACCAATATCTATGAAGCTTTAGGAAAGTCAGTTAAATGTTCAGTGTTTCATACAGCTCATGGTCCCATCCATTGTTTTTTTTCCTTCGGCTACATTTTTCCGTTAGTGTGGCCTGCTGTATAAACAGGAGCCTTCCTCCAAAATGCATCTTGCTTCTAGATCCCACAATATATATGAATATAATTCAATAATAGCCCATGCATAATAGCGATTGAAATCTTCAACAATTGAAAATAGTTTTTCCAAGATAATATTTCATCCAAAGTTCACACGAATCCACTGTTGTTTCCACATACATATCAATGCAACACATACTTAAACCCCAGATCAAGGTTACCAGTTTGATTATGATGATGATGATGATGATGATGATGATGATGATGATAATAATAATAATAATAATAATAATAATAATAATAGAGAAGAAAGGAGAAGGTAAAGTCAGAACCACATGGATCTTGGCACACCGTTGATGTCAAGCCAGCATTTGAGCCCATGGGGTCATCTTGCAGTCAGGTATCATTAGTCAAACCATCTCCCTCTTTCCCTCTCTGCCATCTGTTTCCATCAATTCTATTTGTGTAAATTAACTCTCAGCATGCAGCCATTCTCACTCTTGTCATGATTGTCTGTAGCTTGAATCATGTCAACTGGATTTCTATTTTCTTAATGGAAACGTTTCGCTCCTTATCCAAGGGGCTTCTTCAGTCTGAGCAAAGTTGGTAAGGGAATCCTAAATATGTTCCTAGGTAGCTGTGTGACCTTACACCTGGGGCTAGGTCATGGTTATATTGAGATGTAATTTTTAAGTCCTTTTATCATCTAATGGAGGTGGCAAGCTAGAAATAGGGATCTACAGGAAACCCACACACACAGATCAATACCTGATGTTTGACTCCCACCATCCACTGCAGCACAAACTAGGAGTCATCAGGACATTGTCACACAGAGCAGAAACCATCCCCACCTCCATGGATTCCAAAAAGAATGAAAATCAGCACCTGAGAACAGCCCTGAAGGCCTGTGGATATCCAAATTGGGCCTTCACTAAATCTAAATCTACCAGACCTAAAACAGCGACAGATAGGGCTGAGACTCAAAGTAAACGAAAGAACCTGGTCATTCCCTACATGGCTGGCGTGTCTGAAAAGATAAAACGGATATTTGGCAAACACCACATACCTGTATATTTCAAACCCACCAACACACTGAAACAGAGGCTTGTACACCCCAAAGATCAAACTCCAAAACATAAGAAAAGCAATGTAGTTTATGCAATCCAGTGCAGTGAGGAGTGCTCTGAACTCTACATTGGAGAAACCAAACAACCTATGTACAGGAGGATGGCCCAACACAGGAGAAATAACACCACAGGACCAGAGTCAGCAGTTTATCTTCATCTAAAAGAAAAAGGACACTCATTTGAGGACATTAATGTTCACATTTTAGACAGAGAAGATAGGTGGTTTGAGAGAGGGGTCAAGGAATCCATTTATGCCAACTTGGAAAATCCTTCCTTGAATAGAGGTGGGGGCCTCAGGCACAAACTCTCCCCCATCTTCCTCCCCGTGTTGTCTTCTGTGCCTAGGAAGATTAAGACCATTTCAGAAGCTCAACAGCAGCATGGTGATTTTAACGACCCTCCATTAGATGATAAAAGGACTTAAAAATTACATCTCAATATAACCATGACCTAGCCCCAGGTGTAAGGTCACACAGCTACCTAGGAACATATTTAGGATTCCCTTACCAACTTTGCTCAGACTGAAGAAGCCCCTTGGATAAGGAGCGAAACGTTTCCATTAAGAAAATAGAAATCCAGTTGACATGATTCAAGCTACAGACAATTCCACCTGGATGACTGAGAACCTTCATAGACATCTTGTCATGATTCTTCTTCCTGTGTCCTACAGTCCAGACACAGTGACCTATATTTAAGACATTTGCCTGAAATCCTCAGTGCATTTGTTTTGCCCCTTGGGCATCGTGCGGCATCAACTTCATTGCCCAAGCAGGCCCATTGTGACTGAGTGGTACTGTAAGATAGCAGTGAAGACTTCATTGCTTCTTTATCTGGCCAGTCCAGATAAAGAACAGCCAGTTGTTTTCCAGCCTGTGGCTGCCTCTTACATTTCCTTCCTTCTATTCTTTGTGGTCCATCCTTCAAAAGCATGTTGTGTCCTCCTCCACTCTGGGCTGTTCCTTCTTCAAAAGTAGACTCCGGAGTGGAGGCTCAGCAAGGCACAGGGAGGGCTCGGCTGAAGGGCTCTTCCAGCATCCAGACATCTACAGCAAAGCCTACACTCACAAGGCGGCTGTGGTTTCTCCAGGGAGACCCGGAAGAGCTGAATCGCTAGAATCTGTACTGTGTGTTTGAACTGTACTGCCTTTGTAGGAAGCCTATCCAGTTCTTGGGTATCTGAGCGCAAGAGACTGCTACCTCTGATGTAGCGCCTACCCAGTCCTGAATCTGACAGCTGGTTTTCCCAGAACTTTCCCCCTCCTATAGAATTTATTCTCATTACGCCTGCTGCCCTACCTTCCAGCAGCAAGGGACCCCTCAGGGGCAGTTTCCCTCTCTGCTGGGCATTCAGTAGGAGAAAAGAATCTCCTACCCCTAACTGTGATTTTTTTTACAGCTTTTAATTACTCATGTCTTTTTTTTTTAATCCGTTCAATCGTGTCTGATTCTTGGAGACTGCCTGGACAAGTCCCTGCAGTTTTCTTGGCAAGGTTTTTCGGCAGTGGCTTGCCCTTGCCTCCTTCCTAGGGCTGAGAGAGAGCGACTGGCCCAAGGTCCCCCAGCTGGCTTTGTGCCTCAGGTGGGACTAGAACTCACGGTCACAAGTTGCCTACCTGCCAAGGGAGGGAGGGCTGCCCGCCCTGCTGGTTTCAAAGGTGATTCCTCTCTTCTTCCCCCCCTCCCTCACTACCCCCAAGTAGGGGTCTTCCTTCCCTTCCCTTCCCTTCCCTTCCCTTCCCGCTGCCACTACATGACTTTAGCAGGTGGACCCAGTTAAAATATCACCTGGAGCTAGCAGGAAGAGCTTACCCACCTCTTTCCAAAATCTGTTCCTCTACCATCTCTAAGGAACCTATTTCCTCCAATCCTACACTTTAGCTGTGCAGCTTATCACCTCTAACTTTTATCAGTTTTAGCCTTGCATCAACTTTCCTGCAGACTACTGGGTTGCACACTAGGGACTAGTGATTATTTTCTCTTTAGAAATAAAACCAGGGAGCATTTATGTCTCTTTCCTGCCTGCACATTCTGATCCCGATTTGAACTGAATCACCCTGGAGAAAACAAAATCAGGAAGTAGAACAGCATGGTAAGTAATGTATATTATTTCTAAATTACTTTAACACATATTAATGCTATTTCATGCTCCTGAAGCTAGTTTCTTGACTCCTCTTTGCCTGTCTTGCTGTAGTACAAGGGTAGTGTCCTGACTTCGAGTGAAGGAAAAACACGCTGAGGCTTGGAGTAGAAGCTCTAATGTTTATTGTCCTACTCTCCTTGACAGAATCCAGCTAAACTAAAATGAACTGGCAATGCTCAGAGAAAGAGTCCAAGAAATCAGGGCAGGGCCTTCTTTAGCCTCCTGGGAGGAAAGCAAAGCGATTCAGTACTACGCATGCGTTTCTCCCCCTGGAGGGAGCCCCTTCCTTCTCCGCCAGTTATCTCCCTGACAGATAGGCAACCTAATGTCCTCCAGTTGAGATATTTTCAACTATAGCTTTTAGAAACCCAGCCAAGCTAGAACTATAATCCAAAATATCTAGAGGGCACAGAGTTCTCATGTCTGATTTTGCACAACACTTTTGCAATATGAGAAGTGAAATGTTTTGAACAACCTATTAAAAAATATAGTCTTGCCTCAGGTGGCAGGATTTTTTCTCTATATTTACATATTAAGTTACATTTCCATAGCTATTATAAAGCCACAGATATACCACAGATACATATTCTATGCCTGTTGTCTTGTACTTGGAAATCATTCTTGCTTGAATATATTACCTAGAAAAGTTGTTTAGTATTTGAATTTTAGAAGGCTGGCGTCGGGCCATAATACAATCATAAACAACATGTTTGCTATATAAGAAATTCACACTTAATTATTCCTTTTTTGCCACAAAAATATTGCAGACAGTGTTTAGTTTAACTATTGTGGACAGTAGATAGCTGAACCCTTTCCAAATAACTTAGCCTGCTATCAATTTCTACCTTCCTGAATTGAGTTCTTTCTAGGCATTTCTTATTCAACCACTCTCGCTGCTTGTATCTTACATTCTTAATTAGCATTCCATGATTTAGGGTCTTGGTGTTTTGCTGGAAAAAAGAGAAATAGAAATGAGAGAGAATAACTCTGGAAAGCATCTTCTTATTGGAAGCCAATAGTTTTATCGTGGTTTGTGCTGGCATGCATTACATGGTTCTGCCAGATATATTTGGTTTTGCAGGTACCTTGGTTACGCTTCTGCTGTTAACAAATTCATCTTGGAATTATATTCAGGGTATAATTTTGTGTCAGGGAGTTTGTACTGAATTTACTCCAGACCAAACTGGGGGTGATTTGGAAAGAATGAGATCCAAACACAGGTGGAGTTTCTCTAAAAAGATAAAAGTTTAAACTGAACTCTTCTGAAGCCTTCAGAGGGATTCAGAGGTAGACTGTGTGTCTGCAAAAATGAATACATTTCTCCCCAAGCAATTTATATACTGAAAATACCAAAGGAGAGGAAAGTGGGGAGGGAATGTTGTTTCGAGGCTGACATAACTCTAGCTTCAAAAACTTTTACTAAGGCTGTTCAGTGTCAAAGTTCAGATAAAGAACCTGTTTTCATATGCAAAGGAACTGCAATATTCACAAATGAGCTTTCTTTTTACCAACTAGGTAATGGCTATAATAATTTATGTTGGCAAGAGAAGTTTCTTGGGTATATTATATATCCATGACATTAAACAGTAACCCAAAGAGCTTCAGTTTCAGTGGATAATGAAAAAATGATGTAAAAAGTCTCATTTGTTAGAATAGGGAAACTCTTATAAAAGGCAGTTTAGCATTTCTCATTAGGCTCAAACTTTATTCATCCAGGTTATAGTACCAGAGGAATTACTAGTGAACTTACAGCTTTTAAAGAGCCCATGGGGAATAATATGTCTTTTGTAA
This sequence comes from Charina bottae, assembly GCA_023362775.1. NCBI lineage: Eukaryota > Metazoa > Chordata > Lepidosauria > Squamata > Charinaidae > Charina > Charina bottae. The sequence goes on from JALMGJ010000020.1 coordinate 5,533,001, forward strand.
AAGATTTAAATCTGTACCGTACTGAAGTTTGGTGTGACTTGAATATATAGTCATGAAAGACATTCAGTTGGGTAGTGGTAGTGGGTATTTGAGTCTAGTTATTCCTCGAAGGTTCAGAAAATAACCACTTCCAAACATGGAGGAGTTAGTATTGCTTGAAGATTAGTGGCTGATTTAAGCCAAGATAGTATGCTATTGCTATTTATTTATTTATTGACATATTTGTATGCTGCCTCAATCAAAAATTACTCCCAGTGGCTCACATAAAAAATACAATATAAAACAAATCCCATATTAAAATTAAAAATACAACACCGGAACACAAACAGAAAGAGAATAAAAGATCGCAACAACAACTCCGATCAGAGGAAGACTCTCCGAAACAGCTCAGTCTTTAGAAGCTTGTGGAAAATCAACAAAGAGGGAGCCAGTCTGATCTCCACAGGGAAGCTATTCCACAATATCAATGCTGCAACAGAAAAGCAGCAGCTCCTTGCTTCAGTCCCTTGAATCTCCTGAAAGTGTGGGACTTGCAGCATTTTCTAGCCAGTTTCTCCTAGCTAGATCTAGTTGGATGGGCCAGAGTAGATGGTACTGAATGTAGCCAGATGCCAAGTCATGAAGCATTTTATAGGTCAAAACCAGCCTCTTAGATTGTACCCGAAAACTAGTTTTGCAGGGCCCACAAAACTGATATTATGTGCTCCCAAATTTGGCAGCCCAAAAGTATGCTAGCTGCTGCATTTTGAACCAACTGTACTTTTCGAATATTCTTTAAGGGCAGTCCCAATATAGTGCATTACAGTAGTCTAGAAGGGAGGTGATAAAGGAATGAATTATTATTGCTATGTCCTCCTGTCCCAGATAAGTCTGTAATTGGCACGTCAACCAGATTTCGGCATAAGCCCCTTTGGCCATGGTTTCTACCTGCTGATCCAGCAGGAGCTGTGAGTCCAGAAGGACCTCCAAATCATGAACCTGCTCCCTGATGGGTAGTGCTTGCCCATCAAGGTGTACCTCTAGCAGTGACAGAGGACCCCAGTGTATCAGCAGCAACTTCAACTTGCTGTTCAACTTCAATCTGTTCTCTCCTTTCCAGACCCTGACAGTCTCCAGTCACCAGGAAAGGGAGTCAACAGCATCTCCCCCCATGGCTTGGGGTGGCAATGTACAATTGGGCATCATCAGCTTATTGATGATACCACATCCCAAACTGTTAAATGACTCTTCCCAGTGGCTTCATATAGATGTTGAAAAGTGGGGGAGACAAGACTGACCCCTGCAGTACCCCACAAATCAGGGGCCACTGGGCTGACCTTTCCTCCCTCTAATATAGATTGGAACTGCTAAGGAAGGAGTGGTTTTGCAAAACAATGCCTCCAACTCCCAATCCACACAGGTGGTCCAAAAGGATACCAAGGTCAGTGGTATCAAAAGCCACCAAGAGATCTAATAAGACCAGGAGGGGTGCATATCCCCCATCCAGGTCCTGACGCAGGACATCCAAGGGAGCAACAAATGCTGTCTCCACCCAAAACCAGGTCTGAATCCTGACTAAAGAAGGCCCAGGTAATCCGCTTCCTCTGGGGTGTTGCAAAGTTAATCCACCACCCCCATCTCAATAACCTTCCCCGAAAAGGGAAGGTTGGAGACCAGTCAGTAGTTGTCTAATGCCACTGGATCCAGGGATAGCTTCTTCAGGAGGGGCAAACTACAGCCTTCTTCAGGGCTGCCAGGAGCTCTACCTCCCACAATGAGGCACTGGCAATTTCCCAGACCCAAGCGGTGACACCCCCTCTGTTTCCTGTACTGGAGGGGCAGGGATCCAACTGGCAGGGATCCTTATTTTGGCCATAAGGAAAACAATCTAAAGCCATATTAGGATAGTACCTTAATTAGGCCAGTGCACATAGCATTCAAGCTGTTAAATTCTTTAAAATTCTTCATCAGGCAAGATGGTAAACAAAGCAAAAAAGACAGCAGAGGAAAAAAGGTTGTGGGAGTTGAAGCCATACATTCTGTGTTTAGTCACAATGTTCAAATGATGTGTGAGACATTCCATGTATTTTATGCGGCTATACCCTCAGAAAATGAAATCACAGTTTCAAGTGGTGCAATATCTCCTCCTCTAGTACAGGACTGAAGAAATAAATGCTGTATTCTTCAAATAATACTCGCATTGCACACATGTACTCAAACAAACAAAACAGAGACAACTGTGTTGGTTATGAGAAAAGTTCCCATTGCAGACACAAGACATTTAGGGGATATTTGTTTTAGTGGGTCAGCATCCTTTAAGGTCCAGCATTCTGGACCTTAGAGCATAGCTTTCCAAACTGTGTGTTGCGACACTTTAGTGTGTCGCAACAAAACCCGGAAGTGTACGTGCACGGCAGGAGCGTGTGTGGCGGTGGCGGCGTGCATGGCAGCGGCGGTGACGGCAGCGGCGCGCCATCAGCGCTTCTGGGTTTTACCGGAAAACACGAAGCCGCAGCCGCTGCCGCCGTGCATGCCACCGCGCGCCCCCCCATGCCGCTGCTGTGCATGCCCCCATCGTCGCACGCGCCCCTGCGCCACCGCTGCTGCCGCCGTTGGTGTGTTGCCAACGGCGGCAGTTTGGAAAGCACTGCCTTAGAGATTCATGATATTGTTTAGGAATAAGTTGTGTGGATTCATTCTCTCAAAGGATTAATAAGTAAATTTAAATCTTTTGGCATGCAGTAAAGGCTTGTGCCAGAAGAAAATGAAAGATAATATTTATCCATCAGTATTACTTGCACAACTGTGACTTTGTGTTCATATGTAGTTCTCAGGAATATTTCATATCATTTTTCCCTTAAAGTTGATAACCTGCATTTATCTTTATTTAGGTTTATTTATACATATCTAAACTCACAATACTATGTAATCTGATTATTACAAATGTCTCATAAAAACAGACAGAAATTTTATAAATGAAAATTTCAAGGATACCTAAAAGATAAGATGGAGCCAAAGTTGTATTTCACAAATCTATCCAGAATATAGCAATGTTCTTCCTAATTTTTAAAATTTAATTAATTAAAATTAATTGAAGGTAAGTAGTGGGATTATTGAGCAAGAGCACAATGTTTGATCAGTAGGAATTGCGTAGAGCATAAGGGTATCCAGTGGCCCCCAAAGTCTTAAAAATATCACCAAAACCTCTGGAAGTTCAACTTTCTTTGTGTATGCTCTGAAACTGATGAAAAATGTATGTCTACTACCCATCAAAGTAAAAACAGAGCTTTTTGAAGAGAAAAAGCAAATGAGATTAGAGCACTGATCTGTATACTATATATTCTTTTTAAAAGAATCCTGTCTTGTCCTGTGATGATACATTGAATCCCCATTTTTTAGGATAAACGCTGTATAACAATACTAGCTCCAATTTTATTTTGTGTTTGTGTGCAATTATTTTATTTATCGGATAACAAAATTGGAAAATTGAAACTATCCTTTCAAGGTACACAGTATTGGGTTAAATAAAAGTTGCATAATAATAATTATAAATATGAGTGGTACTGTAATGAGAGATGAAGATAAATTCCATCGCTAACCCATAAATATTTAGATGGTGATCAAAGGAACTACTTTAAGCATAGCATTTTTGTTTAAGTGTCACACCATTTTCATATCCTAAACTGACTTTGAGTGTCTCCTTAGTTTCAGAGCATACACAAAGAAAGTTGAACTTCCAGAGGAAGTTAATTAATTATTGACAATTTTTATGCAATTCTTTGGATTGAACCTATAGTCCTTTAATTATTGGGTCAATTTCTGGCAACTCCAACAGAATTATCTTAATTTGTGTTGGATCCAAATTAAATTTATGATATCTGCATGAAATCCATTAGGATTACTGGGCCTTACATTCAGGCTGTTGAGTATAAAACTGTAGCCTTCATTTTCACTGAAATCTGTGGGATTTGAATTAGTCATAGCTAACATTTCACACTTATTTCAGTGGGATCTGAGTAATACCAACTTAGCCAAAATCCATTTCTTCGTCTCTAGTGAATTTTGAGAAGAGTTTCTGATGGTGGATCTCCACTGAGAAAATGTCTATTTATGTGCTTATCTCAGATGTCAACTGTGAACCAGTAAGGAAGTCCAGTTATAACTGCCGTTCCTTGATTCATTACTACCTTGATTCCAATTTCTTCCTAATATCTCCATATAGAAGTCAGAGAGATGTGAAAAGACAAATAACACCTGTCACCTAGCACCAAATTCAGCAGCCAACACTATAAGACACTTGACTATACTATACTTTGTGGTTCAGGACTGAGGCAGAACATTATTAATTTTCCCCCCAGAATTTGCAATCTTATTCTGTTGTATTAGGGGAGGGTTTTCCCCCCAATTTTTATAACATTGCAATTTTCTACTTTTCTCTACATGGTTTCTGTTATACAAATGTGCTTTCCTTACTATCATTCCAAGATGGGAAACTAAGGAATAAATACAATCTTTTAAATATATTATCCTAAGCTGTTATGTTCTCATGCTTGCTAAAATTCCAGTTAAGTTGAATTAGTTGGATTCAATCGTTTTGGCCTCAGTAAAAAGTAAATTGGTTCCTGCATATTACTAACAAATTTGAGGGTTGATTTTTACTCTTCTGTATGGATATCTTTTTTGTATTTCCTTTTTAACAATTAAACATTTGCTTTTAACTGAAATAGTCTAATAAGGAAATAGTGTGAGTAGCAAATCATGTCATCAATATTTTCTCAGTGTGGTACTTTCTTTCCTTTCTTTATAGCTGCCCAGAAATAGCAGATATATATGTTATAACTAACAATTCATTTCTGCCACATGTGCTACTGATATTGAACTCTTGACAGTGAATGAGGTTATACATATAACAAAAGTGTATGATAAGCACACTGATCATGATCTAACATTGGCCTAGAGCCTAAGTACAAATTTTGTACTGATTCAAGAAACAAAGTACCTGAAATCTTTTCCTAGAAAAAAAGCAAATTTGGGAATGGGTGATTGAGAATGGGTAAGGCCATGGTGTGCTTAACTCTTCCCTCACCACAGCGTTTTAATTCTGTACCATCTATAGCCAAAGCACTCCCAAGTTACAACAACAACAAGCAGGCTGGGTGACCTTGGGCCAGCCACTCTCTCTCAGCCCAACTCACCTCACAGGGTTGTTGTTGTAGGGAAAATAGGAGGAGGAAGGAGTATTAGGTATGTTTCCTGCCTTGAGTTATTTGTTGTGGTGGTGGTGGTGGTGGTTGTTAATAATAATAAAGGCAGGATAAAAAAATCTAAATAAATGCATTTGGAAACTTAGTGATGGAGAGTGGAGGAAAGAAAACAAAGCAGTAGTTGGAAATGAGTAGGTACTCACACCCTCTCACATACAGTAGTTTCTCTGCTCTTATATTGCATTAGCACCAAGTGCAGTCACTGATTCTGAATGTAGAAATATAGGGGTTAGTGAATCAGTACTGAACACCTTGATAATCTCTCTGCAGCTCTTCTAACATGTCATGCTTCACACTGCTGTATATCATCTCACTCTGAAGTATTGACTGGATGACACAGCTCCCTGTTCATTTCATCAGTCTACTTAGGAGGCACAATCAATCTTTGAAGATGGTACTTAGGCATCAGTGCTTAGATCTTCTTAGATCTGGTCTTCATGGTCCAGTTGCTTTAATCACTTTCTAGCTTCATTCAGATACAAAACTAAGATGCCACTAAGAAATTAGTTCAGGAACCAAGAATGATAGATTGAACCAAACTGAGCCATAGCCAAATCATTTAGAGAATCTGTGATGCATTCTTAGAAGTTAACTTTACAAGATAGTATAAAAAGTTAGCCGTCACAGCAAATCTAATTTTAAAATATTAAATACGATGTGACAGTAGGCTATTAGGATAAAAGGTTCAGCAAATATAACATTTTTTTCCTGATGTATTTTGGCAATGACTGTTTCAGATAGCCAAGGATTAATAGAATCGTGGCTGAAGTAATTTGAGGTGACTGCATCCATTACAGCAATTGTGTCTTCCAAATTCATCATTTTTGAGGCAGATTGTTAAAAGATTAGCTAATCATTCCAGTAATGCAGTGCATATCCTTTAGAAGTCACAGCTTTTATCAGAATAAAATAACGTGACATATTGTGGTACATGCAGGTTGTGTATCAGATATTTTCTCACTCACATCTTAGAGTTGGCCTTTGCCATCGTTTGTCCATACTTCCTTCTTCAACCTCCCCCCTTATTTCACTCTACCCATAATCCTTGCTTATGTTTATTCAGGAATGCAGAAGGTTGTTAAATTAATATGCTGCAGATGAAATAGGAAGAAAGCAAGCCGGGGGGCGGGGGTTGTTAGTTAAAAAGTGGCCAAGGAAAACAGAAAGAGGAATGCTTTCAAGCACATTTCTGTGCTATTAAAATATGTAAGAACTAGAAACAGAATCATACCTAGCAATTGTGGTGCAGTCTGTTTTTCACTAGATTTTGATATATCATTTGTTGCTCAAAGATACATCTGAATTGTCAGGGTGACTGTATGCTCTGATTCCCCCATAGCCCTTATTTCTCACAGTCACTTTTGTGTAAAATGCCAGAAAGTATGTTCTTTCCCTGCATTAAACAAAGGATTGAAGAAACAAGATAAGCACATAGTCTTGCCTCCATTGTAAATTAGCAGTGGCTTTTTTTCACTGAGATTATAAAACACATCAACTAATTAAGCATATGAAGCTGAATATGCATCCAGCAAGTATTCATATCTATTCTAACTCTGCATTTTGCTTGGCGAAACGGGCGGTGAAGAAATGTGAGAAATAAATAAATAAACAAATGTCTGCATTCATCTGCAGATTTAAAAAAAACTGGTGGAAAATGCATTTAAATACAAATTTAAAGGCATTTCTTTGACTATATTTCCTTATCAGTTAAATGACAATAAACATTTTTTTAAAAAACCACCCCTAAAATACCGTCTTGTTTTTTTAATACTAGCACTATGCAGACTAGAGCTGCTCTGCCTTGCTGATGAATTGAACTGGAGTTGATCCACCTTGGTCAGCCAATTAATCTCAATGATATGCACAGAAGTTGCATTACCAAGCAAAGTAAAATAAAGGAGATACTCCACTACTTTGCTTTCAGTGGTGGAGCACTTTACTCATATTTGCAAGCCTTGTTGAATACATTTTGATATTTTGAACTAACAGTTGCATAGCAAATTGAAATAGCAAATCATCCTGTGTAGTTCAAAATAAATTAAGTTTTAATCAACAAGGTATAGATAAGGATAGAAGGTATCAAAATGGGCAAAAATAAATAAAAATGATTCATACATTCCTAAACCTTGGTACGTCTGCCACATTTAATGCTTATTATATATTCTGGCAGCTATATAGTAAGCATGTGAGAAAGTATGAAATGCCAAGCTTTGTTAGGTTATAATTGGCAGTGGTAGTTTTGTTGAATGCAGAACAGGTCTTTGATATGGTATAGTTATATATAGTACAGTACAGAGCAAAAATATGGTCCAGTTCTGGATTCTCTTTTTTATTAATTGGATTATAATGTAGTATTCTAATCCACAGAAGAGTTTATTACAAATTGAATTACTTCTTCATCTATCAAGATGTGTCATGGAACTCATCATTGTTGGCATTGATTTCTTATTTATTTATTCATTCATTCATTCATTCATTCATTCATTCATTCATTCATTCAACTTTTATTACCGCCCATCTCCCCCCACAAGGGGGACTCTGGGCGGTTTACAACAAAGTTAGTAATTAAAAACATATAAAATACAATATAACAACTCTAAAAATAAATTAGATATAAATATATAAAATCCAAGAGGCTATGAAGTTATATTTAAAAGAACTCTACGGCGCAAGCCAACCCCAAGAGGAGCTATTACTCTTCCCATCCCAAGCGAGGTGGCAGAGCCAGGTCTTCAATTGTTTTCGGAAGGTCAGGAGTGTGGGGGCCTGCCTTTAACTTGATATTGAAACCAGTGGTCTTTTTAGTCAGGCAATCGAAGGACATTCTGGACATAAAAGTGATTAGAGTTGAACACAAATTGTCAATTATATAATTTATTGACAATTATCAAAGTTTTATACCCACGTCTATTAATACAGTAAACAGTTTGGCAAATTGCAATTAATTGAAGTCTTATATACTTCCCATAGCCTCTAATATATTTATGGAAACCTGCGAAAACTGAAGGTATAACTATATAATTTACAATTTACAATTTACATTTACATTTACATTTACATTTACATTTACATTTACATTTACATTTACATTTACATTTACATTTACATTTACATTTACATTTACATTTACATTTACATTTAAAAAAGGTAAAGGTTCCCCCCGCACATTTGTGCAGTCGTGTCCGACTCTAGGGGCCGGTGCTCATCTCTGTTTGTTAGCCGAAGAGCCAGCGCTGTCCGAAGACGCTTCCACGGTCATGTGGCCGCATGACACGCGTGGAACACTGTTACCTACCCACCGAAGTGGTACCTATTCATCTACTTGCATTTGCATGCTTTCGAATTGCTAGGTTGGCAAGAGCTGGGGCGAGTGCGGGAGCTCACTCCGCATGCAGGGCTAGGGATTCGAACCTCCGAACTTGCAATCTTCCGATCGACAAGCCTGGCATCTTACCCGCTGAGCCACCACGCCCCTTACATTTACATTTACATTTACATTATTTAGTCACTGCCCATCTCACTCAAAGAGTGACTCTGGGCAGTTTACAATAAAATAATAAAACTGACTCTGGGTCGTTTACTTGGCATTTAAATTCTTTTAAATATCTTGGAATAATTATCCCAAGAAAATATTCTTTATTTATAGATATAAATATTTCAAATTGTTTAGTTAATATTGATATTACTAGTTAGTTAAATGTTCCATTGAGTTTACAGGGGAAGGTAAAAATGAATATTTCAAGATTGATACATGTACTCAGATGCTCTAAGTACATACCCTGTAAAGCAGCGGTCCCCAACCTTTCTGGCACCAGGGACCGGTCTTGGAAGAAAATTTTTCCACAGACCGTGGGGGGATTTTGCAGGCGGGAGCCAATCGCACACACTGGAGGGCGGGGTTTGCAGGCGGGAGACAACTGCGCGCACCGGGGTGGGGTTTGCAGGCGGGAGACAATTGCGCACACCGTGGGTGGGGTAATCGCATGCACCGGGGGGCGGGGTTTGCAGGAGGGAGCCCCATGGCCCACTTCCTAACAGGCCACAGCCCACAGGTTGGGGACCCCTGCTGTAAAGTATTTCAAGAAGACTAATAATTCATTAAAAAACTCTTTATAGGAAAATCAAACAACTAAATTGTCTTTATTTAAATCACAGACTTGATGGGAGTTTTAATTTTCCTGACTTTCAGTTTTATCACTACACATATCTTTTGACTTCTATTTCTCAGTGAAATCCAGGTGATCAAGTCTAAAAACCATTATGGCCACAGTTAGAACGATGCTTGGTTCCTCTTTGAATCATCATTCTACATTATTTCCATCATTAAAGGGTAGAAAGCATATTTGGAACATCTGGGACAGAAGTATAGTTTTGGTCCTTAGTTGCATGTTAAACTTACCCTTTGGGATAATCCCAGTCTGAAAATGGCAGGTAAACTATAAAATAGATGTTAGATTAAACTTTTTGGAAATTCAATGCTCTTATTACATGGGGAATTCAAAATCATATTATGCTTATAATTTCATGTATAGAAATATTTGGCCTCTGATATAATTTGTCAACAGCAGAACAAGAATTAGAGAAATGTGTCATAAACAAACGTGGTTGTTTAGTTAAGAATGTTTTTCCCTATGCAAATATTTATTTGGCCATTGTCTAGCTCAGGGCTTTCCAAAGTTTTTCCCGCGGTGACACACCAACCGGCGTTGGTGTGTCGCTGCGGGAAAACCCGGAAGTGCGGCAGCGCGCAAAAACCCGGAACCGCTGCTGCTGCTTTCGGGTTTTGCACGCTGCAGTTGGTGTGTCGCCGCGGGAACACCCGGAAGCGCTGATGATGATCAGCGCTTCCGGGTTGTGTGGCAACACACCAGACTGTGTGTGGTGACACACTTTTGTGTCGCCACACACAGTTTAGAAAGCTCTGGTCTAGCTGTTCATTGTGTGAACATGTCCTCTATTACTCAGCAGTACAGCTGACTCTTCTATGAAGCATCAGAAAACTCTTGGAAATAGTTTAATACATATTTTTCTATCCAATATCATATTGAAGTAGCTTTGTCATTTAGGACCAATTAATCTGTGTTTATATAATTAAAATAATTTGATGCCCTTAGCATTTTTAAAACACCTAGATGAGAATTTGGCAAACTGCCAGTTACACATGAAAAATAATATTTACCGCTTTAATGAAGATGACCTGTTATTGATGATCCAATTGTACACGTTGTTTATTTATTTAAAGCATTTATAAACAAAAAACTGGAAGTGGTTCCACAGATATTTTGTTGTATGGGGAAAGGACAAAGTTGTGTTCTCTCTCTAGCCAATATCGGTTAATATTAACATTTTTAAATTTTAGATAAAGCTCAAGAATATTATGTTTATTTATTTTATTTATTCATTGTTCATATTTTTCATTATTATATATTGTTCATATATCTATTATTATAGGTTGCATGAAGGTTAATGTAAATTAGGCAGAAGGGAATTGCAGATTCAGCCTGTTGTCACAATAATGAATGTGTGTGAAAGGACAGTCCTGTGGCAAACAAGAAAAATTAAACTGAGCACATATATGAATAGGTACAAGTACAAGTTTACGTTTCCAGCTACAGTTTAAATATACAGGTAGTCCTCACTTACCAACTGCATTTGGGACCGGCAACTCCATTGCTAAGCGATGCTGTCGTTAGCGAAACATCACGTGACTGTGCCAGACTACTGACATCAGTTCCACTGTGGTGTTTAAGCAAATCACCACAGGTCGTTAAGCACAACATCACGTGAGTGCGACTTGCGACTTCCTGACAGCTTTGCCCATTGCCTAAAATCCCCATTGACTTTGCTTGTTGGAAGCCGGCATTGAAGGTTGCAAATGGCGATCCCGTGACCACAGGATGCTGCAACTGTCATAAATATGCGACGGTTGTGAAGCACCTGAAACGTGATCACATGATTGCTGGGATGCTCTGACAGCCGCAGGTTCAAGGTCTGGTCATAAACCTACTTTTTCAGCGCTGTCATAACTTCCAATGGTCACTGAATGAGGCAGTCTGTAAGTGAGGACTACCTGTATTAAAAAAAAAGGAAAGTAGATATAGTTGAATTGCTTTCCCCAATCAACACAAGAAGCAGGATCATAGATTTCCCAAGTCAAATGCAGCTTTAAATCTGGTTTGCTGTAGTTTTACCTGACAGTAATGATGGAGCATTTGATCTAAATCAAGCAGACTTTTATAATCCTCTTTAATATGACTTTCCCTCTCCTCTCACATAAATGTACATGTTCTCCCTTTCTCACCTTTCACAGTACAGAGCTATGCAGTAGTTTTTCAAGGAAATTCAAATCAGGAATCACATCCAGAGTGGTATTTGTTCTGCTGTGATGTGTCCTGTAATGTGGGTCTTCCGTACCAGCAAACTACTGCTAATACTAACCAGAAGGAACCTGGATTTTGATTATTTATTTCTTTATAAAACTTATATTCCACTTATACCTACATATAAAACATCTCATCACTATTGTTGTTGTTCAGTCGTGTCCGACTCTTCGTGACCTCATGGACCATAGCACGCCAGGCCTTCCTGTCCTCCACTGTCACTATAGCAGCATTAAAAAGGAGAAATGTTTGATATTAACTTGTCCCACTGTGTTTTTGTGCACAAAAGATTTGTAATGTCTGGAGAACAAAGGTAGCACCTGGTTTGCTTTTATTTAGACAAATTTGCCAAGATACACATTATGGTAACTGATTTGTTCTCAGCAAAGTATTACGTTTACAGGAACTGTACATTTAAAACTTAATATGAATACCTTACATATCCAAAAAGATACTTACTCACTAAAATGCTTACCTATTTGTCTAATTGTGTAAATTCTAAAGCATTTTAATACAGTGCCCTAAAACTATGCTGTACATCAATAAAAATCCTTGAGAAATGGCTGAGAAACCTAACTTTAAAATGGTAGGACTTTAGGAATGACTAAAACACATGGATACTGGAGGCTACTGTCCAAGCTAGGCTGGTAATAATGGGCACTTCCAGCCATGAGTGATCAGCTGTGATAACCCTCAGTGTCAGAATTCCCAATCAAGAAATCCCTCAGGCAGTTACTCTAAAGGATTCATTTATTCAGGATTAGTACACTTCAGGGCAGCAAAAGCCTTGAATAACAGTTTTCGCGCCTAAGCAGCCTTATCAAAAGAAGCGGCTATGACACCCATCAGAGTCCAGCCATAACAAACCAATTCCCACTCCAACAATCCCTCCCCCCTCCAGAATGTTCGTTAGGGAGCAGGTGCTAATCAGTTCTCTCAAAGCGATGCAGAAATGTGAAGCCTCTTGAAGCCAAGTAGTAGAAACCAGCAAACTACACGTGTAGAAAAGTCAACAGCATGGCAGACAAACACGTGAGGCTGACATCAGCTGAGTCAGTGACAGTGATGGATCTGGGAGCATTTCAAAGTGAAGAGACCATTGGAGGGAGTGCATCAGTCAGAATAATGACTCCCTTCTTTGGCCTGGGAATCATCTTACTGGGATTCAGTTTAGCTTGGTGTTTTTTATCCATTCCAGCTTTGTATTCAAGCAGAAGTCTGTTTTGATTTTGCACTATCCTTCCTGATTCAGATGTCACAGAGAAAGAGAGCTGGTGTTGTTAGCCTGTTGACCACAGATCTCCTAATGGACACATTCAATAACTTCACCTAATGTTAAATGGCACTCGGGGCAGGTATTTTGAAGCACGTTGAAGCAAGTAGCCTTTGGTGTTATTTTATGAAACTGCCTTCTAGAAAGAGCAGAATCACTGTAAAGCAGTGCCTCTCAATCCATGGAGACTACCCAGTGGAATAAAAAGCCATTGAGAACTCAGGAGTAACCAAGTTACTGTCCCTTTTATATTTTCACGACGTAAGTAATTTACTGGGTCAGCTGGTGCTAATTCCATCCTATTTCCAGGATGGAATGAAATGGATCTAGGTAAATTGGTATCCTCTAACAACATTGGTATTCGATTGTCACCTCCCTTTCAAGAACTGTTTTCTAAAAGGAGGTACTCACCTCAACCAGCACTTTTTGTAGTCCTCTAGATACAAGAAAATTTTATAGAAGTGCTGTTGTCACCACCTCTTTAAAGGCAATAGGCACCATCTATGCACAGAATGATGCATTCACTGCACTGATCCATTCAGACAATATTCCTTGGCTAGCTGAAATTACGATGTTCCCTGCGAAAATAATATTCCGTCACTGAAAGTTAAGGACAAGCTAAATTTAAGAACTTAGAAGGGGGAGAAAAATCTCTCTTTTCAATATTGGATGGCTAAGCCCATTTCTGTTTTTCTTCTGAAAGGAAAAGGAGTTGGCTAACCTTTCAATGCTTGCAATGGGAACCGCCTTTAAAATAATAGCTACATTATAAATACTACTACTACTACTAAAATTATTTTTCTTATTATTACTATGGCAAAAAGCAACTTCTGATTTGCCCCCTTCCAAAGATAAATTATTAATTTCCTGGAGAGTAGGATTTCCTCTCCTGATCTCCAGAATGAGTAATGATTGGCTGGCTTACCAAATACTGGTGAGTCCATAGCTGTGTTATTTGCAAAGGAGGGGCTTTCTATTTTGCCATACACTCTCTCAGTCATCACAGTACATTACCATTCATGGTTTTGGTAAATGGTAAGCTGGAAAAATAGAGGGATCACATTTTCCTCCAAAGGAAGCCATATTAAAGACTGAAAGAGGATAATCTTTGTTATGTATTCAGAACAGTGCTTTCAAACTCTTTGAACTTTTCCCTCTGAACACAGTCTGAGAACTTCTGGCCTCACTATGAAACAGAATAAAATGTAGTTTGAAAAACTACATGATTTCTTCCATAAAATAGTTCCTCTCAACATAGTCTGAACTAGTTATAAGCCCCATCAGGTTTCCTTAAATTTCTATGATACTGTGTACCTCAAAATATAGTAACAGTTTCAGGCTAGATCCAAACTTTCTGCTTGCCCCATTGCAAGTATGGGCTGCCCACTTTTTCTTGATTGTAGGTCAGAGTTGTTCTTCACCCACTTCCAGCCCCTCACAAATGCACCCGCCTGCCTGTGTTTTGAAACTGCTGCCAAAGGAATGTTTTCCATCCTGAGCCGCCTTAAGCTCTTCCAGGTGGATGGTCTGTCAGGCTTCATTCCAGTCTAGTGACGGGCCTAGCTCCAACCAGCTATCACGCCTGGCACAGCCAGTTTCCTCCAGTAGTTGGTTACTGCCCTGCGTAGCCATTTCATCCTAGGCTGCTATGTTCGCAGCTGGTCAGCGGCTTCCTTTTTTCCCCCTTCTAGTTTCCTTCTTCAAGCAGAGACACAGGGGTGAATAAACTGTCTTTACCCATTATATGGCCCTTGTTCAAACTCTAGAACTCTATGGATTGAACATACTATTCATATTAATGTCCAGTCCAAAGGCTGAATTGACTGGGATTGTGTTGTAACTATGTGTGAATTGCTGGCACTTTTCTCATTACATCAAAAAGGCTATCTTCAAATGTTTCTTGCTAAATTAGTGAGAATGAAGAAACAATATAAAGCTCTTTTGAGATCTGAAAACTGGGCTGCTTTAAAGGCATTCTAGAGGCAGTTTATTCTGCAGCCAAGGATAAAAACTACACTGCCTTCTGGCAAATCATAGCAAGCTATCAGAGAAATGGTTTCCCCCCTCCCGTTAGTGAAGTTCTCACAGAGCTGTGGGAAACATATTTTAAAGTCTTTTACAACTCTTGTGAGCAGAAATAGGCAAATTGAAATAAGTAATGGAGCTCTTCTTAAATGGCCCCTGGTATTATTTATTTTTATTTGTTTTATTTATTTTCTATCCCGCCTTTATTATTATTATAAATAACTCAAGGTGGCGAACATACCTAATACTCCTTCCTCCTCCTCTTTTCTCCACAACAACAACCCTGTGAGGTGAGTTGGGTGAGAGAGAGGGACTGGCCCAAGGTCACCCAGCTGGCTTTCATGCCTAGGGCAGGGCTAGAACTCTATTATTATTATTATTATTATTATTATTATTATTCTCGCTTGGGAAGGGAGGAGTAACAGTTCCTCTTGGGGATGGCTGGTGCCATAGAGCTCTTTTAAACACAAGTTTGTCACCTCTTGGATTTTATATTTATTTTAATTAACTATATTTATGATGATTGTATTATATGTTATTTTAATTGTTTGATTTGTTGTAAACTGCCCAGAGTCCCCTTTGGGGGAGATGGGGCAGTGATATAAATTTAATAAATAAATAAATAAATAAATAAATAAATATTATTACTCCCCTTTTTTTATAAATAACTCAAGGCAGCAAACATAACCTAATACTCCTTCCTCCTCTTTTATTCCCCACAACAACAACCCTGTGAGGTGAGTTGGGCTGAGAGAGAGTGACTGGCCCAAGGTCACCCAGCCGGCTTTCCTACCTAAGGCGGGACTAGAACTCTCAGTCTCCTGGTTTCCCATTGGCTCCTTCCTAGGGCTGAGAGAGAGTGAGTGACTGGCCCAAGGTTACCCAGCCAGCTTTCATGCCTAAGGCGGGACTAGAACTCTCAGTCTCCTGGTTTGCTATTGGCTCCTTCCTAGGGCTGAGAGAGAGAGTGACTGGCCCAAGGTCACCCAGCCAGCTTTCATGCCTGAGGCGGGACTATAACTCTCAGTCTCCTGGTTTGCTATTGGCTCCTTCCCAGGGCTGAGAGAGAGCGACTGGCCCAAGGTCACCCAGCTGGCTTTCCTGCCTAAGGCGGGACTAGAACTCTCAATCTCCTGGTTTCTAGCCTGTTGCCTTAACCACTAGACCAAAGTGGCTCTTTATTGGTAACCAAAGCAAGACATCTTATTGATTCCCTGAAGTTAGGTGAGGCCCCTGGTGGTGACTCCATCCCACCTGAGACGCTGAAGGAAAATGTCAATGGATGCGCATCTGTTTTGGCATCCCTTTTTTCCTATATTGATCACATGGGCTATATTCCCCAGGACTGGGGTACTGTCATGATTGTACCAATATTTGAAAAGTGGGACGGGGGTCCAGCTAATTTCCACCCTAAAATTTGCTGAGTAAGATTAGCAAGGTTTAGATCCACCATTTGAATAGCAAATTACAAGACTGAATCCATACTGGGCAATGAGCAGGTCAGTTTTCAGCCCGACCGTTCTACATTAGATCACGTTCTGCTTCTATGGCATCTTATTAAAAACGTAGCTGCAAGAACATATTTGCACCTTACTGTACGTAGCCTTTATAGATCTTAAAACAGCTTTTGCCTCAATGTGAAGAGCAATTATATGGGAGAAGTTGAGTATTACAAATATAGAGAGGCATCTCCTGTTTCTAATTCAAGAACTCTATAATAACACCATTGTTGGAATTAGGTGTAATCCTCAAGGTACTTTGTTAGATAAGACTATGTTTTAGCTCCCACCTTATTTTATGTCTAACTTACTAGCAGGTACACTATTCAAGATTTCACACCCTCACACCAAGATTGCAGGGGTGGACATTCTACATGTTGTTGATGCAACTATTCTTTCATTAACATCTGTAGGATTTTACTAAGCTCTCAAAGCTTTTAGCCATTACTGTTGAGAACACCTTCTAGTAGTCAATGACCAGAAAAGTGGTGCTTTTTGCCAGAAAACCCCAAAGATTTAAACAGGCTGTTCAGGGGAAGAAACTAGAGCAGGTTAAGAGTTTCAGATATTTGGAGTAGTGCTCCAGGCCCCAAGTGCCTGGAAGATGCATATTGATCATGTTGCTTAATGAGCACAAAGGAGGATAGTAGCTCTAAAGACATTTTCTCAGGCAAAGGGTAGGAACTGCATTCAAGCAGCACTGAAACTCTTCATAGCAAAATCTGTGGCCCAAATACTCTGTGGTGCCCCATTGGGACCATTTACCATATAACTAAGTTACTTGAGGCCATACAAACTATGCTTTTGCGAACACTTTTCCCAGTACCTAGATGCGTATCTAACATAACTCTTAGAGTGGAAGTAGGGCAACCGAAAGTGGAGGTGACGATATAGTTGTCGATACTCACCTGTTGGCTCAAATGCCACTTTTCCCTGCCAGGACTGATTCCATTGGTCCTGACAGACTAATTTCCATCTTTGTGGTAACAAGCAATTTGGGGAAAATGTACTCATTATGGTTTGCCACTTGAACAACTGCTCCTCCTGGAATACACACTGCTAAAAAAAAATAGAGAAAGGCTGCTAGATATGGAACTTCATAAAGAGGTTAGTCATATCCCAGCTCACGTTAGATGAGAACCAGGCAAATGCTTAGCTACCTTATGCCCCAAAAAAAGCCTTTTTCAAAACGAGGCACAATGTTTTACCCTCTTTGGTTCTTAACGGGAGATTTACCAAAGTCCCTATGTGCGAAAGAGCTTGTCCTTGTAGGACAGATGCCACCAAGGCTATCTCACAGGTGCTTTGCTACTGTCCCTATTACCAGGGTAGTCGACAAATCTTTATTCTTCCTTTATTGACACACCTCATTTTCTTTTGTCATTTATCACATATACTGTAACTAGGTTATTGCTAGATTATGTGTTGCAGCAATTAACATTCATAAACAGGTAATTATGGAGATAGGGCATGGGCAAGCACACTGAAGGTCCTTTGCTTTTAGCCACTATCTCAACTACTGAGAGATAGTGTTTTAAGTCTCTCACCTTTTCTGTGCCGGCACTGCTGGCGGCCATCCAACAAGATAGCAATCTGGCTGCCTGCCACAGTCCAGAGATATGCAAACTCAGGCAGAACTTTTAGAATCAAAGAGTCCTTTTTACCTATAGCTAAAGACAACAAACTAGTGTAGTCAAGGCTTGGCACAGATTGAGATCTGATAAACAAACAACAAATCCAAGGGAAAGAGGAGAGACACAGTGAGGTGGAATCCGGAGTTCAAAGCATGGCACAGCAAGGAAAACAGGACAGAGCTGAGGCTGGAAAAATTGTTCTCAGGGTTTTCTCTCAGAGAGGGAGGCCAATAAGTAAGCCACGCTGATCCACCGCCCAGATGCACAGCTGAGGGACCTTACTCATTGGATGCTCTCCTGCCAGCCAGCTTCTTGGCCTGCCTATCTGACCTGCGGAGCTCAGCCCTCTGCCACTGGGTCTTTAGGCACGCCTCTGCTTGGGGCTGGATGGGTGAACCTCAGAGTCTGAGAGGCTGTCAGGGGGTGCGGGACGGGAGTCCTGGGGGCTTGCTGGATCTGCCTCAGCCAGGGTGGAGTTTCTGGCTTCAGCACTGCTGGAATCACTCCCTCCAGGACTATACAAACTAGAGAGCCAGTTTGGTCTAGTGGTTGAGGTGCTGGACTAGAAACCAGGAGGCTGAGAGTTCTAGTCCCGCCTTAGGCATGAAAGCCGGCTGGGTGACCTTGGGCCAGTCACTCTCTCTCAGCCCAACTCACCTCACAGGGTGGTTGTTGTGGGGAAAATAGGAGGAGGAAGGAGTATTAGGTATGTTTGCCGCCTTGAGTTATTTATAAAAATAATAAAGGTGGGATAGAAAATAAATAAATAATCCCCCGAAGCCCCAGAAGACGAGTGCAGCAAGGCCATAACGTTATCTATGTTGGAAGCCTAAATGTTTCTTCTAAAATTTGTCAGAAGGCTATTGGCTTATAAATATTTTCTTAATATATTAATAATTTATTAGGCCCTTAATTCAATTTTGTATGTTTAAGTAAGTTAACTTTTATTATTATTAATATGTTATTATTAATAACACATTTGTTTAGCTTTTTTAATATTATTATCCAAAGGATTGTACTCATACCTTTTTACTCCATATATGCATCTATTTAATCTTTATTCCTTGGTTCTTAATTTTCTATTTATCTCATAATTTGTGTTATGAAGTGATATTAATCACTTTCAATGACTGTAATAAATTTCATTCATTCATTCGTTCATTCACTCACTCACTCACTCACTCATTCAAGTTGAGCTAATGATGGCCCATAATCCTGGCCACCTTTCTACCAGCACACTTCAATTTCACCTGTATATCTCCCAGTGGGTACCCTTTTCTTTTATGCCTAGGCTGGGTAAACATCCTCTCCTTTCTTTCCCACCCTGAGTCCAATGATTCTTTTTCCCATTCATGTGTGTTTTTTTTAAAAAAAACTTGCATTGTAGGCACTTTGAAAGAAAGCTATAAATTTCCAATGAATGCTACTACTTTGCTACCATGAATCTGACCAGTAGCAGTTCTTCCTTGCTACAAAGTTTCTATGAACCTACAGTGGAAAGTAGTAACAATATGTTCCCTGTGCTTTGATCACTGCAGCATTAAAGCCCTGATGGTATGGTAAAGGGGAAAAAAAAGAAATATAGGGGTCTGCATTAATGTCAAAGGAGAGAATAGGAGAAGAGGGTGTGAAGGCATCCATGCATGCAAACATCTGTAAAAGCAAAGGAAAGGGAACAGGGACTAGTGAGTAAGAAACTGTCCCTAAAAGGAAAAGGCAGGCACATAAACCAAGGAGGATCAACCACATAGACACCATCTTGTGAGGCTTCCCTTCCCTGCAGGGATGGAAAGGGCAAGAAGCAGTGGAATGACCAATCAGATCTTGTGGTGGCCATTGTTTGGACTAAGCATCAAACCTGCCCTTTTGCCAAACCACTACAAACCAGACTGGAATTTGTTCAGAACAATCAGGAGCAGCACAGGAGATGAGCAACTTAGGCTACACTATGGAATTGCTCCCAGTGTGATTGTGTATGTGAATGTGATAGCTTTAGGCATTGGGCTTTTCCCCACTTCTCTTTGACTCAGCAGTGTTAGAATAAGAGGGAAAACACTATTAAAACACTTGTACCGCTAAGAACATCTTAAGCTTGTCTCACTCATGGGCTAAGGACAAGATGTAACCAACGTCAGAGGGAGATGATGATAATAACAATAACAATAGTAATAAATTGCCAGGACATATTTGTGCCATGATGATTATGCCATAGGGCATAATAATACAATTTGCATCATTTGAACCATGCAACTATGACATTACCATGACTTTTAACAGATGCCTAGGAGCTGACCTACTTATAACTTATTCTCCCAAGCTAAACTTCTGGGCATTATGCCAGGGTCTTGTTCCATTTACAGGCCCTGCAGAAGTTCCTTCTTTATTATAAGATAGAGATTCCTTGCAGATACCCACCCCAGTTCATGCTGGGGTGATGATGAACTCCTACAGACAGTAGAAGAAGCTTAGAAAAATACAACAAAATTATTGTTGCAGCCAAAGCCAATCTGTTCTGTTAGAAGAATAAATTATCAACTCATTTGATAACCTATCATATAGAGAACTAACAATGGTTCTTTTGGCAAACCAGAAGAATACAAAAGTCTTGCCTTTTTTCTTTTTCTGATCCAAGCCCATTCCCCCTCAAGAATGGAATTGCCAGAAACATGATATGCATAAAATATTTGGCTCTTGTTTAGTGGAAGCTCAGAAACAGAAAAAGCAAGTTGTTGTTTACAACTCCTCAGCAAAATTTTCTCTGGGTGATAAAATGTCAGCATCTGTCATTCCTCCTTGACTAAGAGTATCTATAGCATCAGCTTATCAGGCTCAAGGCAAAGTGCCCCCAGAGGGCACAATGCTTACACCCTCAGAGGATCATTGGCAGCAGCTGCCATAAAGGATAATTTGTGATAGAGGTTATTTGCAAAGTAGCCACATGTGTTTCACTATGTGCCCTTTTAAAATACTCAGACTTAGGCCTAGATTTGTAGTTTAGTAACTGCAAAAAGTAGTTGATCATAACACAACAGAGAAGGACTGAGAGATGTTCTACCTCTTCCTGCTCTTCCAGATTTTTCTCTGCAGTAATAATACATGGGCTGGGCCATTTTTAATAGCGTGGACTGTTTGTACTCCCCCATCCTACCCTGAGTGATAGTTCACTGGCAACGTGCTGTATAAATTCCTAAGTAACTAACTGCCCACCATATGCAGTAGTAATACATGGGCTGGGCCATTTGCCATTCTAGCATTTCCCCTAGAGAGAAAAATGAAAGTGGACTCTACCTTCTCAGCCAAAGGTGATGAATATTCTCCATGAGGCTCAGTTAAGAGAAATCCACAGTAAAAAGAAAAACACCTCTTTCTACAGTAAATGGTTGTTTGGTGGTTTTTAGGCTGAAGAAAAAATTATCCAATAAACAAACAAAGTCACTAATGAGGATTTGTGTTTCAGAGGGGTTGGCATCATGCTAAGGACAGTTCCCGAGAAAATCTTACTAAATCTTGGTGAACGTGAGCAAGAAGCCATGTCCTAAGAGAATCTCTGGATCATGACATTACCTTTCTCCTTGACTGATTTTGTCTGTAGGATAAGAAAAGCAGCACCATTTGTGCCCTCTTCAAAGTGAGGAGACAAAAGACAACAGCAGTGAAACTACACTGCCAGCCCCTTCCAAAGTATGACAGCTAACAATGATTTGGTGGTGTTGGTTTCCTTTCATTTGTTAGGAGAGCTGTCAGCACTCTATAAACTATCACTCAGGGTAGGATGGGGGAGTACAAACAGCCCACACTATTAAAAATGGCCCAGCCCATGTATTGTTACTGCATATGGTAGGCAGTTAGTTACTTAGGAATTTATACAGTACGTTGCCAATCTCAATATAAACCGAACTAATGTGCGATGCAGATCATTATCCTGCCATTTTTGCATTTCTTCAAATTTTGCAATGCAGTCATCAAAGAGCATACCAAAAATACTTACAAACATACATTAGAATAGTACATCCTTAAAAACATACACTTTGAGGTAAACTGTGAGGAAAAAAATTGCTTGGGCTGCAATCCTACAGCCAAAACTTTAAGTTCCATTAACATTTTTTTAAAAAATTCACTTCTGAGTAAGCATCCATAGGATTGCACTATTCGGGACTCCAGGCTTGGCTGCCAGCTCGACCAGTCAGATTTCTCAGAGAAGCTGAGAACTGACTGAATTTCCCTTGCTTGTGTGGATTGCAGAAGTTGTGGTCCACTGAAGTTTTTTTTCCCCTGGAGAAGGGGAGACCAGAAGATTACTCGTGGGGCCATTGGGATTGCCTACCCTTGTTTTTTCTGTAGTTTTCCACCGCGGAAGGAACAGGGTAAGTGCAAGGCAATGGCCGAGATATATCAGGCTCTTGCAGGGGAAACAAGTCTCTTTGAAGAGACACAAGAGCGCCCAGCCGCTTTTAGATCACTTTAGGAATGTTTTTTTTAGATTAAAATATTTTTGAAATCTAAGATCTATTTTTTGGACTTCGTTGAAAATGTTGGCTAACTTTGTGCTTTCTTTGCTATAACTGATTCTGGTGGAAGTTTGATGGACTCTATATTTGCAACATAATGAAACGTCTGCATTTTTTTTTTTTACTTCTCTTTTGTATTAGAGGGATTTAAGAGACTCTGTTTGTAATTCTTCGCTTGATAAACTAAATGACTATTCATTTTTTGAGAAACTCTTTGTTTGGATTAAGCAGCTTGCAGCTTGAAGAACGAAAGCTCGCAGTTTGAAGAATAAAAACACAGGGTAACGTGTTTTTTTCCTTGTCGTCTTTTTCTACATCCTCCCTGGTTGGATTTTGCTTCATTTGGAATATATTTTTTATTTCTCCTTCTATAAACTGTTTAAAATATTATTCTCTCCTGTATTTTGGATTATTGGAACTTTCTTTTTTCTTTTGACTTTAAAAAAAAAAAAAAAAAACAACGACGACGTTCTGCTTAATAGATTCTGCTGGTAGTATTCCATGGACAGATTACATGATTATTGTTTTGACTAGAAGGGTTGTTGTTTTAATTTGAAGGACACAGGAAAGATGGCTTTCCAACTTGTACCTGAGGAGCTTAGAAGAGAGATTACTGAGGCTTTTTTAAATATTCAAAGGTCGTTGGAATTACTGTTCGTAACTCTGCAAAACAGAGAGAAAGAACAGAGAACAGAAACGGAGACAGAAAGGAAAAATGTTTTTCAAGTGGAGGAGAAACAGAAGGAGGAAATTTTGAGTATATTAGTTCAGAAGAACATTCTGAAGGCTTTACACTACAATCTTGGTATAGATATGTTGTGGCAGTGGAGACAGAGTGAAAATATGGGTGCACAGTTGGATGGATGTTGTGAAATATGTGGAAAGGGAGAGAAGGTTGCTCTGATATTCTATATGAGATATAGAAAAGAGCAGGCTGTATATTGCGAATCTCCCACAGTGTATTGTGATTTTGGCATAACCTAAACAGAAGATATGAGAAACTGTATGTATTAAGTTACATAACATGTTAGGTTATGAGTCATAATATGAATAGAATATATTGTAGTTTATTAGAAGTAAATAAGGCTTTTATTTGTTATACTAATTGGTCTTTATTGAAGATATAAATATGTAGTAATGAACATTCAACATTTAACTACTACTTCAAGGAGTGGAAGCCAAAGATGGATTATTGGGAGACAGTAAGATGAAGGTTAGAAGATTGGATTAAAGAAATCAAAAGGCATATGACAAAGAAAAGTTCCTGTATACTGTATGAAGGACTAACATTTAAAATCAATTGTTGTACTTTAAGTTCAAAGATAGATTGGAGGACATCTATTTTCTATATTTTCTTTGCTTATTATTTCTTGACTTCACTTTTTCTTTATCTTTTTCTTATTTTGTATTTCTGTTTCTATTTCTTTTTCTATTTTAAATTTTATTATGTATTGTAAAACTTAATAAAATTTAATAAAAAAAAAAAAGGATTGCACTATTCGGAATTAATCTTTTGTGACAAAACATATTCAAATTGTATATTTACATATCCATTTTGAAGCAGTTTTTGTCTACCACCCACCTCAGAAATGTTGAGGAGGGAGCAGAAGTGCTTGTGGCATCAGTATAGAACAAGCTGCATCAATTAGTTGAGTGGTGAACTGTTGAAAGCCCTATTGAAAGGCAAAGTCCCTTGGCCTCACCAAGCAACACTAATTTCATCAGACCAAAGCTGAGGGTGATAAGATGGGAAACCAGTCATTATAGGGGGACGCGGTGGCTCAGTGAGTTAAACCGCTGAAGCTGTAGACTGCCGGTCGGAAGGTCGGCAGTTCGAATCCCCGCGCAACGAGGTGAGCTCTCATTGCTAGTCCCAGCTCCTGTAGACCCAACAGTTCGAAAGCTTGCAAGTAGATAAATTGGGTACCACCTTAAGTGGGAAAATTTGCTGACGTCCTGTCGGGGGGTCGGCTTCCACCGAAACTGAAGATCCTTTGAATGGCGACGGTCACGATGGATCCAGAAGTAATAACATCTACAGGACGTCAGCAGCTGGCTCTGAGGCAAGGCATCGTGGGACATGTAGTCCAGAAGCCAGAGAAGAGTCGGTTCCCTTACCCCCTTCCTTGACGGGCGGTTTAATGAAATTGTATAGCGATGTATGTAAGCTGCCTAGAGTCCTCCGTTAGGGAGGGGATAGGCGGGGTATAAATACAATAATAAATAAATAAATAAATAAATAAATAAATATCAGCTGCCACCTCTTCCTGAAACCTATCCAGCTGATTTGATTCAAGAACAGTAATTTTATTGGTACCTGAGGTAGCTCCCCCACCTTTTTTTCTTTCTTTTTTTTGGTGTTGTGCTTTTTATATTATTTGGGGGCTTTTTAGCACTCATTGAGTGATGTATGAATGTGAGTTAATTACATGCTTTGTTCATTTAGGGAAACATGTGAGAAAGTAAATAGTGGTATATTTTAGGTGAATACAGTATTGATGGTTGCTGAATGCCATTAAAGTGGTATATCTTAGAAATAAAGCATGCATGAGAATAAATGGAATGTTGGTTCAGCATTGACAATGGAATAAGACAAGGATGTCTGATGTCCCCTTGGTTAATATAAAAAGGTAAAGGTTCCCCCCGCACATTTGTGCAGTCGTGTCCGACTCTAGGGGCCGGTGCTCATCTCCGTTTGTTAGCCGAAGAGCCAGCATTGTCCGAAGACGGTTCCACGGTCATGTGACCACATGACGCGCGCAGAACGCTGTTACCTACCCACCGAAGTGGTCCCTATTAATCTACTTGCATTTGCATGCTTTCGAATTGCTAGGTTGGCAAGAGCTGGAGCTAGTGTGGGAGCTCACTCCGTCACTCAGGGCTAGGGATTCGAACCTCTGAACTTGCAATCTTCTGATCGACAAGCCTGGCGTCTTACCCACTGAGCCACCACGCCCCCTATTATTATTAATATATTAATATATTAACCAATAAATGTATAAGGAAGAGGCGAGTTGCAAGGT
The DNA here is from genome assembly GCA_023362775.1 of Charina bottae. NCBI lineage: Eukaryota > Metazoa > Chordata > Lepidosauria > Squamata > Charinaidae > Charina > Charina bottae. The sequence continues at coordinate 5,558,586 of JALMGJ010000020.1, forward strand.
ATATGAATGTACCTTTGAATGCAAATGATGACTAAGTATCAAATGATTTACAGCAAATGTTGAATAGATTGTATGATGCAACAAGGAATATGAATCTGAAAATTAATAAGTGAAACAGCAAAATACTTTGTTTTACAGGGGAAATGGGTTTAAAAATTGTAAACTGGCAAGAAGCTTCAGCAAGTAGCTGAATTTGTGTACCTTGATAGGACATTTGTTAAAGATGGGGAAAAAATAAACAGAGGCATTTTAAGATGTACAAACGGTGGTGGAAAAGCAATATATGGTCTGTTGTAAGGAAATGACATTTGTTGAAAGAAGTGAAAAAGTTGAATGCGGTGGGGATGGGGCAAATAATAAGTGAGTAATAAAACAAGAAAATATGGGGTCAAAAATGTGGGTGCTGAATGAATAAGGACTGATTACAAAAGTGAGAGAGTCTGAAAAAAGTACATTTAGGTGATTTTGTCTTATGGAGAGAATGCATGATGATTGAGTTGCAGAAAAGCATATGAAACACGAGTGAATAGGTTGAGAGGAAGAGGAGAAAGTTGCGGTTTGATAGTGTTGCTAATGTCCTCAAAAAGAAAGAAGATATATTTTCAGATGCTTACAGCAATATTCAGGGTAAATTAGTTATCTAGTGGGCAGATAGTTAATCAGCTATATTATTTGAGTTTACCATCTGAATGTGGGAATATGGTTTACATGTTGTGAAGCTTCACATCTAAAATTTGCTATTTAAATTATAGTGTCTTTATTCAGGAGAAAACCCAAAATTTAAATAATAAAATAAAATAAAATAAAATAAAATAAAATAAAATATAAAATAATAAAATAAAATAAAATAAAATAAAATAAAATAAAATAAAATAAAATAAAATAAAATAAAATAATAAAATAAAATAAAATAAAATAAAATAAAATAAAATAAAATAAAATAAAATAAAATAAAATAAAATAATAAAATAAAATAAAATAAAATAAAATAAAATAAAATAAAATAAAATAAAATAAAATAAAATAAAATAAAATAGCCAGTTTGGTCTAGTGGTTAAGGTGCTGGGCTAGAAACCAGGAGACTGAGAGTTCTACTCCCACCTTAGGCAGGAAAGCCGGATGGGTGACCTTGGGTCAGTCACTCTCTCTCAGCCCAACTCACCTCACAGGTTTGTTGTTGTGGGGAAAAGAGGAGGAGGAAGGAGTATTAGGTATGTTCACCACCTTATTGTTGTTGTTCAGTCGTTTAGTCATGTCCGACTCTTCGTGACCTCATGGACCATAGCACGCCAGGCCTTCCTGTCCTCCACTGCCTCCTGGAGTTTACTCAAGTTCATGTTCATCACATCGGTGATGATATCTAACCATCTCATCCTCTGCCGTCCCCTTCTCCTTTTGCCTTCAGTCTTTCCCAGCATCAGGGTCTTTTCCAGTGAGTCCTCTCTTCGCATTAGGTGGCCAAAGTATTTCAGCTTCAGCTTCAGTATCTGTCCTTCCAATGAGCAGTCTGGTTTGATTTCCTTTAGGATTGACTGATTTGACCTCCTTGCAGTCCAAGGGACTCTTAAGAGTCTTCTCCAACACCACAGCTCGAAAGCATCAATTCTTCGGCACTCAGCCTTCCTTATGGTCCAACTCTCACAGCCATACATTACTACTGGGAAAACTATAGCTTTAATCATATGGACCTTTGTCGGCAAGGTGATGTCTCTGCTTTTTAATATGCTGTCTAGGTTTGCCATAGCTTTCGTCCCAAGGAGCAAGCGTCTTTTAATTTCATGGCTGCAGTCACCGTCTGCAGTGACCTTGGAGCCCAAGAAAATAAAATCTGTCACTGCTTCCATTTCTTTCTCTTCTATTTGCCAGGAAGTGATGGGACCAGATGCCATGATCTGGGTTTTTTTAATGTTGAGTTTGAAGCCAGCTTTTATCGCCGCCTTGAGTTATTTATAAAAATAATAATAAAGGCGGGATAAAATTTAGATAGATAGATAGATAGATAGATAGATAGATAGATAGATAGATAAATAAATAAATAAATAGGGAATTCACTATATAACTTTAGTATTGTGACATACAAGCTCACCCATCATCCCTTGTTGGGTTAAATATTGGCATATCCAAAGATCAGATTGGATTCACTTGAGCTTATTTGGCTAAGAACATATTGCACATATTGCAGCAGTGACGCCTCCTGCTACTGCTTTCTCCATGGTAGTAGCAGGAACATGCCAGAGAGGCCTCCCCCGGATCTTAATGTATGCTATCCATAAATAAATATCATTTGCCATAGCTCCTGGTGGCCCTTAGTAGCATCTGACTTTGGGAAATCAAATTAGGGTCTGACTGTCATGAATAGTTTTATTCATATTTGTTCTTCATTTCCTATGGAGAATTGGCCATAATTAATTAAAGGGAGGTGGCACTTAAGGATTTATAGCAGCTCTTTTCTTTTTCCTTTTTTCATTTATATTTTATTTTATTTTCAAGATATATTTAAAATACAAAAAAGAAAAAAACTATAGAATAGATAGAAAACAGAACTAAAGAAAAAAGAACTATAAAGATGTGAATAGAAAGAGGGAAAGGAAAAGGCGACTTCTGACTATTTCCTATACAGATATAAGATTAAATACAAATCTAATCTCTTACAATTTATTAACCTATCATAACATTATTTCTATTACAACAAATCATTCAATCTCTAAAACCCAGAATCAAAACATCATTTTTTTCAGTTGTAAGCAAATATTCCAAAAGTGGTTGCCAATTTGATATAAATGTAGAAATAGAATTTCTGTAGCTCTTTTCTTCTAACTGAATAGAAGACACTGAATTTCATGTTCTAGCAACTGTATTATTATATAGCGGTCTTCCCCTATATATTTATGCTTGTGTTTATTCATCCTTGGTGCGAACGGTTTTTCTTTAACCCAGTCAGTACAATCCAGGGCATTCTTCCATTTAAATAAAGGCAGCTGTAGCTGTATCTTGCTCCAAGCAGAGGTGGGGCAGGAGAAAACTGCTGTCTTACAAAGCTAGCACTACTATGGATGGCCTACAAAATCTAAACAACCACTAGAGTTTGAGTTTCCTATTCCTAAACGCAGCACCCCCTGGGAAAGTCTGCCTGGAGGTGGTTAAACTGACCTGAATGAAAGAAGCTTGGTTTCCCCCCCCCCACCTCTTAACTAAAATTAATTTTTAATATTAGTTAGCCTTTGACCCTCAAAATCCATTTAATTTTGTCAGTTGAGGAAAATAAAAAACAATTTAAGTATGAAAGAAGCACTGAAACAAAATCTGGATCTGACTCAGGGATGCATTTGAGCTTCAACAATGTTTTCTCAGTGAAATCATGACATTTCTTAATTATAAGTAGCCAAATGTAAAGATTATTGAATGCCCAGATTTCAAAATATAAATGTATTTTGAAATCTGGAAGAATGAATGTTGACATTATAAAATTCCTTTGTTATATGCTCCTTCCTTCTTTCCTTCCACACACCCCCTCGATTATTTTTACTGAAGATTGCCAGCTTGATGCCTCAACTCAGACACTACTATTTTCTTCCTAAATTGATGTTACAAAGCCTTTATATAACCTTCATTGCCTTCTGAGAGAGGAGGATGCAAAGCACCTTTTCTTGTTTAAGAATTTAAGTACACATTGATGTACTTTCTTTACAGATCCAAGTTTACCCAGGTGGGATTAATCAAGAGCTCAAAGTAAGGAATGAGGATCTTAATTAAGAAGGGTTTCTTAACAAGAGATACAGTACCAACCTAGTCTTTTAACTGTTTTTATAATGTTCTATTTATTTGTGAGTTATTATGTAACTTTTGTTCTTATGCCACTGAACTCTGTGCTCCATCTGGTCACTTTGCTGGGATCAGCCCAGAAATTTCATCTTGAACAATCCTGTATTCTGGTGAATTTTCAAATTATATGGGGCTTGCTATCATAATGATATTTGTTTTATATAAAAATATTGATTATAATATTGTTCATTTCAACTTTGGTTTATGTTTGTATTATAAACTGTCAAGAGATAGTCAGCAGTATTTCTTACATAGGTTAAATGGATAAAATAAATACGTCTCATCTTTCAATAACAACATGATTTTCAGAAGTATAATTCAAAATATGAATGATTAAAAAATGCTACACTTGTCAACAAGATGCAACACTAAAATGAATAGAAAACAAGGAAGCTGTGTAATATTCCAGGAGGTGACAAGGTGGCCAGGCCAGTGCCGGGAACTCTGATCACTGCTGTTGTTGGTATGAAGAGAGGGGTTTCTGGCTCCACAAGAGCGTCTATAACAGGATTGTGGAATGTGAGAACTATAAACCAAGGAAAACGTGAAATTGCCCATGGGAAATTAAGCATACAAATATCTTGGGAACAAGCAAACTTAAATGGGCCAGAATGGGATGAGATGACTGCGTGAGAATATACAGGGGAATGGATTGGCACTGATGCATAGTTCAATGAAGTGAAAGGTTTGTTTTCTTCAGCTGGATAATAGGTAAAAATGGATGGAGTTTAAAGTGGTTGATACTGAGTTTAAATACTAACCACCGTTCTAACTATGTGTACTATGCTCAAAAGGAAATTTGAATATAATTTAAATCTAGATGCATTCGTTATTTTAAGTCAGAGTTTAAGATAGCTTGAAAAATATTCCTAAGCCCTGAGCTTGTTTGTAAAGTGGTAGTTTATATAGGAATGTGCTAAAAATGAAGAAAGTTAAGGTTACTTCTGGATATACATGGCACAGGTGCCTGTTTTGCACATTGTACTTATGCAGCTGCTGGGGATGTTTCCAATTATTGTCAACCTGTGATGATACTGGGATGAGGAGTAGTGAAGTTGGCCTGAAGCTTGTGCAGATATGCTTGCCTGGCTGCATTCTTCTTGACAAAACAGAATAGAAATACCTCCTTCAAAGTTTACATTCTAAGAACACTACAGATGTATATCTTTTTCAGGTCATTGGTGCTAGATTTTACTGAGTGTAGATCTCCAGGGGTGCCTGGCAGAGGAAAGGTAACACAGCTATCTCCTATCATTTCCTTCTTCTTCTGAAAGGGCATGGAGACTTAGGTACATCTCAGTTAAAAGGTGGCCTCTCTAGGGTCTAAGGAATCACTATATGTGCATTAAGATAAGCTTGAATACCAAATCACGTTTGTTTGGCTGAAACTGCTGATAAACTCTACTGAATCCCAGAGAGAGAACCACCCATTGGTAATCAGCCCATAGCATAACCAATAAAGGTTCTGCAGCACTTAACAACTCAGAAATAAGTTGTGGCATCAGATAAAATAACAGCATCGGGATAGCAACCTGATAAAAACCATTTGGTGACTAACCTATGGTGTAAACGTATTGTGGCTGTATTTAAATTGTATAGGCTGATGCTTTGCAGCACGCCAGATTCCTGTTTAATTAAAAATCCTATTGACAACCAAAGTCAGATGGGGCAGGAAGTTTGATAAAAACAAAGGACATACATAAAGGCACAATGTTGCCTATTCTTGATATAAATTATCATTTTTATTTTTTTTTCTAAACGGAATGTGAGAAAATGTAAAATAAAGTATCATATACACTGAGATTCCAAGGATTAAATTGATACTCATAGATACTCATGATTCCAGATTTTTGGGGACAGCAGCGGTGGCAAAATGGTTTTCAGGGGAAGCCTCTTTATGTTTGCAACCAGTGATTATTTAGGGCAAGATGTCAAGCCAAAAAATCAATAGAGAGGAGGAGCAGGATTGTAGGGACTATAGCTTTCTCTCTCCTACCACTGAGGCCAGGAGCTCAGTAAGTTAAAGTGCCCAATTATTCTAACCCTTGAAAACAGCCCTAATTAATTTCAAGTCATGGTAGCAATCTACAATTTTATAGTGAAGCTGCATGGCAAATATAAGAAATTGTGCCCTTGGCTTGGCTTCTCCGCCTTACATATCTGTTGTGAAATATGCATAGAAATTAAATAATAAATACCTTATTAAACAGCATAGTATTACTACATCCTTAAAGAGTTAGAAAACCATCTTCCATGCTCTGTCTCAAACTGACCTAGTTTCATGACATAACCAACCCAAAAGTCTACTTTATTCTATCTTTGAACACTTAAGCTTGACTGAACAGTGATCTTACTGTCACACATGATAGTGAAAGGTCTTTCATTTTTATTAACTCTCTCTCATAGAAATGATCAGAGAAATGAAGGTAAAAGTGGCATATGGTAACAATTTGAAGGGCAAAAAGAAGGAAAGTGTGTAAGTTGGCAAAGGGGTAGGGAGCAGAAGCTTCCAAATACAGTGTTAAATAAAAACATCCATTGCATTTAATTGCTCTTCTGTCTTGGATAGCTCAAAGAAATGAAATGCACTCATTTAGAAAATAGGAGCACACTATTAAGCACCTATAAGAATTGAATGGGGCTTTATATTTTTTACATACAAGGAACCACAGTAACTGAAGAAAAGTAAAATGTGCTCAGGATTAAAATATGATATTGTTTCTTAATATATCACCCTTCCACCCCACCCCCAAACACATTGTGAAACATAGTTGTTCTAAACCCAGTGTATGAGTGGTGAGGCCACATCTCAATCAAAAGGTTAGTGAAAATGGACAGGGCACATTGGACAGGGCAGTGTTATTCTGCCCTCTTGTGCTCAAGTAAAAGCAGTGTTATTTCAGAAGGGATGCCCGCATAGAGAAAAAGTCCTGTGAGTACTTCAACCTTCCAATTCTCTAGGGAAGGACTTTCCCACATTCTATAGCTCACACTGTGAGCACTGTTGACTTCTCTATACAGCATTCCTCTGCAGTTTCACTGCACCAATTTCTGTGGCAGCAGGTGACACTTAAGATAGCATCATGATGCCAACCTGACAAAACCAGAGTGTAGACATTATATTGAAAAGTCGGATGGAGTCATTCTAAATAAGTTTGTTGGCTATGACTGCCATCCCAAGTGAGTATACAAACGGGAATTTGCAGTGGAGTTAAACAAGGAAGAAAAGAGAGTCACCAGAAAAAACAGCTTGTTCTGAAGGATTGTGCACCTACCTGGAAACAGTGAAAAAGTTTATCTCCTGAGAATGTATCCTGAGAGCTGCTGATTGCCACTGTGGGTGACTGAATGACTTCTTCCTGCTGAGCAAGCAGAGACTGAAGGAGGAATATAATATTCAGAGACTGAAGGAGGAATATAACCACCCAGAGTCCCCTTTGGGGGAGATGGGGCGGTGATAGAAATCGAAAGAATAAATAAAAAAATAAAAAAAATATAAGGAAACCAGGTACCAGGGAGTGAGTTACTAACTGAACAAACAGGAATTTGCCAGGTGAGTTTGATGGGAGAATTTGAATTCCTACCAATTTTTTTCATAAGCCAACAGTGTGCAGTTGGCTAACCTGTAGTCCTGAGAAAGAAGCAAAAAGAAACCAAAGTAGACAGGAGTCTTCAGTCATGACTTGTAATGTTTCTGGCTTGACTTTGTTTCTGCCTGATACATGACTGAAAACAACCTGCTGTATATTTCTTGTCCAAGAACAATCTGGATAATATTTGGAGCAAATGTAAGGTTGCAGTGCTCCTTGTAGAAAAAGGCAAGAGACCTAAGGGTTCACAAGGTGTTCTCATCCGATCTTCCAATCCATGGAAGAGGACCAGGGGAAAAAAATCTAAAAGCAAATGGTTGCCCAACAAATGGTAATGGTGGAAGAGATTTGGTTTCTAGGGACATTGTCTGAATTTTCTCGATGATGAACTATTGATAATGAGTTGTATATCACAAGGTCTGGAAAAAAATGTTTGAACAAAACTGACAAGTTTGATCAGGAAGGATTTAAACTGAATCTGTGAATGCTGAAAATGAAAACCCTGAAGTAAGGACTTTTTGATAAAGACATGCACTATAGAAGAAAGTTGGAGTGTTGCTATAATCGGTCTCTTAAACCAGGGGTCGGCAAACTTTTTTTGCCGGGAGCCATTTTGACATGCTCGTGCACATTTTGAAGTGCTCGAGAGCCAGGGGGCGGGGTTTGCGGGCGCGGGCCAATCGCGTGGAAGGGGGCGGGTTTTGCGGGCGGGAGCCAATCGCGTGGAAGGGGGCGGGGGAGGTTTGGAAGAAGAAGGGAAAGAGAGGCTCGACTGCTTTGGCGGCGGCGCTTCCAGGTTGTCGCTGCGGCGGCAACGGCTGCCCCTTCGAAAGGGCAGGCTCCGGGGACCCCGAAAATGCCCTCAGTTTAGGCAGGGAGGCTGCGCCAAGCTGCCTCAGCTGTTCTGCGGGGAGAATTTCCACCCCAGGGCAGCGTGTGCATGTGGAGAGGGGAGGTTTCTGCCTCCCTGCCGGAACCGAGGGCATTTTCAGGGTCCCCGGAGCCTGCCCTTTCGAAGGGGCACTGCTGCCCGAGCTGCAGTGCTGCCCCTTCGAAAGGGCAGGCTCCGGGGACCCCGAAAATGCCCTCGGTTCCGGCAGGGAGGCAGAAACCTCCCCTCTCCACATGCACACGCTGCCCTGGGGTGGCAATTCTCCCCGCAGAACAGCTGAGGCAGCTTGCGCGCAGCCTCCCTGCCGGAACCGAGGGCATTTTCGGGGTCCCCGGAGCCTGCCCTTTCGAAGGGGCAGCACTGCAGCTCGGGCAGCAGTGCCCCTTCGAAAGGGCAGGCTCCGGGGACCCCGAAAATGCCCTCGGTTCCGGCAGGGAGGCAAAAATCGCGCGGGCAGGCTGCCGGGCTTCCCGACGCACAGCTGATTGGCACGGACAATTTCCACTCCCTTCAGCGCTTCCGGCTTGTCACGCGACACACAGTTTGGAAAGCCCTGCCCGTCGTCAAGATGGCTGCCGGAGACGGCTGCCAGGTTGCCAGGGGTATGCCCACAGCAACGCACACCATGCCCGCTGCCGCGCCTGCCCCGCCACACTCGCTGCCGCGCCACGCCCGCCACGCCTGCCTGCGGAAGAGCCACACTCAAGGGGCCAAAGAGCCGCATTTGGCTCGCGAGCCGCCATTTCCGACCCTTGTCTTAAACCATTCAGTGAAAACTCAGAACATAGCTCATAAATATTACCGCCTTCATTGTCTGTACAGTAATACTCAAAACTACAGTAAATAAGTAAGTTTCAACTTTTATTACAGGAAAGCAAAGGTTATTTAGTGGGTATAATGGAGACTAGCTGGGATGATTCTCATGATTGGAATATTTGCACTGTAAATTAAAACTACCCACACCTCAGAAATTCAAGGGAATGAATGTGGTAATGTTGGAGAAAGCATCTGGGCTAAAACAGTGGAAGAATGAATAAAAAGCAGTCACTGTTACTCATCCAAATGGGAACAAGATGCTGATAATAACTTCCAAAAGCAAATTATAGGTATTTCAAAGAAACATGGAGTAGTAGTAATAGGAGTAGTAGTGATATCCTGATATCTACTGGGGAAAAAAATCTGCCAGTCATGATCTTCCCAGGAAATGTTTGACTTGTCTTGATGACTGCTTTCTCCTTCAAAAGGTATAGAAGGCACAAGAGGCTCAAATATCTTTTATTTGATGCTAATCAATAAATAAAACTTAGCTGAAGAAAGAGAAGAAGCAGAAACATTTAAAAGTGCTAACATAATTTTTTATTTTAACAGACACTAACCTTGAACATAGTTAAACACAAATCTTGGAATTTTAAAAAGTGGATTGTACTAAACTGAGAACAGTTCTAAGTATGTTTTATGGCAGGAAAAGCTAATGGGAAAAGGAAATCAAGGTGGGTGGCAATTCCATATAGATCAGAAATGTAAATAATTAAAATGAAGAATGAAAAAAAGAGGAGAAACCAATGTGGCTACACAAAATGCTTGCTGAAGATGTGAAAGCAGGAAAGGACACAGAAAATAAAAAAGAAGGTTTGGGGAAAGAATGCCACATAAACGTAACCAAAAGTTATAGAAGTGGTACCAAGAAAGCTGAAGCTTAGCATGTAGTGATGTTAGTGAAAGTTGCTAAAAAAAAACAAAAATGTTTATTTAGATACTGTATATTCAAAATAAATGGAAAATAATAAGTATACTATCGGTTCTGTGAAGCCAGCAGAATGCTAACAGGCTGAGAGAAAAGACAGCTACACAATTCCTACTTTGGCTCAGCTTCCAATAAGGGTATATCTGTTCTACCAGGCAAGTGTGAAAAGCACAATGACAAGGTGAATTGAAAGATTCAGAGATAGACTAAAACATGATCAAGGAATATTTATTTACTTTAAATGAGTTTAAATCTCTAGAGCCAGATGAATTGCAAACAAGGATATTGAAGGAATTTGCTGATGGCCTGGCCAAACCCTTATATATTATACTGTATTTGAGAAATCCTGGAGAAAAAAAGTGAAGTACCAGATGACCAGAGGAGAGCAAATCTGTCCTTCCTTCCTTCCTTCCTTCCTTCCTTCCTTCCTTCCTTCCTTCCTTCCTTCCTTCCTTCCTTCCTTCCTTCCTTCCTTCTAAAAGCTTTTAAACAAGAAGATAAAAACTAACACAAATTAATATGAAGTAAGAAAGAAAAAGGAAAAAGAAGGAAATCAAAGAAAAAGCAGAAAGTGCAAGAAAAGAAAAGAAGTTGAGAAAAAATAGAAAAGAAAGGAAAAAAGATATAAAGAAGTGACTTCCAATATTCTTCACAGCACTTATAAGTACAATATTTTAGCTTCTGTCTCTAACGGTATACATCATATTACTCTTCTTTCTATAATCTATCCTGTCTAATCATCAAAACCATAAATCACAAGTTCATTTTTTTCATTTTTATGCAAAAAGTCCATAAGAGGCTTCCAGGCACCAATAAATGTTGATAGCGCCTTTTTTCTAATCAATGAAGTAAATTTATCCATTTCAGCAAAATCTGCCAACTTTACCACCATTCCTCCATAGTGGGTAATGTCAACTCTTTCCATCTCTGTTCATCTATTAATCTTGCCACAGTAATCATATATTGGAACAATCTTCCATGGCTTTTTTCTATTTGTCCATTAATCCTAAAAGGAAAAATTTCGCTTCAACTGAATATTGATCTTTAAAATCCTCTGTATCAAAGTATGCATTTGAATCCAACTTTTTAAAACTTTTTTACATGTCCACCAAGCATGATAAAACATCCCTTCTTGTTGTTCACATTTCCAACATACATTTGAAATGCCTTTATTCATTCTAGATAATTTTTCTGGCGTCATGTACCAGCAATACATCATTTTATAAAAAATCTGTTTGAGATCATAACACAATGTAAATTTCAACCCTTTTAACCACATATTTTCCAATTGATCCATCTGTATATTATAACCAAAGTTCTTAGCCCACTTTATCATACATTCTTTAACCTGTTCTTCCTCTGTTTCAAATTTCAACAAAAGTTTGTACATTTTAGCAATTGCATGCTCATCATCAGTACACAGTTGTATTTTAGATTCTGACTTACTTTGCTCCATACTATAAGTCTTTTTATCCATTTTAAATCTTTAGCAAATGTATCTTGAAAATGGGGGGAAAGGAAGAACAGCAATCTGTAGGCCATCAGAACCTGGGAAAATCTAAAGCAGGACATGAAGATTAATCTTTAAGAAAATAATGCAGTAATTGCCAGATGTCAGTTTACTGTCAGAAACAAGACTTGTCAAATTAATCTTACTACATTTTTTTAATCAGATAGTGAAGATAGCACTGCAAAGGTTCCAATCTCTGGTCTTCATCAAACTGGAATGATCAATTGCCAAAAGAAAAGATACGGTCTTAGATCCTGAACTCTTTAGCATTTTTATTGATGATTTGAATTAAGATGTGGAGGAAGTCTTACTAAATTTGTAGATGACACAAAATCAGGTGGGATATCCCATTTCCAATGTTTAGCTTTAAGAAAAGAAGATAGCAGTCTTCAAATACTCGGTAAGATAGAAGACAGACCTCTTCTTCACCATTTGAAATTGCAGGACATGCAGTAATAAGTTTAAGTTGCAGGAAGGTCGATTTCAAATTAATATTAACAGTAAGAGCAGTTTGATAGTGGAACTAATGTGGGCGCTCCATCAGTGGATGCTTTCAGTGCAGGCTAGATTCTGGGTAGTGGAGTTAGCCTCAGTGGCTTAAATGGCCCCTTCCAATTCTTTTCTGTCTGATTCTTAGGAGGAATTTGCTTGGCTAAGATTTTTAACCACCTCCATTCTCCCTTTACTCCTTTCTCGGTTTATATAGAGGCTAAGCATAGTTCCATGTTTTCAGGAAAAGAAACCATTGTTTCTGTAAAGCTCTTACTATAAAACTGTAAGGCCTGCAATCACTAATTAGCAATGGGTCAGCAGCATTACCTTAAGCCTGTGGGAATGACCAACCCATGACAGGGGATTTCAAATCTGGGTCTAACATGAAAACTCTTACTTTAATACAATATGCCGTATTTGGTGTTATGGCAGCACTGAATCGTGTAGTTTCAAGTTGTTCCACAATGATGAAAGAAGAAGCAGACAACAGTTTCTTAAACAGTAGCTTGATTATCATAAATACCAGATGATTTGCTCCTAGTTATGAAGAGGGGTGTATTATCTTTCAACTTATATGAGAATGTCAGTTTCAAATAGCCATGTATGTCTAGATCTGCTGATCCTTTCATACTTCTGATTTTTTAAAATGGTCCCAGCTATAAAATACCAAACTGCAAATCCACCTCTGATCTCCCACATGAATGTCAGTCCATAAATGTCCTGGCATAGTTCCCTGCTAAATGCAGTCAGTCAGTTACATGGATAGCAATTACAGAGAAATTAGAAAGACAGGATGTCATATCAGACTGGCAATATTTGTTCCTGTGGTAATTTAATGAGAGCTAATATTCACAGCAATGCTCACATACCAAACTTGTAGCTGAAGCTGTCAACAACTAATGAGTCCTTTCCAGGATGTTTATTCAGCTGTTGATATTCAGCCAGTCCCCAGTTTAAGAACATCCCGATTTACGGACGACTCCTAGTTAAGAATGGACTGCCATAAAGACTATTATATTAAAAATTTGAGTTAAGTACAATGTTTTGGGTTAAATACACAATACTACTTTGTGTATTATTATGTTTAAGATGTTTCATTCATTCATTCATTCATTCATTCATTCATTCATTCATTCATCAAATTTTGCCACTGCCCATCTCTCCCCAGAGGAGAGTTTTAGTGTATTTGGAAGTGTTTCTTAAGTGTTTTATATGCATAGGATGGTAAAATATATACCATATACTAAGACAAACATTTGACTAACTGATGCTAAATAACTGTTCCAACTTACATACAAATTCAACTTACGGACAGGCTTAGGAATGGAACTCGTTCTTAAACCAGGGACTTGCTGTATATACATTGTGTATCAAGGCTGGTATTCAATACTGAGAGCTACTTTGGTGTAGTGGTTAAGGTATCAGGCTAGAAATGGGGAGACCGTGAGTTCTAGTCTGACCTTGGGCACGAAGCCAGCTGGGGGACTTGGGCCAGTCACTGTCTCTCAGCCCTAGGACGAAGGCAATGGCAAGCCATTGTGAAAAACCTTGCCAAGAAAACTGCAGGGACTTGTCCAGGCAGTCTCCAAGAATTGGGTACAATTGAACGGATTAAGAAAAAATCAATACTACAAAAAATGGTTTAGGAAGAAATACAAATTTAGAAGGTTTACTTGCTGAATAGAAGTATAGTACAAAAGGAGATATGATATGGCCATATAGCACTCTAGGCCTGTTGTTTTCTCCACCCAAAATTGACCCATATAGCTTCCAGAACTAAATGATATGACACGGTAAAATCTTACTAGTAAGTTACATGGTTTTAAAGAACCAGTACAATAAAAGAAACATAAGCAAAAGGGGCGTGGTGGCTCAGCGGGTAAGACGCCAGGCTTGTCAATCGGAAGGTTGCAAGTTCGGAGGTTCGAATCCCTAACCCTGCGTGCGGAGTGAGCTCCCGCACTAGCTCCAGCTCTTGCCAACCTAGCAATTCGAAAGCATGCAAATGCAAGTAGATGAATAGGTACCACTTCGGTACCACCTATAACCAACAAATAAAATAAAAAATAAAATAAATCTAAGTTTGATAGTTCCCTGTTATATTCATTGCAGGCAAATCCAGTTTTAAGAAACAGCAAAATATCTCATATGCATTTTAAAGTGACACGATCCATTTTCGCATCTTCGCATTTTAGTGTCATATTTCCTAAAATATACTCAAGAACTCAATTCTGTAAATCACTGAGGCATATTCTCTTCCCCCTACCAACTCATCCTGCATTTAGCTTTGAAAATTTATGGATTTTATTCATTCATATGTTTTTTCATCAGAACAGATTTCAATTTTTCATCATTTAAATTCCACATACACGCTAAGTATGATTTGTCCATAACTAAGTCCAAGCAGGATATAATAATGGATGTTTTATTAAGGGCCTGGGAAGAACCAGTGCATTGGCTGGCAGACAATTTTGTATTTACTTGACCACCAATAGAATATTTTGGACCAAAAATGCTGGTAGAACTCAGGAGCAAAAGGTAACATATCTAGAGTATTCTCTTTCATATTTTTTTCTGGATCAACAATCTTGTCAGGTAGGCTGAGCTGAGAGATTGTGGCTGGCCCAAAGTCACCCATTGAATTTCCATGGCTGAGGGTGGACTTTCTCCCACATGAATGTCAGTCCAAGTTGGATCTCCTTGATCCTGGTTGGGACCATCAGAAATTAATGTAAGGATTAAAATAATTAATTTGCAGCATGGAAATTGGGATAGAGGAAGAAAGAGTCCTAACAATGGTGTTAGAAGAGCAGAATGATTTATTTTGGGAGATGCCATGAAGGCTTGTTTCCTAGTGATTGGCAGCATTGTAGTTGAAAAAAGAAGTCATAATTGCAGGAAGGAGGGAGAAAGATTTGAGGCAGAGCCCAAATACTTTTGGTGTAAAATTGCAAGAGAATCTTAGCAAGGTTCTGGACCCGATGGGTTATCAATGTGACATGGCCAGAACAGAATGAAAGGACAAAAGAGAAGATTAGGGAAAAATAGAAAGAAGTTTTAGCCATTTATCCCAGATGTTATTCTACTAAGGCAAGGTTGGACTTAGTGGCCTAATACCACCTGTTCTCTGCAAAAAACAGAAAAGAGAAATGCAGTTGAAGGTTGCAAGTGTGAGAAGCCCTCAATTTGGAAACAAGTACTCCTGAGAAATATCAAGAGAGGGCTAAAGATTTCCTTCTCCTCCTGCTGTTTCACCTAATGTTACCAGTGCAGCATGTAGTCTTTTTTCTTGCTATTCCTTGGTTGGGGTGACCATTGGCCATGAACCCCTAGCAAGAAAAAAGACTGCATGCTGCACTGGTAACCTCACCCAAATTCCTTTGTGGCTCAGAGTGACCCCTGAGGCCACCTCCATGCCCCACCTTTACTACATTCTTGAACATCTGGAAGAGAAGGCAAGAAGCCAGAGATTCTGCCAAGCCAATGTGTCCTTGATAGAGAAAGTGGAATGCAAATCACAAGGCCCTGCTGTGGAGACAGACTCCCAAAACTACAGAGCAAGCCAGGCTTCTCTTCCAGAAGTTCAAGAAAAAGAATAGCTGAACTTAAAAAGGTCCTGGGCCATTTGTGGACTTCTGATTTGCCTGGCAGTGAGGTTATCCCATTTCACTGGTATAAAAAGTGACAAAATTAGGATTGTTAAACCACCTTAGAATAGATTACAGAAAGAGTTAAGAACATCCTTCTCATGAATATAAGTAAAGCAAAGGTGAGAAGAGAACTGAAAAAAAGAAAGATATCTTTTTTGGGAAATACATTTTTTTATGCTGTTAATTCATAAACAGTGAGATTCCAACTTCACCTGACTGTATACATTTCCCAGGACTATAACTGTAGATTAGACACACAATAACCTGGTTTCAGGAACACGTGCCACTGCATTTATTGAAAGTAAGGCTAGGGTTGACCCAAATTTCTTTCACTGTGTTGGGAACAGCTTAGTGATCTGATTAGGCAGGAGAGAATCTTTACGTAGAATGTTCCATGGTTTCTGGGATCTAATTGGTGGTTACTTCACTTCTGCTGACCTTTGTCAGGCCTTTCCAATACTAGAAAGGAGTGAGCAATACATTTTTAAATGCAACTCTCAGACTAAAGTAAGAACCTTACTTATACAGACAGAAGTCATATCAAGGGGATTCTTTGCAACATTTCTCAGAATACTCTATAGATCAGAACTAAGCTAACCACTAAATTCTCTTAATATTGTGATGTACTTCAATTCAATACGTACTGTATGTTGTAAAGCGTGCATCTTAAAGATTTTGAGGGACCGTCTGAGGGACCGTCTCGTCCCAATAACGTCAGCCCGCCCCACCCGTGCATGCAGAGAGGGCATGCTTCGGACCCCCTCAACAAGAGAATTCCATCTAGCGGGGTCCAGGAGGCGTGCCTTCTCTGCGATAGCGCCCGCCCTATGGAATATCTTGCCCCCGGAGGTGAGACTGGCCCCCTCCCTCCTGACCTTTCGGAAGGCCCTTAAGACCTGGCTCTGCCACCTGGCCTGGGACAACAGAGGCGGGAGTGCCTCTTGGGGTTGGCTAGCCCCGTAGCAACACTATGCTACGTTCCCTACGTCCCCCATCTTGTATTTTATTTATTTATACTGTATTTTTTAAAAAATTATTGTATTGTTTTTAACTTTGGTTGTTGTAACCCGCCCAGAGTCCCTTGTATGGGAGATGGGCGGGGAATAAATTGAATAAATAAATAAATAAATAAATTTTAAAAAAATAAATATCAGGTTAATGCTCATGTAGAACAACATAGTATCATGGGTGAAATCATGGAAAAATAATGCAACCTTCACTGGTTAATCCTACCAAAGGTTTATTGTACGTCTATCCCAAGATTTATAAAAACTATTTCAACATAAGGGGCGCAATGGCTCAGTGGTTAAGACACCAGGCTTGTCGATCGGAAGGTTGGCGGTTCAAGACCCGAGCGCCGTGTGACGGAGTGAGCTCCTGCACTCGCCCCAGCTCTTGCCAACCTAGCAATTTGAAAGCATGCAAAGGCAAGTAGATAAATAGGTACCATTTCGGTGGGATGGTAACAGCGTTCCATGTGCGTCATGCCGGCCAGATGACCATGGAAGCATGTTCGGACAGCGCTGGCTCTTCGGCTAAGAAACAGAGATGAGCACCGCCCCCTAGAGTCAGACATGACTGTGCAGGGGAAAACCTTTACATTTACCTTTTTTATTTCAACATAATAATTTAATTCACTATTAACTGCCAAATTTATTATTGGAAAACTGAAGTACATCTTTAGTATTGCATCAGTAAATTTTTAAAGTGTGTGAAATTGCAATGGCTGAAACAGCAAATAGTCTTGCAGAACCCTTCAATTAAGGATTGTTTTATGCAAATTTCTCTGGTTTTAGATATTCCTGAATAGATTACTTTTGTCTGTACACATTTCTTTGGGGTAGAACTATTGAATATAGTTTAAATATCCCTATTTCTCTTTAAGATAACTTCTATATCCATGTATCAGTGTCTCCAAATGTATGTATCCTTTCGTTTTTCTTTCTCATCTTTCTTATGCATGTTTTTCATGAAAAAATAAAAAGGATGAAGAAAATCTTGAGATTTTTTTTCTCCACATGGTGTTTTTCTGTAGCCAGTCACAGAATTGCAAAGTGACATTGTTAAAAGACACAGGGAGGAATGGGTTTCTTAAAACATGGGCTACCATTAAACAGTATCTCAGGACCCTGGACATTAGCTGTTCTCTTTCTCACCCACTAAGAGAAAACCTCTTGCAGAGTGGGCCTCCTGGGAAAACTGCCTGCAGAAAGAGCATTCAATGACAGATACCCAGGCTGGCTGCTTTCACCTAGCCTCCTTTCTGCTCCCCCTGCCATTATTTATGCATTTGTGGTAGTGATGGAAGAGAAGCAGTGAGTTGGGGAAGGACATTCCACCCCACCTCCCTCGGCTATGCTGGGTCTCATTACATGCAGGATCAGGTCTGGGCTCTTCCAGAGTTCTGCACAGTAGTTTCAGCTGAGGCTCTCTTGAGAGCTGTCGGCTTTCTCATCTCTGCTGGTCTGGTTGACAATGCAATACATGAAGTCATAAAGCACAGAGATATGCCATTATGCTATCTTTTAAGGGGATTTTTTCACACACACTCCTCTTTGTACAAGAGAATATTTTCTAGAGAAGAAGAAAGTGCCTTCTTTTCCTCATATGCCTGCAGGATCCAAGTTATCCAGTGCTTCAGAACAACAACCATCTCTGTAATAAATCCCCAGCTGGTTATCTCTTGTTCACGAGATACCCTTTATAGAGCCATCCATCTAATATTTTTCTTATCAGTCAATCAATACCCCTGCCCTTATTTTCTATCATACAGCAATTGATATCTTATTACAGGTACATTTGTAACTGCAGATCTATCTGACAGAAAGAGTCAGAATCTATATGAGTTGCTAAGATTTTTTTCCACCTTCCTTTTCTCTAGCCAAGTAGAAATTCGCCTTTCACAGCAATGACATGGATTTTCTTGGCAATGGCTTTGCACACAGGTCGTCCACCAGAACTCTGCTCTGTTTTGTCAAATAAGCTTCACACTTCAGTTCTCTGTGCCATCCAAATCACAGCTGGAACTTACGTATATCCTGGCAACCTTCATTCGCATGCCATGGGTTTCTTCTGCTTATAGAGGCAGGCGTTTGATCTTAGCTTCATGAGTACAGATTTCAGTTTCTTTTTCTTTTCTCCCCCCCCCTCCCCATTTTGCATATGTTCAAGAGACTTGGCATTTGCAATCCTCTACCAATATTGGCTTCTATTTGTATTCATAATCATGTTGTGTTAATCAGAGGAGGGATTGTTTAAACATTACAATCTGGCTCAACCAGCTTGAGAAGCCTGTAGTAAGAGAAAATTGGCTCCATTTGGCAAGAGAAGGAATAACCTTTTTAGTTAAAGAGCTGGGCATTTTCACTCATAACGTGAACAGTCCTTGCAGTATGGTATTTAGTGTTTGGGTGAAATTTGGCAATAAGCATCATTGGCAGAAGACAGACTTTATAAAACTGGAAGTTTACCTATTCTCACTTCAGTTTCCTCAACTGCCCTGACCATCTTCAGGTATCTCCATCATTTGAAGTGGACCCGGGGGCAACAGGAGGAGGAACTTAATGGCATCCCATTTTGGAATGCTGTCCCCAGTTCACTTAGTGTTGCAGGCCTTTAAATTTTCCCCCCAAGCTTTTAAATATCTGAGTTGTTTTGTTGTTGTTGTTCACAACAATGTGAAATCACAGTTGCCAGTTCTTTAGCTGATGTTGGCCTTCTTTCTCATTGAGTAGTAGTAGTAGTAGTAGTAGTTGTTATTATTATTATTATAATTATTATCATTATTATTAAAATCAAAGACTTAAAAATAGAAGAAGATGAAATTATGGTGTAGAAGAAGCATAGCATAGCATAGCATAGCATAGCATAGCATAGCATAGCATAGCATAGCATAGCATATGAAATTATGGTGTCATTTGATGTCATGGCACTCTTTACATCTATAGACCCAGCACTAGCGAAAGAATCCATGGCAGCAGTTCTACGAAACACACCCAACCTAGTCAAATACACTAAGATAGAAATACCCAGAATCATGGACCTCATCGACCTCTGCCTCACTACCTACTTTCAGTTTGATGGACAAATATACCCACAAATCAAAGGAACACCCATGGGATCACCACTTTCATGACTCATAGCAGAGATTGTAATGCAGCGTCTAGAAATGATAGCACATCCACGTATACAACCCAAAGTATGGATCTGGTATGTAGATGACACCTTCCTCATAATAAAAAAGGAACAACTGGAGGAAACACATGAAACCATCAACAACATCTTCAATGGAATAAAATTCACAAGGGAAGAAGAAAACAACAACACACTACCCTTCTTGGACATCCTCATCAGTAGAGGAAATAAGGGCATTCTAGAAACACAAATCTACCAGAAATCTACCCACACTAACCAAGTGCTCCATTACCAAAGCAACAACCCAACCTCCCATAAGAGAAGCTGTGTAAGAACATTATTCAGACGAGCACTAACGCACTGCAGCAACCCAGAACACCAGAAAAAGGAAACAGATCAATTATACAGCATCTTCCAGCAAAATGGATACCCATGCAACTTTATCAAAAAGTGCCTGACCACCCAACCCACTACAACACAACCAACAGAAGCTATGAAAAGGATAACACTGCCATACATCATAAACATCTCAGAAATGACCAATAGACTGTTACAACCACATGGCATCACTGTAGCACATAAACCAACCAAAACCCTTCAGAACATCTTAAGTAACCCAAAAGACCCAGTAGCCCAAGAAGAAAAAATAAGAGTTATCTACAACATATATTGTAAGGACTGTAACAGCCACTATGTAGGACAGGTAGGCAGAAGTCTAGCAGAGCGCATCAATGAACACCAACTAGCAGTCAGAAGACACGATGAAAACTTAATCTCACAACACATGGACAGACTCAACCATACTTTCAACTGGGAAACTGTGAGCATCTTAAACCAAGCCAAATCCAAAAACGCTAGAGAATTCCTGGAAGCTTGGCACCCAGACAAAGCAGCCATCAACAGACACATAGAGGTAAACAAAATTTACATACCATTCATAAGAGACAATAGAAAAGCCAAAAGACCAGAACACCTGCTTGCCAGAAATCAACATATCATGTATCATTGCAAAATGGGGCATTATTTTTCTTGGTGAGAAAATACTCTTATATATTTGTGTCCATTATAGAGTATCATTTAATATTTCACAAAAAAAGCCCTAGCTCAAAACTTTCTAGAGGGATGCTATTTTGTTGATGAACAGTGACAATTTATGAGCAAAAACAAAACTGTATGTGAAGGACTTTATACAAGTTGTTTTAAAGGGCATTAACATTATTGTCTTCTCTATTCTTTTTCTTCTTTGTGGAATAAGCTTAATAACATCAACACCAATAATGAATGGAAACAAAACTATCTCACAAATGGCTTAAACATTTTGACCTTTGGTAAATTATGTTACCATTTTCTCTTTTTTTTTGAATAAAGTTTTTATTATTTTTTAGAACAAAGATAAAAAACTACAAGAAACAAGAAAAGCTACAAACAAACAAAAAACACTAAAAGTGTAAAAACACAAAAGAAAAGACTTTTAGAAAGTTACATACATACAGGTGACTTCCAGCTTTCAACAGCAAGAATATACAGCAATTCCCATAAACAAACCCTTCCTCTATATCAAACCATAGTCACATTATTTCTATAAATCCCTCCATTAACACATATACAAATCTCTAATACAATTGCTCCTTCCCCTTACATTATATATATATATATATATATATATATATATATATATATATATATACACACACATATATACATATATACATACACACACACACACACACACACACACACACATACATACACATACATACACATACATACATACATACATATACACATACATATACATATACATACACATACACATATATATAAATTTCTACTTCAAACTTCCCTCCCTCTTAAAAAACAATCCATTTAATTTTTTTCTTTCTACTACTATTCTATATACTGTACTTCTGTCTACACAATAGGCATCAAATTATAGAAACAAACAAATAGTCTGCCTTTATAATAAACAATCTTAACCCTATTAGACCTAAAAAACAGTATAAAACATTATTATATCTTATCAATATCCTTTAAGTTTTACAAATCTATAATCCTATAAATCCTAATCCAAACCATAAGAAAAGAAAAGAAAATCATATTATGGTTGTTGTGGGTTTTCCGGGCTGTGTGGCCGTGTTCTGGCAGTTTTGGTTCCTAACGTTTTCACCAGTAGCTGTGGCTGGCATCTTCAGAGGACAGGAGCACAGCTAGAAGATTCTCTCTGTGCCCAAGTGGAGGGTGTGTGTTCCTGCTGGTGTTTATACTGTAGCTGCTGAGAGGGTGTGTGTCTTCTGTGGGTCATTTACAAGAGATTAGGAGAGGGTTCTTTGTGGTGATTAGGGGGTGTGGTGCTGTTGTGTGTGGGATTAGTACATATAATGTCGATCTGAAGATCGCAAGTTCAGAGGTTCGAATCCCTAGCCTCACGTGACGAAGTGAGCTCCCGCACTCACCCCAGCTCTTGCCAACCTAGCAATTCGAAAGCATCCAAATGCAAGTAGATAAATAGGTACCACTTTGGTGGGAAGGTAACAGCGTTCCGCGTGTGTCATGCCAGCCACATGACTGCGGAAGCGTCTTCGGACAGCGCTGGCTCTTCGGCTAACAAACGGAGATGAGCACCGGTCCCTAGAGTCTGACACGACTGCACAAATGTGCGGGGGGAACCTTTACCTTTTTATTGAACTATGTTCAAGAGGAAACAGAAATAAATTTGCCAAGGTGTAGACAGTACGGATGTTGGCATAAATCTATTAGTATGTGATTTTATAGGGGCCATAGAAGATCATGTTTGTGAGCACAGATGCTGTTCCTTGCCTCTCCCCCATCTTTCCTTTGTGCTGCCATAGTGAGTAGCAGGGTAGGAGAGGACCATACCACCCCCTGCCCCGGTCACCGATGCACCTCTCCACTGGCTGCCTTCAAGTTAATTCAGAAGTAATATAGTAAGAATAAGGGGGTGTTGAGCCTCTTTCTGTTTGTGTACTGTCTAGTCTATGCTCTTTGGAAATGTGTGAAGGGAAGGACTGTTTGGATAGGCTCTGAGAAGACTTCCACTTTCCAAGGAACACCAGTGGCTCATTTCTGCAGCAAAAGCACGGCTTGCCTTTTGATGTACTCAAGGTTTCTTTGAATTCAGTGTATACTGCCCAGAAAGCAGAACGATTTCCTGTTTTACGCAAATGCATTACCATGAGTGTCTGCAGGAAGGAACAGTTGGACATTCCACGTGAGCCATTATCTCCAGATTACCACCTTCCATTTTTTAAAGAGAGAGAGAGAGACTCGAGAGAGCTATAAAGAAATACGTGTAGCCACTCTTTTGCCTGTTTTAGCAGAAAATCCTGCTCCTTTTTTTCATTTGAAATATTTTGTTACAGAATTATCAATAAAATGCCTTTATAGAGAAATGCTATGTGTATTTTCTAACAAGTATGCTTTTTTTCTTTTTGTGCAAAAAAGAAAGATTAAGAAGAAGAAAAGAAAATGTAAACTATATCAGTCAAAATATTAAATTATTAAACTTTGCCCAAACAGAATAATATTCATCAGGTTTTTTCCACTGAACTGTGTAACTTCTTTCTTGCTTTGCAGTGTGTTTAGCCAATAAACGAAAAGCTCCCTAATAATATTTGATATATATACCTTCTAGAAAAATATTTTTTTAAAAAGAATTCTCTGGTGGGAAGTGATTTTGTTGTTTATTCGTTCAGTTGTTTCCGACTCTTCGTGACTTCATGGACCAGTCCACGCCAGAGCCCTCTGTCGGCCGTCACCATCCCCACCTCCCCAATGGTTGAGTCCGTCACCTCCAGAATACCATCCATCCATCTTGCCCTTGGTCGGCCCCTCTTCCTTTTGCCTTCCAATTTCCCTAGCATCAGCTTCTTCTCCAGGGTATCCTGTCTTCTCATTATGTGGCCAAAGTACTTCAGTTTTGCCTTTAATATCATTCCCTCAAGTGAGCAGTCTGGCTTTATTTCCTGGAGTATGGACTGGTTTGATCTTCTTGCAGTCCAAGGCACTCTCAGAATTTTCCTCCAACACCACAGTTCAAAAGCATCTATCTTCCTTCGCTCAGCCTTCCTTATGGTCCAGCTCTCACAGCCATAGGTTACTACAGGGAATACCATTGCTTTAACTATGCGGACCTTTGTTGTCAGTGTGATGTCTCTGCTCTTAACTATTTTATCAAGATTTGCCATTGCTCACCTCCCAAGAAGTAGACGTCTTCTGATTTCCTGGCTGCAGTCAGCGTCTGCAGTAATCTTTGCACCTAGAAATACAAAGACTGTCACTGCCTCCACTTTTTCTCCCTCTATTTGCCAGTCATCAATCAAGCTCGTTGCCATAATCTTGGTTTTTTTGAGGTTTAACTGCAACCCAGCTTTTGCACTTTCTTCTTTCACCTTCGTCATAAGGCTCCTCAACTCCTCCTCGCTTTCAGCCATCAGGGAAGTGATTGCTTCCTTTAAAAACAGTTCAGAAATCCAGGCTTCTGGTGTAGCTGAGATAAGACATTAGTGTGACTAACCAATATCAAAAGGTAAGAATAAATGTAGGGAATTGTAACATTTCTAACTTGGGTCTTATTTTAATAATTGGTGATTTTTATCTGTGTTTAAACATTTAAAGAGCTTTCCTGACAGTGTACCCATATTGCAAATGTATATGCAAACAAACTTACTAAGATCTAGAGCAGGTTTTTCTTTCTCTGACTTTCTGTTCAGAAATTAGTTAAGAGCTCTGTTGTGAAGATAGCCAATTTTTCCAGTGTTACCAAGAATAATGATGATGATGATGATGATGATGATGATGATGTCAATGACCAGCAAAAGAAATCTTAGGAATGGACTGCAGATCAATCAGATGGTATTGCATAGTTGAAGAAAGCCAGTGAAAGTATTTATCACAGTAGGTGTAAATCCTGCTTTTCCCTGCAAAACGCCACTCAAGGCAGTTGGCAATTCCTTGATCTGCCTTTTGAGCAACAAGGAGCATTTCTGTCTTATCTACACTATTAGCTTGTTTTCCTTGATGCAGTCCATGATGAAGAAAGCTTGAACAGCTTTCTTGGATTTCAGCCCTTGAGGATTTTAAACATAAATTGAAAGATATTATCTGGATCCCAGGTTTACCCACTGGAAAAGGAAGGCACCTCTGTGAACTTTTGTACAGACTGCTAGGTCACCAGAGCTAATAGAAATGGTAGGTCTGTTCTTAGTCTATCAGGTTGTTATTGTTGTTGTTGTTTCAAAATAATAATGGAAAAAGTGGCTCATTAATGATGGAAAACAAAGTGAGCTTCAATTTCTCGCTAAATGTTTCCATTGCTTCTGATCCCCAAACCTCCACAAA
The DNA here is from genome assembly GCA_023362775.1 of Charina bottae. Taxonomy (NCBI): domain Eukaryota; kingdom Metazoa; phylum Chordata; class Lepidosauria; order Squamata; family Charinaidae; genus Charina; species Charina bottae. Next base: position 5,583,778 of record JALMGJ010000020.1, read on the forward strand.
TCTACAGAATAATTATAGGAAGGGCCAGGGATAGATTCCCTGCTTTGCTATATATGCAGAGGGTCCCAGTTTTAATCCCTGGCCTTTCCAGATTAAGCCACAAAAGACTCCAGCATGGAATCCTGAGGTAGTGCTGCTAATCAGAGGAAACAATTGTGAGCTAGATGGAATAGAGGCCAATACATTATAAAGTCATTTTTCATGTTCCTTATTCTAGAGACAGATTAGGGGTTCTGATAAACCAAGTGAAGTTATCAAAGATATGAAAAAGTTGGTTGTCAAAAAATACCCAATAACATATGAAAGAAATAGACAGAAGTATTATTGCACACAATAAATGTACAAATTACAACCACATTCTATACTGCAGCTTCGCCCTGGTCCCAGAAAAGTTCCTCTGGATATTTCTCTCTCTCTCTCATTCTCTCTCTCTCTCTCTCTCTCTCTCTCTCTCTCACACACACACACACACACACAGAGAGAGAGAGAGAGAGATACAGCAGCTAGGGTTATCTTAATAGTCTGCAGGTGGCCTGGCGATAAGATATTGGCAATTGTGAACAGGGTTTTATTTTTCTGCTTCCCAAGGAGAAAAAAAAGCAATTTTCCTTGTAAGCTTAAGTTTAGCTTGTCAGAGAGTTCTGTGTTGATTTAAGTGCCCTTCCTTGGTGACCTTTATGTCTCCATGCCTGCAAGATGTGAGACACACTATTGACACAAGCCAAGGCCCCAGCTCCCTGAACTCATATGATATCCCAGATGCTGCCAAGTTTGGCATGTTTGATATTGCATAGAGCCATCCCCCAGACAGAGCAATAGCAGCAAAAATATTGTGTTGACCTGGAAAGGATTGCTAAGCAGGATGAAAGTCCTAGTTTAAAAGTGTGTGTGTGTGTGTGTGTGTGTGTGTGTATGTGTTGGGGAGGAGGGGAGAAACCCTTGGCTTCCTCCTTTTTCTTCCCTACTGCTGTTGAAGACACATGGATGCAAAAGGTGAAACCAGTGGGCTTATTGTTTTAAGATGCATCTTAGGAGAATTCTACATTTATAAAAGGTTCTCAGGACCTTTATTTAAATAATAAAATCCTTTAGAATTGAGCAGATTCTGTATTAACATTTTGGTGCTCTTCTTGCTTTTCCTTTTTTGTTTTGTGTTTAACTTGAATAGGGAGAGCAGACAGAGAGGTGGGCTTCACAGAAAAATAATTGAAATTGGAAGAAATAGTGAGGAGAAGCCAGCAGAAGAAGAAAGCAGATGTTTCAGATGCCAAATAAGAAACCGATATCCAGTAACTTTGCAAAACTGTTTCAGAGTCATATTTATACGCAGATTGATCAGATGGTGTATGTATGTGTGTGTGCGTGTGCGTGTGCCATCGCGCCCCCTTAATTATATATATATATATATATATATATATATATATATATATATATATATATAGTATATATATAATTTTCATTAAGAATTTTGATTATAATAGTAAAATATAATACAAACTAAACTTAAAGGAAGAAAAGAGAATAGAAAGAAGGAGTAAAAAGTGAAAGAAAAAAAGAGAAGAAAGAGAAAAGTAGGAATATAAGAGAAAAGAAATAAATAAAGAAGTGACTTCCAACCTTCATCACAACAAGTATAAACAAATTTAGTGACTCTTCACTCCCTCTGTTACAAACATTTATCCCTTCATCATCCATCCATCCATCCATCCATCCATCCATCCATCCATCCATCCATCCATCCATCCATCTATCTATCTATCTATCTATCTATCTATCTATCTATCTATCTATCATCTATCTAATTTATATAGCTGCCCATCTCACCAGACACGAATCTGGGTGGTGTACAACAATCAGGTAAAAACAGTAAATATAACAGTTAGATAAAAAAATAAAAGCCTTATAATAAATATCATAAAAAGCAAAAATACAAACCCCAAACAAGGGAGGATAAAAATGCCCCCCTCAACAATGGAGCCATCTAATCAAGTCTCCAGTTCCCTGGGAGCCCCAGGCCTGATCACATAATCAGGTCTTAAGGGCCTTTCAGAATAGCAGAAGGGATGGAGCTGATGTAATCTTGGGGGAAGGATGTTCCATAAGGCTGGCACCATAGCAGAGAAGGGGCGTCTCATGGGACCCACAAAATGCAGGTCCCTAGCCGATGGTACCCACAGCATGCCTTCTCTGCGAGATCTGATGGGGCGGGCTGATGTAACCAGGAAGAGGCGGTCCCTCAGATAGCCCAGTCCCATGCCATGAAGGGCTTTAAACGTCAGAACCAGCACCTTGAATTGGACCCAGAAGCAAACTGGTAACCAATGCAGCTCGCAGAGCAGAGATGTAACATGCACTGTTCTCAGAGTGCACATAACTGCCAGCGCTGCTGCTTTCTGTACCAGCTGAAGCTTCCAGATACTCTTCAAGGCCAGCCCCATGTAGAGTGCATTGCAGTAGTCCAATCTGGAGGTGACTAGGGCATGAATGACTGTAAGCAAGGCCTGCTGATCCAGGAACAGGTGCAACTGGTGCACAAGACTAAGCTGTGTAAAGGCCCTCCTAGCCACAATTGCCACCTACTCATCGAGCAGGAGTCGTGAGCCTAGGAGGACCCCCATTGTAGTGCAAACCCATCCAGTGCTAAAGATGGCATAACCCTGGAACCCATAGGCCCCAACAACCACACCCACTCAGTCTTGCCAGGGTTCAGCTGAAGCCTGTTGTTCCCCATCCAGACCCTCACAGCCTCCAGACACCGGGATAAGACATAATATATATTATTAACTAATGTATTATTATATATTATAATATATTATATGTCAGAGTCAGAAGTTCTGGGGCAGCCCAATATCCAAGAAGCCTTAGAGCAGTACATTCTTCCAGTCCTGATAGGAGTAAACAGACTCACACGAAAGAGGTTTAGGTAAAAAGTCTATTTACAATTATACATACACAGTCTTCATACACAGCAGTCCAAGATACGTTGTCCAGAGGCACATCAAATAGAAAGAGAAAGTATAGCACCTTACACAGTACCTTTATACATATATCTGTCCAATCAGGACTCACAGTAGCATTGCATCAGCCACATAACACATTTGCATACTCTTGCCAGTAGGTTGCATCAGTCCTATTACATCCTTGTGTCATCATCTTTTTTCTGATAGAATGACATAGCAGTTTCTATACCCTTTCACCTAGATACATTGGATACATTTCCATTCTGTTCTATCTGTAAATTCCAGGTTTAATTCCCAAACCTTAACATTATATATAATATAATTATATAATTATAAATTTATTTTTATTTCTTCTTTTGATTTCTATCACCACCTCATCTCCCCCGAAGGGGACTCTCAGCAGTTTAAATATAATGTAATGTAATGTAATATGTGGGATAATCCCATATCCCATCTCTTATCTATAAATAAATGCATAAAACATCATCTTTTCAGTCCTGGTGTCAGCAGAAATTCCATAAAAGGTTGCCAGAGGTAACAATATATCTTGTTTTAACCTTGATCAAATAAACCTTGATCAAATAATTTCCTTTTACTTCTAACAGTCTTAATCTTTAATTTATTCAAATATTGTCTTTGGATTTGAATTCTTTTCATTTCTTCTTTGTCCCATTGCACATTCTTCAAGATTTTAACAAGCTTCTTTTGTAAATCCAGTAGGAAAAAAAATATCCAGGTCACTCTCTTAGTTTGTCATTTATATTTCCGTTTTAAATTTTAAAGCCTCAGCCAATTTCTTTTGTAGATCCAGTGAAACATCCTTTTCTAAGTCATTCTCTTGACCTGTCAGTTGTAAATCCACTTTTGATACCATCTCTACCTTCTCAGCTGAAATTTGTTCTATATCTGTCATTTCTTCAATAACATATTTTGGACATAGTCTGTCCATAGAAGCAGATATCATTATTGACATTGTTGATATTGTGGCTACTATTTTCTGATTCCAGTCTTCAAAGGTCTCCTCCAGTATTTTCAGTCATATTTTGAATAAACTGGAGTTGATTATTCCAGAAAGTACTGCAAAGAAGCAGCATCCCAATAATGCTGAATGGGGAGGGCATTTTTTTCTATGAAAACAAAAAGCCAAGAGCCCCAAACAACTTACACATATGTTTTCAGAAATGAGTGCAATGTCTCTCTCCCCTAAGCAGACAAGGGAATGTCTAAATTACTCAAAATCCAGACATGTATCATGCAGGGAAAACGCTAGGAAGAAAAAAAATGTCGGGATCCAAAAATTCAAAATTTCCCCATATTTTACTAAGTACTGTTCATTCTCCAGGGATTTAAAACCTTTTAAAAGATTTATTTAAATAGGAAGCAACAGAGCATTTTTTAAATAAATTACATGGTCAGAGAGAGCAAGCCTACACATTAATAGTTTTGTGCAAGTTTTTGTGTGCATTTAACCTATAATTTTATTCCTATAGTTATTAGTCGTTTAATGAAAACGGGCTAAATTATAATTTGTCTGAAGGGGATAGCTGAATGAAATATACAGAAAATGGCATTTTTTTTCCAAGTGTCAACCTACAAATGCTCCTATATAAGTATAAGGGTTAATGGGGGGTGATTAAAACTTGATGCTACTTTAATGTCAGATAGATTAAAGTTTTTTAAATATATAATTAAGTATGTTGAATAATGGAATGGAGTCTTTCAAGGGTTTATTATTTCTTCACTTTAACAATAACAGTATTTATATATGCAATGGACAATGTCAATGAGGGTTGCATAAAGAAGCTACTTTCATTCCCTTGATAGTTGAGACTTGCATGATGCCTACAACACAGTATGATTATTATGTGCTGTCATAATTTAGTCTAATATTACTGTCCAGTATAACCTCAGTGTTTATACTATGGGTTATTCATGCACATGTATCCATACATGAGAGCCAGTTTGGTGCAGTGGTTAAGGCATCAGGCTAGAAACCAGGAGGCTGTGAGTTCTAGTCCTGCCTTAGGCACAAAGCCAGCTGGGTGACCTTGGGCCAGTCACTCTCTCAACCCTAGGAAGCAGGCAATGGTAAGCCACTTTTGAAATCTTGACAAGAAACTGCAGGAACTTGTCCAGGCAGTCTCTAGGAGTCAGAACTGACTCAAAGGTACAAATAATAATAATAATAATAAAATCCATACATACTTGCAGTGTCAAATTATGCCTTGCATGTATTGAGGCACACCATAATATTGCAGGCATGCAGAAGCTCTCAATCATCTCAGCAACTAAATGTGAACAAGAACACGATCTGAGAGTGCCTGTCACAGCTGCCTTGCTGAGATTAAGCAAGCTTGAATTAACCTAGATGGGAGGTTTCCTGGGGTGAACATTACTTTGAGCTTCACATACTACATGTTTTATATAAGCAAATTAATAGCTATTAAGGAAGCTAGATGTGATTTAGACAATCATCTGAATTATATACTTTTTGATTGCTTATGTAAGTTTTTGACTCCTAGCAATCATATAGATATGCATGTGTATCTCCTTTGGTTTCATTGTATTCTTTCATATTAAAAGACTATACTTCATTGTCCTGGAAACAGATTTATAATTAAAGTATAAGCCCCATCTATTAGGCATTAGCCAAATTCATGGGCATTATGCTTGCTAATAGGCATTAACTAACACAGAAAAATTGAATGACCAAGTTCTGAGGCAATATAAGCCACATCTAGTGAAAGAGAAATCATCATAGCGTGTTTGCAAACTTCAGAGAAATATCTGAATGGCCACAACTGGAAACAAATATTTAACATAAAGTAGAAGGGACTTGTTACCTTCAATATTTAGGCATAAAAGTGTGTCAGTGAGATGTTCATTCTGTATCCACAGTAATAAACTATCATTGGAAAGGGAGAGAAATAGCAACTTCCCACACAGACACATTCATTCATTTGCTACAGTATGACAGAAGCTGTAATGGTTCTTTCTTTTGCTTGTCTACAACAATAATTACAAACATGGAAACGAATCTTGGCTTTGGATTAGATTTGTTCCTGGAACTATAGTGTCCCAATAAGAATTGTTGCTTGTATGAAGAGGGTTTACATCTACATTTGCAGTTTCACCTTGCAAATGTGTAATAATATAAGGTAAAGGTTCCCCCCGCACATTTGTGCAGTCGTGTCCAACTGTAGGGGCTGGTGCTCATCTTCGGCTCTTGTTAGCCGAAGAGCCAGCGTTGTCCGAAGACGCTTCCACGATCATGTGGCCGGCATGACGCACGCGTAACGCTGTTACCTACCCACCGAAGTGGTACCTATTAATCTACTTGCATTTGCATGCTTTCGAATTGCTAGGTTGGCAAGAGCTGGGGCGAGTGCAGGAGCTAGGGATTCGAACCTCCGAACTTGCGATCTTCCGATCGACAAGCCTGGCGTCTTACCCGCTGAGCCACCACGTCCCTTAATATATAATACCCAGAGTCCTTCCTTGAGGGGGAGATGGGTGGTCATAGAAATTTAATAAATAAATAATATCTATTATTAATATTATAATATTATTATAATTATATTATACTATATGATTATATATGATTATATATTATATAATAATATAATATAATATAATATAATATAATATAATATAATATAATATTTATTATATTAATATTTTTGTTGTTCAGTCGTTTAGTCGTGTCCGACTCTTTGTGACCTCATGAACCATAGCACGCCAGGCCTTCCTGTCCTCCACTGTCACCCAGAGTTTACTCAAATTCATGTTCGTTACATCGGTGATGCTATCTAACCATCTCATCCTCTGCTGTCCCCTTCTCCTTTTGCCTTCAGTCTTTCCCAGCATCAGGGTCTTTTCCAGTGAGTCCTCTCTTCGCATTAGGTGGCCAAAGTATTTGAGCTTCAGCTTCAGCATCTGTCCTTCCAATGAGCAGTCAGGGTTGATTTCCTTTAGGATTGACTGATTTGACCTCCTTGCAGTCCAAGGGACTCCTAAGAGTCTTCTCCAGCACCACAGTTCGAAAGCATCAATTCTTCGGCGCTCAGCCTTCCTTATGGTCCAGCTCTCACAGCCATACATTACTACTGGGAAAACCATAGCTTTAACTATATGGAACTTTGTCGGCAAGGTGATGTCTCTCTTTTTTAATATGCTGTCTAGGTTTGCCATAGCTTTCCTCCCAAGGAGCAAGCGTCTTTTAATTTCATGGCTGCAGTCACCGTCTGCAGTGATCTTGGAGCCCAAGAAAATAAAATCTGTCACTGCTTCCATTTCTTCCCCTTCTATTTGCCAGGAAGTGATGGGACCAGATGCCATGATCTGAGTTTTTTTTAATGTTGAGTTTCAAGCCAGCTTTTGCACTCTCCTCTTTCACCCTCATCAAGAGGCTCTTTAGTTCCTCTTCACTTTCTGCCATTAGGGTGGTATCGTCTGCATATCTGAGGTTGTTGATATTTCTCCCGGCAATCTTAACTCTGGCTTGTGATTCATCCAGCCCGGCATTTCTCATGATGTACTCTGCATATAAGTTAAATAAGCAGGGTGATAATATACAGCCTTGTCATACTCCTTTCCCAATTTTGAACCAATCGGTTGTTCCATGTCCGGTTCTAACTGTTGCTTCTTCACCCGCATACAGGTTTCTCAGGAGACAGGTAAGGTGGTCTGGTACTCCCATCTCTTTAAGAATTTGCCACAGTTTGTTGTGATCTGTGAACTGACCTTTTCCAATCCTGTGGCCACTGTTGAGTTTTCCAAATTTGTTGGCATGTTGAGTGCAGCACTTTAAGAGAATCATCTTTTAGGATTTTAAATAGCTCAGCTGGGATACTGTCTTCTCCGCTAGCTTTGTTTTTAGTAATGCTTCCTAAGGCCCACTTGACTTCACTCTCTAGGATGTCCAGCTCAATGTCAGTAACCACACCATCGTATTTATCAGGGATATTAAGATCCTTCTTGTATAGTTCTTCTGTGTATTCTTGCCACCTCTTCTTAATCTCTTCTCCTTCTGTTAGGTCCCTGCCTTTTTTGTCCTTTATCATGCCCATCTTTGCACAAACCGTTTCCTTGATATCTCCGATTTTCTTGAAGAGATCTCTAGTCTTCCCCATTCTATTGTTTTCCTCGATTTCTTTGCATTGTTCATTTAAGAAGGCCTTCTTATCTCTCCTTGCTATTCTCTGGAAATCTGCATTTGGTTGGTTATATCTTTCCCTTTCTCCCTTGCCTTTTGCTTCCCTTCTTTCCTCAGCTATTTGTAAAGCCTCATCAGTCAGCCACTTTGCTTTCTTGCATTTCTTTTTCTTTGGGATGGTTTTAGTTGCTGCCTCCTGTACAATGTTACGAACCTCCATCCATAGTTCTTCAGGCACTCTGTCTACCAGATCTAATCTTTTAAATCTATTCCTCACCTCCACTGTATATTCATAAGGGATATGATTTAGGTCATACCTGAGTGGTCTAGAGGTTTTCTCTACATTCTTCAATTTAAACCTAAATTTTGTGATAAGAAGCTCATGATCTGAGCCACAGTCAGCTCCAGGTCTTGTTTTTGCTGATTGTATAGAGCTTCTCCATCTTTGGCTGCAAAGTATATAATCAATCTGATTTCGGTACTGACCATCTGGTGATGTCCATGTGTAGAGTCGTCTCTTGCGTTGTTGGAAAAGAGTGTTTGCTATGACCAGCGTATTCTCTTGACAAAACTCTATTAGCCTTTGCCCTGCTTCATTTTGTACTCCGAGGCCGAACTTGCCTGTTATTCCGGTTATTTTTTGACGTCCTACTTTAGCATTCCAGTCCCCTATGATGAAAAGGACATCTTTTTTTGGTGTTAGTTCTAGAAGGTGTTGTAGGTCTTCATAGAACCGGTCAACTTCAGCTTCTTCGGCATCAGTGGTTGGGGCATAGACTTGGATCACTGTGATGTTGAATTATTTGCCTTGGATTAGAACTGAAAGCATTCTGTCATTTTTGAGGTTGTACCCCAGTACTGCCTTTCCCACTCTTTTATTGACTATGAGTGCTATTCCATTTCTTCTAAGGGATTCTTGCCCACAGTAGTATATACTGTATAATGGTCTCCTGAATTAAATTCGCCCATTCCTGTCCATTTTAGTTCGCTGATTCCCAAGATGTCGATGTTCAATCTTGTCATCTCATGTTTGACCACATCCAGCTTACCTTGATTCATTGATCTTACATTCCAGGTTCCTATGCAATATTGTTCTTTACAGCATCGGACTTTCCTTCCACTTCCAGACACATCCACAACTGAGCGTCCTTTCGGCTTTGGCCCAGCCGCTTCACTCTTTCTGGAATACTACTCGGAATTGCCCTCCGCTCTTCCCCAGTAGCATATTGGACACCTTCTGACCTGAGGGGCTCATCTTCCGGCGTCATATCTTTTAGCCTTTTGATACTGTCCATAGGTTTTCTTGGCAAGGATACTGGAGTGGTTTGCCATTCCCTCCTCCAGTGGACCACGTTTTGTCAGAACTCTCCGTCATGACCTGTCCGTCTTGACCTGACTTCGTTGAGTTACGCAAGCCCCTTTGCCACGACAAGGCAGTGATCCATGAAGGGGATTATATAAATTTATATTTATAATGTGTTAATTATAATTCTGTTCTTTTTATATTTAGATTTATTATTAATAAGGGATATAGCCCCTGGCTCATCTGATCTTGCTAATCCAAATTCAAAGCGGTGCATGCAGCAAGCAGTAGCTACAAACAAAGGAAAGGCAGATTTAAGCAAACTAATGTTGTGTGACATACCACAGCAAAGAACAAATGAAATAGTTCTACCTCTCACCTTTGAACTAAGGAGAAGGCAATATTTGCCGAAAACATAATGAACAGAATTATAATTAACACATTGTAAATATAAATTTAGCTTGAACTTTTTATGTTTAGATTTATTATTAATATTATATATTATTATTATTATTATTATTATTATTATTATTATTATTATTATTTGTTTGCAGGAGGGAGCCCCGCGGCCCACTTCCTAACAGGCGGCCTGTTAGGAAGTGGGCCGCGGGGCTCCCTCCTGCAAAACCCGTCACCGGTGCGCATGGTTGGCTCCTGCCTGCAAAACCTGCCCCCCCCCCCGTGTGCGCGATTGGCTCCCGCCTGCAAACCCACCCCCTCGGTCCGTGGAAAAATTTTCTTCCACGACTGGTCCCTGGTGCCAGAAAGGTTGGGGACCCCTGCTATAAAGAATAGGTGTGAAGATTTAATTTTATTTCCGGAATGCTAAAGAAAGAATGTATAAAAGGAGGTAGAATTAATTAGCTCAGAGCTTTCCAAACTGTGTGACGCCACACACAGTCTGGTGTGTCGCCACACAACCCGGAAGCGCTGATCATCATCAGCACTTCCGGGTTTTCCTGCGGCGACACACCAACGGCGGCGCGCGAAAATGCTTCTGGATTTTTGCGTGCTGCCGCAACGGCGGCACTTCCAGGTTTTCCCGCGGCAACACACCAACGGTGGTTGCTGTGTTGCCACGGGGAAACTTTGGAAAGCCCTGAATTAGCTAATGAATAAATTAGATAATGTATTTATTTTGCCCAAATCTTTAATAATTCTAATAAGTCGCTTTGATGTTTGGAAAATTTAACTAATCCTGAAATTCTGTAACTAAAATTCCAAATAACAGAAAAAATATGCAACTCATATCATTTTGAAAATATTGCTTACTTAGTTGTATATTGTTCTGCAAAGTTGAATTAATGAAATCAGGCCTAATAGCAAATGGTTATGGTTCAAGGAAGTTTGTGTAATCATGGAGATGGTGGGCATGAGAGGGAAATTTGGAAACTTCTCATAGGTTCTTTAAGCTTTCATCCTGTTATCTCCATTTCCGCTCTTCTCCCCCAAATCATGGATACTCTGAATAGGTTTTTTATTACTACAGAATGTTCATTTTTGAAAGCTTTCACAGCAGTTAATAAATGCATTTGAACTTTCAGCCATATTTTGACACATCTCTTACCATGATGCCAGGAATAAGCAGCTGTTTCCCATTCTGTTATTTCATTATTTTGTGCATTTACTATACCTCTTCAACTAGATTTTTTTCCCCTAAATTTGTTTTGGAATTAGACATGCAGTTTACCACAGCTTTTAGTAGCTTCATTTCATTTGTATTTTTCTCCTTCTGTGTTGCAGATTTGAATGTGTCTGCATTAGAAACACATGGGAGGAAAAGTTATTTTGAAACAATTACATGTATTATTGTCTTTGGGAAAACATTATATATAAAGTGACAGTATACTGTATGCTTTTTCTACTTATCCTATGCTTTAAGACAGGCAAGAGTGTAAAGCAAAAGGCAGATTATGATGTACTAGGAGATTTCTGGGCATCTTCTTTTGTAGAGAAAGACTGTGAGTTCAGTCTTGGTACTGAAACACAGCCCAGCAGAGAATAAGAGAGCCTCAGGCATCACCTTACTTAATCCCGAATGTCTCTTTTCCAGGTCACTATTTATTTCAGTATTATTTACATTCTTACTGTTTCCACTATCAGAGTTTCATTGTGGTTTGCAATACAAACATAGGGATGAATCTCCTGCTTTTCATTATAAAATCATCTCTCTGGTGGTTGGGGGGACCCCCTGGCTTCCCATGAAGGCAGTTAAACCTCAAGGGAAATATCATGCAGAATCTCTCCCATTGGGCTCTTTTTGGTTAGAGGTACTATTGTGACATTGCTAAGGGGTAATCCTGTCCTTGAGAAATTGTTGGAGAATTTCTTCTTCCCCTGCAAAAATGCAGAAAAGCATTTTCAAAAGAAAATATCCAATTTTCTCTGCCCACAAGTTTGGTGGCAAATTTTGAAAGATCATTTGTACCCTGCTCTAATTTTATGCATTCAAGAGAGCCTTCTGCTATTATAGCTGAATACTATGTTAGCTATAGTAATAGAATTGGGTGTGAGTTCAAGGAACAAGAGGCAGGGAACAGTATTTCCCTGTGTGTACCTCACCAGAAAGTTTAAGCTCCTATTTTAAAATGTATTAGAGTTCTTGGGAGTTGTTACTAGTTTTATATCCCAATTCAGGAACTAAAGTATGACTAACTATGCCAACAAAAGAGCATTACACAGCTTTGTTTATTCGCTCATAAGCCATGAGCCAAATTTCTGTTATCTAAATGAGTGGCATGATTTTCCAATGTGGCTGCTTTCCACATTCTTTGTTGATTAGAGTGATGAAAATCAAGCTCTATTTAAATACTTACTTCAGCTTGTAAAGACTGCCCTTTATATTCTTTGTATTGGGGTTCTACAAAACACTGAAGTGTGCATTGTTAAATCTAATTGTTCTTCACCAAAAGCATGAATTATTGGAAAATCCTTTAGACTGAATTGCCTCATTTGTATTATATTTTTTTACTAGACCACCTATTACAGTTACTAGGAAGCATCTCACTGAAGACTACTTTGCAAGCACTTGCAAATCAGCTATGAATCAGTTGCAAAGCCTGAAAACTCATTGTTTACTCTCACACCTTTCCTTTGTAGCAACACATGATGTGTAGGGAGCTCTCTGGAGCACTGAAAATGTATTTATAATAGATTAAATGGCTGGGTATATTAGGATGTGTAATACTGTATGAAGTACTTCATGGGGTCAGAAATAAAAAGGCGTGAAGGAGTTATATTAGGGCTACAGTTTAAGATAAGATCAGAAATGGCTTAAGTGTCTGTCTGGTTAATTCTGTTCATCCATGATGAATTTCCTTGTTATATATCTGCCCTGGGGGGAGCGGTTGCCACCCAGTAGCCTTGCTTATAGTTACCAGCTCCTCTGTTATAGAAAGAACAGCAGGAAGAGCTGCCCCCTGGCTTCTGTGAGTTGTTGGTAAAATATTTTGCTGATTAAGTTGCTCACATTTGCCATTATCTTGTCTACTATCTGTCCTTTCAAACAAATGCCTGCTGGCTATAAGATGAGTTTGTAAAAAGCCCTACTAATTTTGACATCTTTAAAACTCATAGTGTCAGGGGCAACCTAAAAAAGTGCTGTTGTTTCTTTTGGGATGGCCGCTTGTTGAATTAACAACGTTAAACATTTCAAAGATTCTTTTGCTTCTGACATGGTTGAATCATCCCTAGGGTGTGAAATCAAATAGTGTGAAGAAGAAACTGTGGTAAGATAGAATGGATTCTGCATTCTCCAGTTATTTCATAGCAATTCATACCCTGGCCTAGCCGTGCAGATACACCTCATCAGCTTGGACCATGCTTGGCAGAGGTTCATTCCATATCATTTCTCTCTCCACCATATTCTGATCTAAATCAGCCTATCGTAGCTTTGCCCAAAACTGCAAGGCAAGGTCATTTGGAGAGAGATAAATTGACTGTATTGTAAAACAGAATAAAGTAAAACAGAAAAATATGGCTTCTAAATGAGAGTCAGGGTTTATTTTGTTTAAATGCACATTTGTAACAGAAATAGTTTCACGATGGTGCCTGAACATACAGTATTCTCGGAGTAATCTGCCCAATCTTCTGGTGGGACCAAGTTCTTCAGTGTGAGGAGAAAGTTGCATCATACATCTTTTACCAGGCAGGAAAACAAAGGCCAAAGGTCTACATGCTGGGTTTATTAATGTGCCCAGGGAGAGTCGATACATGAACAAGAACTGTCCTGTCATTGACCCATATTTGTTAATTAACACTCAAAAGCACAAAAGAGGAAAAGGTCTTATAAAGGGTTTCCTTCCTTGCTTATGGCTTTGGGGGCTTTTGTTCCCTGCAAATAGCAGGACAAAACCCATGAAAGAAGTTTTTCAGTCTGTCAGGCTTGGAGGAGTAGGGAGAAGTTTGCTTCCTACTCTAGTGTAAAAGGGGATTACAGTAAAAGGGGCTGGACATTAAGCCCTTTCCTCAGAATGAAGATCTAAATTTCAAGTGTTTGTTGCAAAGTTCCTTTCCTACAACTGCTACGGTTAGGAAAAGGTGGTTGCTCCTCTCGAGGAGACCTAGGCCCTTCTCAGAAAAGCAATACTTCAGAGCGGGGGAGGCAGACTTTCACAAGCTCCATTCTGCCTCACCCTGTTGCTTATCTGTTACGCTGCTCCCAAGAGCCCTTTGCGTTCTACTTGTTGTCACCCCCTGCCTCACAACAAGAGCACTGGCTCTATCTGGCCCTTGAAGGGAGCAGTGGAGTTGGAGTTGGTGGTGGCTTGTTGCAGCTTTTGAACCCTAAGGGGGTATGAGGAGAAGTTGACTGGCTTTCTTCTTTGGCCCTTAATATGACCTATGATGGCATAAAAGGGAAACAGTATTTAGGACAATACTTGATAGAGCCTCCACGGACTGGTATGATCCAATCCAGGCACTGAATAAATTCCTATGTCATTGTATAGATTTCCTCTTCCCAGCTTTGCACGTACTAATTTTGGGAAATTACTAGGAATTAAAAGATACTAAATTCCGTTGCAGCTGAAGTATATAACGTCGCATCAGTTTGCCTTTACCTAGGCAGGACTGCAATGGACAGTCCAAATTTTGCCCCAGGACTATTGGCACTCACCCCTACCCAGTCATGGCATGGTGGCCTGCAATTTGGGAAAAAGCCCTCCACCTGGGGACATACGTTTGCTAACCTCTCGTCAATTGTCATCCCAGCGGGAGGGATTTGTCCTTCCTTACCTTAGTTTCCTACCTGGAAAATTGTATATCAAAGAGAGGGAGCTGATCTGATGGTCTGCAATTTTTTACCACTGCAGAGATATTTTATGAGCATGCTGAATTACCTCTTATTCCCGACAACATATATCCCAATAGCTAATAAACAATAAGAAGAAGTCCACTCATATAACGTTTTATATAATCCACATACTGGGAATGATTGCAAGGAGTCTGTTCATAGTTCATGTTAGTGAAATGAAAGTAATTAGAGCAGTCTGAATGAGTATCCCTAGAGCAGGGCTTTCCAAAGTTTTCCCGCGGCGACACACCAACCACTGTTGGTGTGTCGCCGCGGGAAAACCCAGAAGTGCTGCCGTTGCGGCAGTGTGCAAAAACCCGGAAGCACTGCTGCCGCTTTCGGGTTTTTGCGCGCCGCTGTTGGTGTGTCGCCGCGGGAAAACCCAGAAGCGCTGATGATGATCAGCGCTTCCGGGTTGTGTGGCGACACACCAGACTGTGTGTGGCGACACACTTTTGTGTCGCGACACACAGTTTGGAAAGCTCTGCCCTAGAGCATTTCCATTCAATAGATCTTGGCAGCCTTCAAACAGGTCAGTTGTTCTCAAATGTTATCTAGTTTTAATAACTTTTTGTTCAGATGGAGATTCAAACAGCCAAACTACACATTTTGCATGGCTGCATGTACCCTTGCATTAATTTTTTGGATAAAGATGTTGCAGGTGAGCTTTGAGGAGATTTATGTTTTAGACACAGTGTGGTGAGATTGTTTTATCTCTTCATTCTCCAGTCATATCCTGACCAAAATCATTCCAGCTTCATAGCTTGGAGCTTCCAGAGAAACAATATTTTCTTTTAGTAGGAATGAAAATGGAGAGAAAGAAAACAGCCTCTGTGAACTGCATGCTGTGCTCATACTAAGTATATCCAAATGTGGATATACAATAATATACAATAATGTATAGTAAAATGAACAGAATGTTAAAAATCTGGAAAGATTAACCACATAAAAATATTTAATCAAATTTACACTCAAAGCCACAAAAATTGCCAACTTTTGGAAGATAGTCTTGGATTACTATTAGTAACTATCTCACATTTCCATGATAAAGAAAATAGGTTTGTTGGAAATGGGTCTTTAAATGTATATGTCTATAGAAACATTTTTTATTTTATTTTATTTATTTTCTATCCCGCCTTTATTATTTTTATAAATAACTCAAGGTGGCAAACATACCTAAAACTCCTTCCTCCTCCTATTTTCCCCACAACAACAACCCTGTGAGGTGGGTTGGGCTGAGAGAGAGTGACTGGCCTAAGGTCACCCAGCCGGGTTTCATGCCTAAGGTGGGACTAGAACTCAGTCTCCTGGTTTCCAGCCCGTTGCCTTAACCACTAGACCAAATTATCCCTTGATTTCATTGTAAATGCAACCAAACATTCTTTTTCTTGCACAATTATACAGGTGCAACAAAATGGAGGGGGAGACGTAAACCCTCAAAATAATGCTCACAAAAAAAAAATGTACTGGTCCACTACATTTTACATATACAGGTAGTCCTCGCTTAACAGCCATTCATTGAGCAACCATTCACAATTACGACGGCGCTGAAAAAATGGACTTATGACCGTTGCCTGAAGATACAGCCGTTGCAGTGCCCCCGCGGCCACGTGATCAAAATTCGGGCACTTGGCAGCCTGCCCGCACTTACAATCACAGGGGCGCTGCAACTCCCCCACCCGCCTGTCTCCCCCTCCATCATTGCCTTTTTGGCCCCTGCTGCTCTGCGCTCCGCCGCCCCAGCTTACCTTGCCGTCTTCTTGCTCCCACCGCTGACAAGGCATGCCCAGCCTGGCTGCTGGGCCGGCGTTGGCTGTGGAAAAAGAAAAAAAAATGCTAGGCAGCCCCTCAATGGCAGCATGCCAAAATCCCCCTTTTCGGCACGGGGGCCGAAGCTGGCTTCGGCTGCGAAAAAAGGGAAAAAAATTATTCCAGTCCCAATTACCGTTGTTAAGGGAGGACTACCTGTCATCCTCCAAGCTCAGCCCCGCCCAGCAGCTCTGCAAAAGGGCTGCTTTGGGCTTTTTTCCCCCACAGCCGATGCCCAGCCTGGCCCAGCTCGGCAGCTAGGCCGGGCATGCCTCGTCAGCAGCAGAAACGAGAAGGTCAGCTGGGGTGGTGGAGAGCAGGGGGAAGGGGTCTCGGAGTGCAGCGTGGCAAGGGCGACTGCGGCTGGAACTGGGCTGGTGCAGCTGCAGCTTCTCAGGGCATGGCAAGCAGCCTCAGAGCTGCATGGTTCTTGGGCTGCTTGCTGCCCTGCAAGGCAGGGTGCAGGGCGGACAAAAGGGCAAAGATGGGGCGGAGATACGCAGGTGGGGGGAGTTGGAGGCAGTCGCTTATCTTACTGAGGCTTGGGGCTGGGAGGAACCAAGCCCAGAATGGCTTGGATTGGGGTGGGTCCTCGTCTAACGACTGGTAAAATTTGCTTAACAATGGCAAGAGGAATTGCCGGGATCACCGTCGCTAAGCGATGCAGTCATGTGACATCTCGCTTTATGACTGCATCGCTTAGCGACAGAAATTCCAGTCCCAGTTACCATTGTTAAGGGAGGACTACCTGTAATCCCTTGGATTGCAAGGAGGTCAAACCAGTCAATCCTAAAGGAAATCAACCCTGACTGCTCATTGGAAGGACAGATGCTGAAGCTGAAGCTCAAATACTTTGGCCACCTAATGCAAAGAGAGGACTCACTGGAAAAGACCCTGATGCTGGGAAAGACTGAAGGCAAAAGGAGAAGGGGAGGGCAGAGGATGAGATGGTTAGATAGCATCACCGATGTAATGAACATGAATTTGAGCAAACTCCGGGAGACAGTGGAAGACAGGAAGGCCTGGCGTGCTATGGTCCATGAGGTCACGAAACGACTGAACAACAACAACAACCTGTAATCATATGCAGGAGAAAGATTTCATCTTCCATGGCTGTTGTGGGTCTTCCGGGCTGTGTGGCCGTGTTCTGGAAGTTGTGGTTCCTAACGTTTCGCCAGCATCTGTGGCCAGCATCTTCAGAGGGCAGGAGCACAGATAGAAGCAAGATAGAAGAGATTTTGCTTCTATCTGTGCTCCTGCCCTCTGAAGATGCTGGCCACAGATGCTGGCGAAACGTTAGGAACCACAACTTCCAGAACACGGCCACACAGCCCGGAAGACCCACAACAGCCATTGAACTCCGGCCGTGAAAGCCTTCGACAATACATTTCATCTTCCATTTGAAATTTGAGCATATGGGTTCAATTTCCAGGATGCTGAATTTGGATGCTGTGGAAACCTCATGGCCTCGAAGCATCCAACAGGTAGAAGGAGAAGGAAATAAAACCTTCCCTTGCTCCTCTCTATACTACTGCCACCAAACCACCTAAATAGGAAGTTGTAGAAGACAGGCAGGTGTTGGTGGGCTTGAAGGAGAATTCAGGATTGTGTCTGAACCCCGCTGATGCCACAGCAGGCCTGAAACTGAACTAAAGTAATTGAAGCTATTTTTCCTCCTGTAGGAGGACAGCTCAGCCTGCCAAGCCCAGACCCCAAGGGAAGCAGGGGGAGTGTGCCCAGTCTAATGCTTAACTAATGAGGAAAGAAAGAAGAAGCTACTGCTAGTCAGAGAGAAGGTACCCAAACACTAGTAACTAGGGGAAAAAGTCACATTGAACAGAATTTTTAAAGAAGCTAATAATAATCTAAACGCGATAGAATATACACAGGGTTACAGAATATACTTAGGGTTCTAAATGTGATGGGAATAAATTTCTACTGCAGTGAAATTTTCTACCTGAAAATTAGCCAGGAAATATTCAGCTTCTTTAGTGTAAATACTTAGGGTACGCTAAAGAAGAATTACATACACACACCCCTTTGAAGGAGGTTTTGTAAAATAAGAGTCAGAATCCCAGGAAAAATCAGAGTCCTTTGCCTTCCGTTATCTCTAGCACCAATATGCCTTAATTGCATTTGCACTACTTCACCGCAGTTGAGGAAGGTTGGGCTAGTATCTGTTAATCTGGAGGTTGACTTATTAATGGGCTGCACACTCCATTGATTTTTAATTAATTTGTAAAGAGACACGGAGGATAACCAGTACAGCCTACAGACATCTCAACACTTAACTGTAATCCACATTTCTATTGATCGACTACCTAAGAAGCAGAAGTCATACATTTTAAATACACATCTTGGAGAAAGTGCATGTGCTATACGATGTAGTCCCCCAGTTGTAATTGTATTCGCAAAAGGTCAATGATGAAGCACAGATGGGAAAGGGAGAGGCAGAGAAGGGTTGTTAATATTCTGTGGGCTAGAAAGAAAAGCGGTTCACATGCGGTTAATATTTTGGGAAAGTCACATTGTCACACTTCTCTGAGGACTGTAAGCCTGAATCACTAAAGCAATGCTCCTCCTCCTGGATCTTTTATTAAAACAAAACAAAAACATAAACAACTCTCCTTCCCCCCCCCCCCCATCTCTTGGCACTTTTCATTCTCCATGTATTTATTTATTTATTTATTTATTTATTTATTTATTTATTTATTTATTATATTTATAAGGCCACCCAACTCAAACAAGGTGACTCTGGGTGGCGCACAACAATAAAAAAAAAGTAAACAAAAAAAACATGTAACATAAAAATATATACAATATATAAATATAAGATACAAAATATAAAATGGCAGTCAAGCACCATATAACAAAACAACCAAAAGGGGACTCCACTGGCACCTAATGCCTGGGGGAAAAGTCAGGTCTTAACAGCTTTCCTAAAGGCAAGCAGAATAATGTCCTGTCCCAACTAAGACCCGAAGCAGGGAAGGTGTGAAATAAGTCTTTATTTACAAATAAGGCACACAAATATAACTAGAGAAAGAAGAGTGTCATGAGGTGCTCACAGAGTTCATGTGGCTTTCGGTGGTTCGTTCTTGGTTGGAGCACATGCGGGCAGCCACCACAAGGTTCCAGCGCGGAGCGCAGCGTGGCAGCAAGGAACAGTTCCGGTGCAAGGCTCTGAGCGGTGGCGGCAAGGCGAGGTTGGAGCTCGAGGCTTGGTACGAAGGCAAAGCAAGATTCCAGCGCAGGGCTCGGTGCAGTGGTAGCAAGATGAGATTGCGACTCAAGGCTGGGTGTGAAGGCAAGGCAAGGTTCCGGTGTGGGGCTTGGCGTGGTGACAGCAAGATGAGGTTGTGACTCGAGGCTTGGTGCAGAGGCAAGGCAGGATTCCAACATGGGTTTTGGCGCAGCAGCAAGATGGGGCTCAGGCACGAGGCTCGGCTGATCAGCGAGGCAGGGTTCTGGCGCGAAGCTGGGCTGAGCTGGGAAGCAGGGCTCTGGCGTGGCAGCAGGGCTAGGTCTGAGCGGAGGTGCTGGTGTGGCAACAAAATGTCGATTCACTTTGGGGTGCGGTACAAAATGTGAATGGTTGTGTCCGGCAATGGTTGCTCGCTGCGCTCGCCTTTTATCCCTTTGATTTTCGCACCGTTTGTGAGTGGGGACCAAATGCGCCTCACGTTGCTCTGCCCACCTTTCCCACCTCCGTTCTCGTGCACTAATAGGTGGAGACGAGTCTCCTTCTGGGCTGCCTCCAATCTGCAATGTTTAGGAGCTGATTCAAAATTCACTTCAAATGCTAAGGACCCTTCTATTTCGAAATCGGACTCATTGTACTCAGCCTCCATCCTGACAAATAAGCAGAATTGGTGTCTGTCATATATCGAAGGGGGAGGAGATTGTTCCAGAGAACAGGGGCAAGAGGAATTGCCGGGATTGCCGTCACTAAGCGATGCAATCATGTGACATCTCGCTTTACAACTGCATCGCTTAGCGACAGAAATTCCAGTCTCAATTTTATTTATTAATTTGATTTCTCACCGCCCAACTCCCTCAAGGGACTCTGGGTGGTTTACAAATCATCAAAATCACGAATATTAAACATTAAAACATTAAAATAACCATTTAAAATACCATAAATATAATAAAATTAAAATGGCGATGTGTTCTTTCAACCTTGGAAGGGCTATTGGGCTATTGTACTACATTAGCCATCCCCAAGGGTTTCCGCTCTTCTTTCCGCCCCAGGCCTGTTGGCAAAGCCAAGTTTTAAGTTGTTTCCTGAAGCCCAGGAGCAAGGTGGACTGTCTTAACTCTGGGGTAAGGATATTCCACAGGGCAGGCGCTTCTGCAGAGAAGGCACGCTTCCGTGACCCCGTAAGATGGAATTCTTTAACTGATGGGGTCCGTAGCATGCCCTCCCTGCATGACCGGATGGGACGGGCCGATGTGATGGGGATAAGACGGTCCCTTAGGTAACCTGGTCCCATGCCATGAAGGGCTTTAAAGGTCATAACCAACACCTTGAATTGTACCCGGAAGCAGACTGGAACCCAGTGCAGCTCGCGTAATAATGGTGTCACATGAGTCCGATATGGGACTTCTAAGATGGTTCGCGCAGCCGCATTCTGGATCAGCTGGAGCTTCCGGATACTCTTCAAGGGTAGCCCCATGTAGAGCGCATTACAGTAGTCTATATGTGAGATAACCAGGGCATGAGTGACTGTTCGAAGGGCCTCTCGCTCCAGGAAAGGTCATAACTGGCGCACAACACGAAGTTGTGCAAAGGCCCTCCTGGCCACAACTGCCACCTGCTCTTCGAGCAGGAGTCGTGAGTCCAGGAGGACCCCCAAGTTACGTACCGGGTCTGTCTGGGGCAGTGCTACCCCATCCAGGACTAGAGATGACAAATTCCAGTCTCAATTACCGTTGTTAAGGGAGGACTTCCTGTAATCATACTCAGGAGAAAGATTTCATTTTCCATTTGAAATTTGAGCATATGGTTTCAATTTCCAGGATGCTGAATTTGGATGCTGTGGAAACCTCATGGCCTCGAAGCATCCAACAGGTAGAAGGAGGAGATTGGAGGGGGGAGGAGATTGTTCCAGAGAACAGGGGCAACCACAGAAAAGGCATGCTTCCTAAGTCCCATAAGATGATAAGACTTAAAAAAAGAACCTGGAGCATGCTCTCCCTGTGGGAGCGTGTTGAGGGGCAGACGTGCTTGGGAGAAGGTGGTCCTGCAAGGGCTTTAAAGCTGATAATCAGCACCATGAATCATGCCTGGAAGCCTATTGGAATCCAGTGCAGCTTGCAGAGTAGCAGTGTTTCATAGGCAAATCAAGATGCACCGATAACTATCTGCACTGCTGCATTCTGGACCAACTGAAGCTTCTGGATTCAAGGGCAGCCCCATGGACAATAGTCCAATTGGGAGGTGACTAAGGTGTAAATGACCATGCCCCAGCTTGGAAGGTAATCTCTATAGTAGAGAACCTAGCTGTCAGACTTCCTTCCTTTGAATCTAGGCTTAATCCAAGGAACAAGAATCTTACAACACTGATTACTAGTACATATTAGAAGAAAGGTTAAAGTTACAACACAAGAATTCCAGCAAGTACTCTCCTTTCAAATGAGAAACCTGTAAATGGATAACCATTTACATCATAAAGCATGTAGTGTTTAAAATTCTTCCTATTCACACTCAAGATTTTTTAAAGTGCCTAGATCTCAATAAGTACTGTAAATTGTTGAATCTTAGCACTCTTCTCAATACCTCAAACAATACCTCAAGGCAACTCTTGTCTGTTTTCTTGAATTTTTCAGTGCAAAGGGGATGTTAAAGAAATTTGCAAGGGAATATCTTGATGAGATTTAATGATCAGAAGTTTGAGGTATTGAGAAGAGTGCTAAGATTCAACAATTTACAGTACTTATTGAGATCTAGGCACTTTAAAAAATCTTGAGTGTGAATAGGAAGAATTTTAAACACTACATGCTTATGATTAGGTAAAGATTATTCTTAGCTGGGCTTCGTCTGGGAGACTTAATCTATACAGGAAAAGATCCTGTAATGTATTGGAAGAACAGTGGAAAAGTCAGGAGGGAAATTCAAGGGTAGAAGAACAGGAAGGAAGAAAATATGGAGGCAGACTTGGCCTTTTCTAAACCCCAAGATAGCTGTGAATAAAACAAGGGACATGAGAAAAGTATTTTCTTTTTAGAGTTACAGCAGTGTAAAAGTAACAAAATTATCAGAGAGAAAAAATACAGGAATATAAAGAATTCCATTACAGAGAGGAGGCTTGCCGTTTTTGTGAAGGAAGGCTGGTCTGCACTTGTATATTGTTTTGGTAACTGCTATTCATTTTATCAGTAGGAGAAATACTCTCACACCAGCTTGCATAGAACAGTGTGAGTATATTTGGGTAGGCTTCTGTTGGCTTTATGGCATACTGGCCAAAATGTGTCCAAACTGACCTATATTATATGTTACTAATGCAAGTCTTTTATATGGCCATTCTCTAGCATAGTAAGATAATTTTGAATTTTATTTCTGTCTTCTTGGGTATTAGCTATCTCACCCAATTTTGTTTCATTACCAAATTTGATAAGCTCTTCATCTGTTAATAAAAATACTGAAGAGTAGAGAATTAATGACTGAACCTTGTAATATTCCATTTATTATCTCTCTCCAGTTTGATTAGGAACCATTGATGAGTACTTTTTGAGTATAATTTTAACATTTGCCATATATCAACTTAATTGTCACGCCATCTAGGCCACACTTAACCAGCTTGCTATTCAGCGTATTATGGAGTACTTTGTCAAATACTTTGCTTAAGTCAAGTTACATTATATCTGCAGCTTTCCCACAATCTATTAAAGAAATTACACAAAAAATAAAATAAGGGTAGTCTGACATGATTTGTTCTTAACAAATGCATGCTTACTTTTGGTAATTACTATGTTTTTTAAAGATGTTTATAAATTGTCCTCATTATGATCTCTCTAGAATCTACCTAGGTATTAGTGTGTGATTTGACTTGTCTGTAGTTTGCTGGCTCTCCTTTCCCCACTTCCTTTGCCCTTTTGAAAATAAGAAACAACATTTTCTCTCCTTTAGTCATCCAGCACTTCACCAGTTCTTTTAGCATCTCAAGATACAATTCATCAGGCCCTAGGTTTAAACTCATATTTCTATTAGTTTCAGGCTTCACTTCTGTCCCTTCATCATGCTCTTCACAATTTCTAGTGAAATATATACTTTTTTGTTGGATAAGACAAAGCAAAAAAAAAGGATATGAGTAGTTCTTTCTTTTCCTTATTATCTTCATCAAGCAAGTGGTGTATTGGTTTTTTTTTCCTTTTATTTTGAACATATGTAAAGAAGCCATTTTTGATATTCTTAGTATCTTTGCTAATCTCAATCAGTCCAAGCTTTACTTTCCTAAAACCAGTTCTACCATTCAGGGCTACCTATCTGTACTCTTTATCTGTGGCATGGCCCATTTTCATTTCCTGTATGTGTCCTTTTCAGTTTTCAGCTCTTCCCTAAGCCTTTTTGTAGCCAAATTGGCTTTTTCTGATGACATCCATTCTTTTCCTTGTTGGAGTTGTTTACTTTTGTGCAATTTCTCCTTTAGGAACTCACACCAACTTGAGCTTTTCCCACTAGCTTTTCCTGCCATGGAATCCTATTTATTATTGCTGTTGTCAAAATCTACTTCTTGTACAGTAAGCCCAATACATTTTTTACTATGCACAGTTTTAGCTTCTATTAAAATAAAATAAAAAACATCCAACATTTCATGGTCATTTCCCCTCTATATCCCTTCCTTTTTCAACTAAGTCTTCCTTATTCATATCAGGTCAAAGATAGCCTCTTATGTTTGTGAAATCACAAGCTCAACAGCAGCATGGTGATCTTAACGATCCTCCTTTAGATGATAAAAGGACTTAAAATAACATCTCAATATAACCATGACCTAGCCCCAGGTGTAAGGTCACACAGCTACCTAGAAACATATTTAGGATTCCCTTACTAACTTTGCTCAGACTGAAGAAGTTCCTTGGATAAGGAGCGAAACGTTTCCACTGAGAAAATAGAAATCCAGTTGACATGATTCAAGCTACAGACAATTCCACCTGGATGACTGAGAACCTTCATAGACATATAGATAGATTCATTCATTTGGATTTCTGAGAAATGAACATATTTAACGTATAGTGCACTTCCTTCCTTTGTATGGCTTTTGTTCTTTTCAAACAAATTGTATCCTTTTATTATATCTAACTATAAATTTTATATAATACAACTGTATGAAAGGTCATACTATTGCTATTGCAATTGAATATTAGGCTTTTAAAAGAGTGTATCATCTTGCTGGTTATCTTAAGTAAAATTATGATTAAAAAAGAAAACTATACTTGGATAATCCCACTTTTGAATCTATATACAGTAAGTCATTATTAAGGATAGGGGAGACCTTCTTAAGTGAATTTAAGGGCTCATTGAAATGGAAAGGGAATAGTTGCTCACTCAGCTTCGAAAATACAAAACTCTTTAATGCACAGTTGGCCACTAAAACAAATCTTCAATCCTTCTTCGCACTGTTTGAGAGTTAGTTCTCATACTGATAAAATGAATATCAGTTACCAAAGCAAAAGAGTTTACAAAAGATTCAATCTCCTCCCCTTTTCCACTAAAAAGGTATGAGAAAACAGACGTTGTATAACCTTAGCTTGCCTATATATGTTTCTCATTTGAAAGTAAAGTACACGCTAGAATTCTTATGTTGTAACTTTAAATGTTTCTTATAATAAATATTATCAATCAGAGCTCTTAGATACTTATTCCTTGGATTAACTGTTTCCAGTCCAGACTGCAAAGAGGGAAATCTGACACACCAGGATGGGGGTGAGTGAATACATGGAAGGTAGTAGGCACAAGGAAGGTAGTTTTGTATTTGCAAATTATTGTTTACTTATAAATGGTATTTAATCCAGGACTAGTCAGAAATAGCTCAAGCTATGGGAGAAGGGAGCATAAAAACATATTTCTTCTCATAAGATATAATAATACAATAAAATAATTAACAATAGTACTAATTCCTTTACAAATGTTGGCTTTTGATCATGCCTTGTTTAAGTTTTCTTTGGTTGAGGCCCTAGAATTGTCACCCTCACACTTCCAGGAAGTTCAGGATGCTTCCCAAATGCTAAAAGGTGTAACTTTTTCTCTGTAAGTTTGGGCTACAAGGCCTGCATTGCAAAATCTGGATGACTACTACACGGCAGTAAAGAAAACTCCATCTTGTTGTCTGCTAGCATCATCTGGATTTCTGCAGTTCAGATCATTGATGTTCTGTGAGCTACAAATGGAATTTAAGGGACTGTTCACATCTCTGTGTCGCATCCACACAATGGATAGGATATAGCTGACTCAGTTGTGTTGCCTCCTCCCCTTTCCCCAGTCCTCCTCCATCTTGAAGCAACCAACCTTTCATTCCTTCTTTTCTCCATTCCCTCTTTTATGGATTATTAGAAGTGTCTACCTGCTTGCTAGCTTCTTGCTAGATCAACACAAGACAACATTCCTCTTTTTTAACTTGTGTGCTCCCAGTAAAAGTGCACAGAACTGTATTTTACTGATTACTAATGCTGATTTGTGAGTCTACTGTTCTGAAATTATTTTTATAAATTATTTGTTTAAGGCCTGTAGCACATTGCAGCTAAATTACTTTGGGGTAAACCTGGATGCAAACCGGGCTGAAAATTCCATTAATTTCCCCTGTGAATATGTGTTTCACAGTTTCAACTTAGGCAATTTTTTCCAGGGGAATAGGATGTTCATCAGCATAACTTTTGCTGCTTATGAGTAGGCTCCTTCTCCTGTGATCATTGCTTACCTCCAAGTAATGATATGGATTCCTGAACGGAATTGGATTGCTGCATGGTTACTTGGGTTAATAACTGGGTTCATATACCTACACTATGTAGCCACTTTGGGACTGGGATTTTGCCTCTCATTAAATAAAAGAGGAAAAACATCAGCATCAATGTTTCTTTTAACAAAAGGGATAGAGGATTCAGTCTTCTATTTTAGGGGAAGGCCTCATCACCTCCTCCAAGGTATTGTTCTTCCAAGATTTATTTTACCATTTTAGAAATAATGCCACAGTGTTTATCAATTGAGTGTATTATTTAAAAAGAGGGAAAGGAAAAAGAAGGAAGGAGAAGTACACAAAAAGTCTCCCACCACTTCTCAAGCGTACATTTTCCTTTCCTAGCTTGCAAAAAGCCACATTGCTCTTCTGATTTAGCCCTCCTTCTGAAGAAGGAAAATGATGGCAATTCCTGGGAAGATTAAAAACAGTAGCTGGAAGAAAACAGTCCTTTTCTTTCTTGCCTGTTTCTTGATTCCCAGGCTATTGCTTTGTTTCATTTTTCTCCCAGATCCTGGCAATATATGTGTGAAGGATGTAATAAGAAGGGAGCATGAAGCAACTTTGTGCTCCTTTTCCACATCAGATGGAGGCTGGGATTTCAACAGGAGTATTTTGATTATGTTGCTTATGTCAGTGTAAACAAATCAAAATAAAAGAGAAGCTGTGGATTTATCTCCTTATAGAAGGGTAATGTGAGATGGCTATATATTGACTGCCCTTGCTATTAATAGGTTATTTTTTTGTGAAAAGATTCCAATGATATTACCTCATCATGACTTTTATTACAACTGGTGGTAATGTGTGCTTGACTTTTTAATGTCTTTAGGCTCTGTTTCAAGGAATGATTCGATATTAGAGGATTTCAGCAGCAATTGTCCTTGTAATGATATGCTCAGCAAGGAAAACTTGATAATGATGAGCAGTATTATAGTTTGAGCTCATTCTTGTGTGTCAGCTACAAGGCAAATGGTGAAAAAAAATATGCTTTTAACTTATATTTTGACCAAAAGGATTCATGATAAATGACAGTGCTTTATAGATTGGTTGTTGCTACTGCAAGGGAGGAAAGGAAGATAAAGAGATATCAAGAAAAGAACTACCTGCATTAGGCACTACTGTTGACATGTCTCTGTTTGCAGGTAATTCTGGAAAACCCCTACTTTATACCTAGCCATAGTTGAAGATGAATTGGAAGAGACTATGGGTCATGTAGTGGTTTGCTTTCTCTAGGGATACTGATGTGAAAGAAAACTTTATCTTTCTAGTAATTTATGTTGGAGGTGTGTTCTGGAGCATGTGCAGAGTTTTGAGAAGCGAGTAGCATTAGAGAGACAAGAAATTATGCCAGGCATTTATCAAAAATGAAGATGTATTAATATAACAGAGAATATAAAACAATAACATCCAGATCTCTGGAGTCAAATCTCTATATAAATATAAAAAACGTATTTTCAATCTCACCCCCACACACAGGTTTGAGAACAGTTTACAGGCAAAGGGGGAAGGCAAGCTTGAATGCAAGGAGCAGAACTTTAGACATGCTAATTTATACATTTGTATCTAAGTTACTGGTAGTTAACCTATCTGACCTTTTAATCTTTACAACCTGGGAAACAATGGAAACCTGACTGTTTGACCCTGCCAAACACTTAGCAGTAATTATCAGACACCTTCAAGACTTGACATGTGACTACATTCCTTTGAGCAATAAGACACATACCAACACTCCTCTTCTTCTTATACTAAGGAATGAGGAACCAAACCTATAGTTTCAGTAAATTCCTTATGTTTGACTGCAGCAAGAGGTTTTGTCAGACAATCTGCAATCATGTATATTGTATCACAATATTTTAAAATGATCTCCCCCTTAGCAATAACATCCTTGACATGATGAAAACAAATGTCTATATATTTAGTTCTATTTCTGCAACCTTCAGACTGTGCCATACAAATACAAGCCTGGTTATCTTCATAAACAATTATAGGTTGTTGTAATTCCATACCTATATCTTTTAAGAGCTGTGTGAACCAAACAATCTCATTACAGAGTTGTGCCAAACTGTAAAATTCAGCTTCAGCCATTGACAGAGCTACTATTGTTTGCTTTCTAGAATACCAAGCTATTGTTGATCCAGCAAACTGTATTACAGCTCCCGATGTGGACTTTTGATCCTTAAGATCTCCTGCCCAATCTGAGTCAGCCCAAGTTTCTAATTATTCCCCTGTTACAGAAGCAGACAGCTTCAGACAGTAATTCTTAGTACCTTGCAAGTAACAAAAAAGCCTTTTGAGTCCTGCTATCACAGTAGATGTAGGCCTTTCTACATGTCTACTCAAAATTGACCCAGCATTTGTGATATCTGGGTGAGAATGATTTGCAATGTATAGCAAGCTTCCAATGGCAGATCTAAACCCATCTGCATCAGATGACTCAGCCTCTCCCTCCTCCTTTTGAAATTCAGGAAGCATGGGGGTAGAGACAGAATTGCATTCCTGCATGTTAAATTCCTCTAGGAGTTTCTGAATTTTACTCTTTTGGCTTAACAGAAAACTACCATCTGTTCTCTGTGTATTTCCAAGCCCAAGTAATTATTAACATTTCCAAGATTTTTGAATGTGAAATTGTTTCTCATGCAAGGCTCAAAACCAAATCTTTGTTCATCTGATGATGTAAGCAGTAATAAATCATCAATATATAAGCATAAATACATGAAACCTTGTTTGTCTTTCTTGACATAAACACATGAATCTGCTTTCCCTTTAACAAAACCAAAACTTTCAATGTTTCATCTAATTTTATATTCCAGCAGTGAGCTGCTTGTTTTAAACCATAAATTGACTTATGCAGTTTACATACTAGTTTTTTTTCCTTGTTCATAACCAGGAGGTTGTTGCATGTATAATTTCTGATCTAACTGACCACACAGAAATGCAGTTTGAATATCATAGTGATAAACTGACATTCCTTTGATTGCAGCAACTTTTAACAACAACCTGATTGATTCACCCTTTGTTACTGGAGCAAAGGATTTATCAAAATCCAAATCTTTTCTTTGAGAAAAACCTTTAGCAACCAACCTTGATTTATATTTTTCTCTTGCTTTCTCTTCGATTGGTACTTGCTTTATATTTTTGAATTTTTCCACTTGCATCTTTTTTTAGTTTGAAAACCCACTTACAACCCAGACAACATGCATTGGGAGGTAAATTAACTAATTTCCAGGTTTTATTTTCTTTCAAGGAAGTGAATTCCTGTTGCATTGCCTCGTGCCAGCATTTAGCAATTTCAGGTGGCATCTCATTTATTTGCTAAATAGTTTCAGGTTCAGTGTAAATGTGAAAAGCTTTAACTTTTAGTTAAAATTAGCCAGTTTGGTCTAGTGGTTAAGGTGCTGGGCCAGAAACCAGGAGTCTGTGAATTCTAGTCCCACCCTAGGCAGGAAAGCTGGCTGGGTGACCTTGGGCCAGTCACTCTCTCTCAGCCCAACTCACCTCACAGGGTGGTTGTTGTGGGGAAAATAGGAGGAGGGAGTATTAGGTATATTCGCCACCTTGAGTTATTTATAAAAATAATAAAGGGATAAAAATTAGATAAATAAATAAACTACATCCACCTCAAAAAGTTTAGGAGGAATACCTTTATTACTCCT
Organism: Charina bottae; assembly: GCA_023362775.1. Lineage (NCBI taxonomy): Eukaryota > Metazoa > Chordata > Lepidosauria > Squamata > Charinaidae > Charina > Charina bottae. The sequence continues at coordinate 5,613,901 of JALMGJ010000020.1, forward strand.
CTGAGACCTGCGAGGTAGGACAGGACTAACATTCTGACTCCCACCATTTTCCTGAGAAGCCTCTGTCTCATCAGACAGTTCAGCTTGCTCCTCTTGTTTGTTGATTTCACTAGGCGAAGAATCTAGCAGACCACCATCAGCAAGTCCTTGCTGTTTCCTTGGTATTAAGTCAACTGAAGAACTGGAATTTATTTTTCCCCAGTTTTGCTCAGCAAATGAAGCACTTTTGCTAATGATTAATTTATCACCTAATATGAATATTTAGCTTCTCTGGCTTTGTTCATGTCCAACAAAGATTGCTTTCTTTGTTTTGGAAGATCCTTTTCGTCTCAGTTGCTTTGGAATATGAACCCAAGCTGTGCTACCAAAAATTCTTAGATGATTGACTTTCGGCTTCATACCATAGAACAGATGAAATGGAGTATCCTCAGTCACACAATTAAACAATCTGTTCTGAATATAACAGGCAGTGGATACTGCTTCAGCCCAAAACTTAAAAGGTAGTCTTGCATCTTTAAGCAAGCACATCATGGCTTCTTGAAGAGTTCTACCTTTTCTCTATGAAATTCCATTCTGCTGAGGAATATAAGGGTTAGATAAAATTTGTTCTATCACCTTCTCTTTCAGAAACCTTTTAAAAGTGTTAGACAGAAATTCCCCTGCTCTGTCACATTGTAAAGCAGATACAGGTTTTGGAAATTTTCCATTTGCCCATGTTACAAAACCTTTAAATTTCTCAAATGCCTCATATTTATGTTTCATCAGATAGATAAATGTATATCTTTAAAAATCATCAACTATGGTCATTATATATCTTGCTTCTCCAAGACTTGGAGAAAAGGGACCAATTAAATCACAATGAATTATTTCTAGAGGTCTAGTTGTGATTCTGTCTGCATGCTTGCCTACAGGAGCTTTATAAGTTTTACATTCCTTACAAATTGTACAATCCAGATATTTGTCACAGGATTTCAATTTTAGATCAGCACACAGCTTTGGCATATGTGCAATATATTTAAAATTTGGATAACCAAATCTTCTGTGCATGAGATATATGCATTGATCATGAACTGGAACATTACCAAATACAGCCTTTGCAGTTTTAGCATCATTCTGCACAATGTACAATGAATCTTTTTGTACACAAGTTGCACACAACTTACCATTCTTCCGTATCTCACAGCCATCTTTTTAAAATGTTATGACATATCCAGCTGCTACTAAATGGGCTACAGATAAAAGGTTAGTTTACAATTGCAGAACATACAACACATTTCTAACAGTATCTCCCAAACAAGATAAATACATGTCACCCTGACCCATTATTTGTATTGAAGACCCATCAGCTATAGAAACACTTTGTCTATTTGTTTTAGACAGTGAAATAAAATAACTTTTACAATTAGATAAATGACAATTTGCACCATAATCTAACACCCATATATCATCAGAATTACAGTTTTCATGAACTTGTGCAATTTGAGTTATTTGCAAAGCTTTGTTCTTCGTTGTCTCTTTGTTCTTCTTTCCTAACTTTCATCCTTTGTGCAGTTGGTCACAGTCTTTGCGTAAATGTCCAGCTGATCCGCAGTGAAAACATCTCCAGCTTGCCAATGCTGTAGCTTCTGCCTCATTCCCCTTCCGTTCTCTCACTTTCTCATGCTGCAGTTTTCCAGAAGAGCTGGGTGCAAATGACTGTCGGTCTTTTTGTTTCTCCCACTCTGCAAGCAGCCGTGCAGAAACAATTGAAGGAGTAAGATCAGCTTCAGGCATCGCTTCTAGGGTGCAAATTAACGTGTACCATGTTTCATTCAGTGAAGGCAGAATGATGTATGTCTTTGTCAGAGTTGTGAACTCCATTCCTCTTTCTTGTAATTCTACAAAAATCTGCTGAATAGAGTGCAAATGTTCAGGCAGGCTGCTTTTTTTCTGACAAATAAGCTTTGTACAGCTTCCTAGTCAGAGAAACTTTGCTTCCCGCAGTAGCCTTTACATATAAATTTCACAGAGCATCCCATAATTCTTTGGCAGATTGCGAACCACGCACACTGACTAGCTAATTGTCCTCAACTCCTAAAATAAGAGTCACCCAAGCCCGCTCATCTTGCTTTAACTAATCTTGCTTTAACTAATCTTTAACTAATCTTTAACTCATCTTGCTTTAATTAATCCCATTGGAGGGATTAATTGGAGTTGGCTCACCTATTGGGGTCCACAGGTCCTCTTTCCGAAGAAACATTTCCATTTTCAGAGCCCAAGTCCAATAATTCAAGTTTTAAAGATGTTCCAGCGGCATTGCTGAAGATTGAGAAGTCACAGCCATGTTTCTCCTCTTTTCAAAAAATTCCTCAGCTCAGCTTTTTCTGCAAAAACAGGCAGCAGCCAAAAAAAAAGCCTCAGAGAAAAAAACCACTTCACCGGTCTTTCTCTTCACTTGCCTTTCAAATGCAAACAAAGTTTTTAGCTAGTCTCTTGTGCTCTCTGCTGCTATCTCTCTGGGCCCATAACCTGTTGGAGGTGTGTTCTGGAGCATGTGCAGAGTTTTGAGAAGTGAGTAGCATTAGAGAGACAAGAAATTATGCCAGGAATTTATCAAAAATGAAGATGTATTAATATAACAGAACATAAAACAATAACATCCAGATCTCTGGAGTTAAATCTCTATATAAATATAAAAAACATATTTTCAATCTCACCCCCACACACAGGGTTGAGAACAGTTTATAGGCAAAGGGGGAAGACAAGCTTGAAAGCAAGGAGCAGAACTTTAGACATGCTAATTTATACATTTGTATCTAGGTTACTGGTAGTTAACCTATCTGACCTTTTATTTATTTATATTTATTTATTTCTATTTCTAATTTATATCACCGCCCATCTCCCCCCATTCTGGAGGGGACTCTGGGCGGTTTACATCAAGCCAGCAATTAAAACATATAAAAATTTATAAAATAGAATACATAATTCTATTAAATATATAAAATCCAAGAGGCTCTGATGTTAGGCTTTAAAGAACCCTATGGAGCAAGCCAACCCCAAGAGGAGCTATTACTCCCCCCATCCCAAGCGAGGTGGCAGAGCCAGGTCTTCAGTTGTTTCCGGAAGGTCATAAGTGTGGGGGCTAGCCTCACCTCCAGGGGAAGAATATTCCAGAGGGCGGGTGCCACTGCTGAGAAAGCCTGCCTCCTGGACCCCGTCAGGTGGATTTCTCTTTTAGACGGGGTCCGAAGCAAGCCCTCTCTGCATAGCTGGGTGGAACGGGTCGATGTTCTGGGGATGAGGCGGTCCTTTAGGTAACCTGGTCCCATGCCATGTAGGGCTTTAAAGGTGACAACCAACACCTTGAATTGGACCCGGAAGCAAACCGGTAACCAATGCAGCTCGCGCAGCAGAGGTGTCACATGTGCCGACCTTGGGGCACCCATAACTGCACGCGCAGCCACATTCTGGACCAGTTGAAGCTTCCGGATACTCTTCAAGGGTAGCCCCATGTAGAGCGCATTGCAATAGTCTATGTGGGAGATGACCAGGGCATGAGTGACTGTACGGAGGGCCTCCCGATCCAGGAAAGTGTGTAGCTGGCGCACAACTCGAAGTTGTACAAATGCCCTTCTGGCCACGGCTGCCACCTGCTCTTCAAGCAGGAGTCGTGAGTCCAGAAGGACACCCAGGTTCCGCACGTTGTCTGAACGGGGTAGTGCCACCCCGTCCAGATCTAAAGATGACAACTCCCTGGATCTCGAGGCACCATCAATCCACAGCCACTCCATCTTACCAGGGTTCAGCTGAAGCCTGTTGTTCCCCATCCAGGCCCCCACAGCCTTCAGACACTGAGAAAGGGCAGCCACTGCATCACTTAACTCACCCGGGATGGAGATATATAATTGAGTATCATCAGCATATTGATGATACCTCATCCCGTGTTGGTGGATGATCTCACCCAGCGGTTTCATGTAGATATTAAATAGGAGAGGGGAGAGAACCAAACCCTGTGGCACCCCACAAAGTAGGGGCCGAGGGTCGGACCTCTCATCTCCTATAACCACCGATTGGGATCGGCCCTGGAGGAAGGAGTTGAACCAGCGTAAAACCACGCCGCCAATCCCCAACCCCCTAAGCCGTCCCAAAAGGATACCATGGTCGATGGTATCGAAAGCCGCTGAGAGGTCAAGAAGGGCTAGGATGGATGCACTGCCGCCATCCCGTGCCCACCAGAGATCATCAGTAAGTGCGACCAATGCAGTTTCTACCCCATATCCCGGTCTGAATCCTGACTGAAAGGGGTCTAGATAATCCGTATCATCCAGAATCCTCTGGAGCTGTAATGCCACCACTTTCTCAACCACCTTCCCCAAAAAGGGGAGGTGGGAGACAGGACGAAAGTTATCCAACACTGTAGGGTCCAGCAATGGCTTCTTGAGGAGGGGGTGCACCAGCGCCTCCTTAAAGGCCGCCGGAAACACTCCCTCTCCCAAGGATGCAAGAACCATTGCATGGACCCAGCCACATGTCACCTCACTGGCTGCTTTCACCAGCCAGGAGGGGCATGGGTCAAGATGACAAGTAGTGGCCCTTACAGTCCGGAGGATCCTGTCCACTTCCTCAGGTCCAACAGGATCAAACTGTTCCCAGATAACCGGGCACAGACGCTCCCTCGGCATCTCCCCAGACCATGTGTCACGCTTGGAGTCTAACTTAGAACGAATCCGAGCGATTTTATCCATCAGATGCTCTGCAAATTCCTCCTTTTAATCTTTACAACCTGGGAAACAATGGAAACCTGACTGTTTGACCCTGCCGAACACTTAGCAGTAGTTATCAGATGCCTTCAAGACTTGACATGTGACTACATTCCTTTGAGCAATAAGACACATACCAACAATTTATTCTTCATGGCACATTAGCAATTTTCCTGGCCTAACACATCTTTTAGGAATTATGTACTCCCCTACCTGTTGCCCTGTGAAAAGAGATATACTGTAAGTTGGGAAATTCCTACGTTCAAATATAAGCTCTGTAAAGGTCCAGTGTATTTTTGATAGCAGCAAGTTGAGTTTGTGCTTTGTTCAACTGTTGAAGTCAATTGTTATCTAGCTTGTAATTGTTACCAGATCTAAAAATAAACTAATAGGGTAAGTCCTCCACTCTTGAATTCTGCTTAGCAAATAATTTTTTCAGACATTGCAGTCTTGACAGTGAAAAGGTGGCAGGGTTACTATTGTTGAGGTTCTCTTTAGTTTCCCGATTTACAGATGAACCGTTATTCAAACATGTTTAAATTAGGATCCACAATGACTGCTCCCTCATGTCATTGCATTTCAGGATGGATGAAGACTTGAACTGGATCTGCTTTCCATTGTGATTATTTTTTGTTACTGTAGGAATATGGCTTGGAGTTCTTAAGTGTTTGTGGGGGTGTATGTATGTAAATTCATTCCATAAAATCCATAGATTGCTTAAGTGGTTATGCTTCTTGTATAGGAGATGTAATGCCATGTCTATCATGCTTGAAATGTCGAATTAAACACCCAAGGCAAGAGATATCTAAACGCAACATCTTCAGTGAGCAACAGTAGATAGCCTAACCTTTCTTTTCTGGCTTCTCTTTAGTTTGACCAATTTTGTTTGAGTTTTAGTATAAACAGTACTTTTTGTTTATATATTGTGTGTGCTCAGCCACTCTCAAACTTCCTTAATAGCATGCTGAGAAAAATCAATATGTAGTTTACTGTGACGGTTTTGGAGAGGAGATACAATAGTAAAGTGTTTACTATTTGCCGTTATCTTGGAACCGAAGCTAAACTAAACATCTTTAGTGTAAAGAGCTACAATGTTACATGATGACAGCCCCCCCCCCCCCCCCCCCCCCCCGTGAGCTAAGGAGAACTTCTTGCCTGAAACAGTGAGTTGGGAGGAATGGTAGACTGCAACATGCTGTTCATCTGTCACTGCCAAATTGGAGGGTTACCTGTCAGCTCGTGTGCTCCTTTGCCACCCACCATCAACCCATCCACTCCTAATGTTCAGCCTATCTGTCCTGTTTGTTGATATGCACACCCCTTCTCAATCCCACCCATCTGCATTTGGATGTAGGCCCATCAGAAAAAGATGTGATGGCTTCTTAAGGCAAAGCAATGAATGGAGAAGTTAACAGGGGCAAAGAATAATGCTGAGTTAGAAGTATGCATATTAAGCAAAAAGGAACCGAAGGTGGAAAAAGCCCAGCTAAATATTGGGACTCTGTTTTGCGTGCTTCTGCAATGTCCTTTACTCCAAGACTCTCATTACTAATTCAGCACTTGTTAATTTCCACTGGACTACTTCTGGATGGATTGTGGCCTAATTAGACTGCAGAGTCTTGACTTATTTGCAGTTCTATCGTGTTAATAACTAATCTACCGTTTTATTGCACGTGAGGTGCATATGGATCCCCATCATTTCACCCTTTGTGTGTGTGTGTGTGTGTTTTACACATTTAGGTTTGATATCAGAAACAGCTAATCCTTCAATTTTCTATATCTCTGCCATTGAACAGCCAGCAGCATTGATTTGCAGTTGGCTAGAGAGAATGTGCTTCTTTTGTCCAGTTAAAGATGTTTGAAAATTATATTGTGTATTTTTTGTCCAAAGTATTTTTTTTGACTCTCTTCATGTCAACCACTGTAAAATCCATTGTAATAAATGCAAAACAGGAACAGGCTGTGATGATTATTCTATACTGATTTCAAGAACTTTCATGTAAATTTCTTCTCCAGAATTCCTAGTAAAATTTTTGTATAGCCATTGTACTTTTTTTCCTGCAACACAGATATATTTTTCTATAGTTATGCTTCTAGAAATGTAATTTTTCTTTTAGAAGCAATTTGTGTGATTTTATTACCTTGGTACTTTTATTTAGCTTAGTGTAACAGAAATGCTTTAGTATGTATTGAGGCATAGCATAAAATAATGTGCTCAAGGTCACAAGGGCAGCAGATGTAGAGTTTTTAAGCATTTTTATATATAGGCTCCCATTAAAGCCACAACATGGCTAAAAACTAAAATGAAAAAAGAAAGACATATTTGGAGGCCTATTGTGTTAAATATTTGAAGATTCAATTTCTTACAAATGAATTTGTTGCCTACATTTACTCCTTTTTTTCCCCATGACAACCTTCCAATGGGGGAGATTGGACTAAGAGTAGGCTGACCATATTTCCTTGAGACAAAAACGGGACACCTAACCTACCCATGGCTCGCCAGACAAAGTGGGTGTGCATGCGCGCGCCCGCCTGAACACCCCCGTGCGCACCCACATGCACGCACGCACTCCGTCTAACAGCCTTGCCGGAAAACGGGGTGGGTGGGCGCTCTCTCATTGAGAACAGGACAAAATGGAAATTTTTATTAAAACGACGGGACGGTCGGGAATTGTTTAAAAAATGGGACTGTCCTGTTCAAAACAGGACGTATGGTCAGCCTAACTAAGAGATATTCACTGATTCAAAGTTCCTATAGTGACCATGACTGATGAAGAAATTGGCCCTTAATCCATCCCCTTCATCACTGCACTACCTGGGATCTCTGACCCTCACATTGCTGCACTGCTGTGATTACTATTCTGAAACCCTGAGGCTAAGCCATGATATGCTTTGTTTAGGGTAGATTTTGTTGTGTGATTTGGTTTGCCTTTTGTTCTGAAAACAAAAGCAATTCCAGGAAGATTATGGATCTCATAAATAAGTGTTAAGAGGCAGTATTGGGATATTGAGAGTAAAAAAGCTGAAGCTTGGACATGGAAAATGACTGTTATAACTAGAGGGGGAAAAAACTTATTTTTTTCCTGAAACACATTTTCTGAAGGACCAGATTGTAACTCAGAGTCCTTCTGGACTTCTCCTATTTGGATAAACACTGCTGCCAGAAGTTATTTCTATCTGTCTTAGTTGATTCATCAGCTCTGATCTTATCTAGGTCAAATAGATGTGATCTCAATTTTGCATGTTCTAATTACATCTGGAATTGACTATTATAATCTGTACATGGGGCTGCCTTTCAAGATGACTCAGAAATTGCAGGAAATGTAGCTCCTTGTATCTGTGGGGGCAGGTGGGGGGAATAATCAGATCATACTATACCTGTTCTGTATAAAGAGTTTATTTTCATGTGCAATGGTTTATTATTAAAAATAAATTTAACTAGCTTTTCATCGTTCATTTGAAGGATCTCCCACACCCATGTGAATTTACACATGTTCTAAGACTGTTTCAAGCCCCTGTTCAATAGCACACCACCATAATCAACTGACATTTCATAATCTAGTGGATAGACACTAGAAATAGGGCTTTCTTAGTGTCAATCTCTGTCTTATGAAATTCCCTCCTGAGATATAATGATGATCTAATCCATGGCTGTGTTTAAGAAGGTTTTAAAAGCCTATCTATCACCAAGACTTTATATTTAGTATATTTTATTATTTTATTAGAGAGCCAGTTTGGTGTAGTGGTTAAGGCATCAGGATAGAAACCAGGAGATTGTGAGCTCTAGTCCCACCTTAGGCACAAAGTCATCTGGGTGACCTTGGGCCAGTCACTTTCTTTCAGCCCTAGGAAGCAGGCAATGGCAAACCACTTCTGAAAGACCTGGCCAAGAAAACTGCAGGGATTTATCTAGGCAGTCCCCGAGAATCGGACACAATTGAACGGATAAAAAAAATCATTAGTTAAGTATGTTAAATAAATAAACAAACTTGAAAAGCGATTGAAATGAATTAAATAAATAAATGGCTGTTTATAAGATAGATGTAATACTGCAGAGATAACCATTAGCAGAATATATTTATACCAAATACATTCTTTTTCATGGTTTTGCTTGTTAGGGAATGATGTACCTGGAAGAGAGGAGACTGGTTCACCGAGATTTGGCAGCACGGAATGTCCTGGTGAAATCTCCAAATCATGTGAAGATCACAGACTTCGGCCTGGCTAGGCTACTGGAAGGTGATGAGAAGGAATATAGTGCTGATGGTGGAAAGGTAGGTTTCTTTAAACCCATAAATTAGACCCTGGAATTATTTTATTTATTTATTTATTTTATTTAACTTATATGACCGCCCATCTCCCCCAACGGGGAACTCTGGGCGGTTTACAATAAAACTGATTAAAATAGAATAAAGAATATAAAAATACAATCAAATAATACAATAAATAAATTATAAAATCCAAATGGCCAGATAGTTAAATAAAAAGAAGGACATTATGAAATTAACCACCCCCATGAGGGACTATTATTTCCTCCTTCCCATGCCAGGCAGCAGAACCAGGTCTTTAGATCTTTCCTAAAGGTCGGGAGGGAGGGGATCTGCCTCAACTCTGGGGGCAAGGTGTTCCAGAGTGCTGGTGCCACCACAGAGAAGGCCCGCCTTCTAGACCCCACCAGATGACACTCTCTTATTGATGGGGTTCGTAGCAGGCCCTCTCTGAATGATCGGGTGGGGCGGGTCGATTATATATATAATTATATATAACATCCAGCATAAAATGGGAAAGGGATCATGTAAAGAAAAAGATTTTTTAAAAATTTAAGCTGTGCATATTTATTGCTTTCATAAACCAGGATTCTCTTCCCTACATTTATTTCAAAGACAAAGATCAAAGTCAGAATGCAATTAATTCTTGGTGTTAATGTCTATCCAGTTTCTTTTGCCTGTTAATCTATAGAGTTTAATTTATAATTTGTACCAACTAGAACTTACCTTAAAAATGTGACGTAAGAAAAGAGTCAGTTTTGTTTCAAAGGCCATGGCTCATATACCTAAGTTCCACTAACAGTACTTTTTAGACAGATAAAAAAATTGTTCCTCCTCTAGGGATGTAATTCCAAGAAAGAAGGAGACTGCTGCTCTGTATTTCACCATGGTTGTCTTAAAAATCAGGATTTCTAAGATTTGGCACCTACAGTCAATCAAACAGTTCCTTTCTGGCTGGTCACATCTGATACACCGAAACAATGCAAAAAATCCAGAAGGCTTATTTATCCAGGTGTTTGTTTGGAATGAGTGAATGTTCCATCTTACTTTCTTCATTCGGATCTCTGTTTTATAAATCTGGCAATTTCATACCATCATTTTCTTATTTTTGTTTCCTCCCTTTCTTTCTTTCTCTCTCCCTTAAAAGGCTCTCATCTGGCAAACGTTTATGCCAGGATCTTCTCATGTACAATCTTTTAAAATGTACTGTTTGTTCAAAAAGCAAAATATTGATGGCTAAACATATTCTGTAAGTTGGAGTGGAGATGTTATTGACTATAGCTGGAAACAGAAATTATTATACAAGTTACCAGTACCTCCTACATATAGAAAACTTTCACAAACTAATTTGGAGTTTTAAACATTGTGAAATGAGTATCAGAATGCACACCAAGCACATATCTAAATAATATTTACTTTGCATTCTCATTCTTTCCAGGGCACATTCTGATACATACATGACCTTAGTTCTTGAAAACAAAGATATTTTTCATGTAATTTCTACATTCAAAGTTGGGACAAAAAAACCTGCAACTTAAGAAAGGGCTGGGTTTTGCACATGCCTCTTCTCATGTTTTGCCATCTCCTGCCATCTGCCAGGGTTTGAAGTTTATTTTTCTGCAACACATACCTCTGTTAGTTTTCTGTGTATATAAAATAAACATATACACATTGCTAATATAAACCACAAATGTGTGCTTTCTGTTGAAACTTAGATAAAGGTAAAGGTTCCCCCCGCACATTTGTGCAGTCGTGTCTGACTCTAGGGGCCGGTGCTCATCTCCGTTTGTTAGCCAAAGAGCCAGCGTTGTCCGAAGATGCTTCCACGGTCATGTGGCCGCATGACGCGCGCGGAACGCTGTTACCTACCCACCGAAGTGGTACCTATTCATCTACTTGCATTTGCATGCTTTCAAATTGCTAGGTTGGCAAGAGCTGGAGCTAGTGCGGGAGCTCACTCCGCACGCAGGGCTAGGGATTCGAACCTCCGAACTTGCGACATACCCTTGTCCATATTAATATTGTCCAAACTCATTTTGTTGGAAAGGTAGCCAAAATAATAGAGATTCCTCAGAATTGCAGAATATAAAAATGATTCACATAACTACTCCAGGTACAGTAGTTCCAGTGCTAACTCTGACAAATGCTAGTTTTGATCATTTTTTTTAACCTCAGGTTATGCAAACCATATAAAGTTTTTAGCTATATCCATTGGCCAAATATATTAAGTATGCTTCTTCTGCTGTTTTGTACAAATTTGGATTTGAGAACAATGACTATTAAGTGGATTCTTTATATTGTCATTTGTGCCATGAGGAAATTCAAGGATTCAAAATCCAGTAGAACCTAGGATTTAAATTGAGGCAGGTCTTTTCTGCAGTGTACAAAAGAACATTTAAAATGTTCCTAGCTCTAGTGCATTGAATTCACATGCTCTTAGCTGAATCTAATCTTAAGTTTTGAAAACTCAAGCAATGCTTTTGAAATGTGAAACTGAAAATCTTGCTCTTCACTTGGATTTGGGAAACATTTAATAGGTAAATATTATGCTTGCTAATTGATTTTATTTTCCCCTCTTTTTTCATTCTAGATGCCAATAAAGTGGATGGCTCTTGAGTGTATACATTACAGGAAATTCACACATCAGACAGATGTTTGGAGCTATGGTAAAATAAAATCTATATTTAATTATTTTCTGTAAATAATAACATTGTATTTATTTGCTAAGACCCTTTCATGACCCATTATTTAATAATAGTGTAAAAAAAAAGTAGTCCATTGGCTAATCCCAACTTTTCCCACTAAGCATGTCTTAGAGCAGCGGTTCTCAAACATTTTGGTCTCAGGACCCTTTTACATTCTTAAAAATGATTGAGGGCCCCCAAGAGCTTTGGTTTATGTGGATTATATCTATTGATATTTACTGTACTAGAAATTAAAACGGAGAATTTTTCAAATATTTATTTGACTTCGTGAAACTCATGAAAGGGTTTTGGGGACCCCCAGGGACCCCCAGACCACACTTTGAGAACCGCTGTCTTAAAGGATGCAGTGAAAGATGTTTTCCCATAATCAGATAAATAATTTATCACATCATAGAACAAATACAGAGTTGGAGGATTAAGCTTTGAGCTGAAAAAACTACCGTGGGAATTTCACAAGCAACCTTGCTTGCCCTTTTGCAAAAAAGGTCAGGTACATCTGTAAACCCCATATGTATGGAATTTGGTTAATGGTATTAATTAGAATATCAAACTACTTTTATTGGCGCCTGGCTGCCTGTTGGCCACTTGAACAACTATTTGAGTTGTTTCTAGTGTGATTTATCTGCCCCTTTCATTAAATAGTGTCCCTCCTTGAAGGGGAGATGGGCGGTCATAGAAATTTAATAAATAAATAAATAAATAAACAGAATTGAATTTGAAGGAAGCTGTATTGCTCCTGACGCACTGATGCAAAAAGGCTTTATAATACATTGGCTGTACTAGCTGAAGTCTCATTAGATAGTTTTATCCAATGTGTTTTTATCCAATATTATATCCAACTGTTTTCCAAAGCAGTTAATTTCATATTCCCTTTAGCTAAGAAAGCTAAACATTGTGGTTTAAATTGCTCATCTACAAAAGACATGACCTGCCCCTTGTATTACTGCTTCATTTTGCAACATAGCTATGTTCAGTGGCAATGGTTAATTGTACTCTGGAAAACTGTCCAACATGAACTTTTAATGTGATACAGAAAGTCTGGATTTGTAGCCTCTTTGTATTTATCTTTGCTCAGAAGCAAGTCCCAGTAAGTTCATTAGGACTTACTATTAGGATGCCTTTATTAAATTGCAGCCTTACTCCTTGTGCCTCTTAAATGAGAAACAGCAAATCTGTTTAGTGTTAGAACACTGAATGGCTTAATAATACATGGCTGCCACTGTCCTACTTTTAACATATTGACTGTTATGTTTATTTCCTATGTGGGTTTTCAGTGTACATGGTTTTTTTTTCTAATTTGCTGTAAGGTTTTTTCTTCTTAATTAAGATAGTAGCTCTTTATCAACTGTTCTTTGTGTGTGTGTGTGTGTGTGTGTGTGTGTGTGTCCATGTGTATGTAATTTGTTATGATGATTGCAAGAGCAAATCAAACATTCAATAAAGACATGTAGTCTGATTGTCTTCCATACCATCAGCTGATCCATGGGCATCCACTGGGGGAAGAGGATCAAAAAAGTGAAGGTGGGATAATGCAAGTAAAAAAGGGGTGGGGCTTTGATTGTGACTACCATCTTAACCCTGTCCCCCTCCCCATGGACACCCCTGAGCTTATTCATTCCCTATTCTTTTAAACCCAGTTTAAAACTCACTTGAGATTCATCTAGGTTGTCTTCATTATTTTCAGCTATACTCCAACATTAAATGCTATTGATATGATCATATTATACGTAGAACTTGCACCTTTCAGCTAATCAATGCTAGTCCTTTTTACCTCAATGCTGGCTGACAATGGAACTCAAAGAACTACAGTATCACCCAGTCAGTACACTTGAAGAGAACTAATAACACTTGTCCAAAGTCATCTCATTATCTACGTTCCTGTTTAGTGCCATTGGCTTTAATAAAACGGAGAATCTTTAAAATGCTGAGCCAACCAAACCCATAAATGCACTGCTACACCCAGGGGTTTATATGCAGAGTAGGTACTACCTTGCTATGAGAGAAGATTGGGGCAGGTCTGTTGTGTGTGAAGGGGAATTGGTGTTTTAAAGCAAGAGAACAGGTGGGCTGGTACCACCATGGCTCATACCTACAGGAGTCACTGTGAAATGCTGAGTGATGCTGTGCTGGCATGCCAACATGTTTCTGATGGGCATTGCACAGAGGGAATGTTGAGACTTAATGTTGGAAAGTTTGCCTGAAACTACTCAACTGGCCTGTCAGTAGACATGATCAGTCTATTTGCTCTCTAACTAGGCCTACCTCAGTTAGTACTGTCATCCCAAAAATGCTTGGCAGAGGCAAGGGGAGAGAGAGAGCATGGAGCAGAGTGAGGCTGTGCAGAGCAGTGATACTTGACTGCAGCCAAGAAGGAACAGGAAGAGAGGGGATGATCCAAAAATAGTATCCCAGTGATAGGGCACTGATAGAAGTCAGCATGTGGCTGAGGCAGAAATGAAGTGCAAAATAGCAGTACTGTGCCCTTTCGAAAGAGGGACTTGATTGGCTGTATTGAGATTTGGATCCATGGCTAAAATGGGACTGGAATGGAAATGTGACTCAGCTGCATGCAGTGGTTATGGTACTGGGTGATTAAAAAGAAAAGGAAGGCCTTTATCTGGAAGAACTCTTTATATCATGCTTCCCTACATCAAGAAAGCACATTTTCAAGCACATTCTACCATGGAAAAATAGCTCCCCTGTTACATTCAGTGTGTGTAAAGAAGATCAACATCTTAAGTTTAGCTTGTGGAAGCATGGGTGTGAAGAAGGAATATATACACACAACACATTTATTTCTTTATTTTATTTTTGACAGTGAAAAAAGTTCTTAACTTTCTTCTTTTCTAAAACTAGATTCTGAATTTAATTTAATTTAGGATCATTTTTATTTCAGTTCTACTCCTGCTTCTGTTTGCAAGTTTCTTTATTTGTTGCTGGTTGTTCTTTCTGTGAGTTTGAGAACGGGAAGGCTCAGGGACTCAGCATAGAATTCCTAAGACTGTTGGCTCAGCAATGTGTAGTCCTGCCCTGAAACGCCAGGACATCCAAAGGATTGTCAGTCTAGGACAGGAAGACAGGAAGCCCCAGGAAAACCTTTTCACAAAATTAGAAAGGGAAGAAGCAAATCAGAGTTGAGCTTGGATAGCAGTGACTCCAGACAGGATAGTCATACCCATTTGTCAAAGTGCAATATGTTAAATATGTAGAATGCAAAGTTTTTTTATTTTTCCCTGCCACGGACTTCATAAAATTCCCTGCCCAGAGGACTTTTGTGGAGGGAAAAGGCCAGTGGGATGCTGACATGTGCACCTGGGAGGATTTGCAGAGTAGGTGCTTCCTTTATACAGCTGTCTCAACAAAACGGACTCTGAGAGGTACTGCAAATCACCTCCAGCAGAGCAGAGAAAGGAACCATGAGGCTCATGGGTGAAGAGCTAATTGCTAGGTTTTTTTCAAAGCCTTTAATTCTTATTTGAGCCAGTTTGGTGTAGTGGTTAAAGCATCAGGCTAGCAACCGGGAGACCGTGAGTTCTAGTCCTGCCTTGGGCACAAAGCCAGCTGGGGGACTTGGGCCAGTCACTCTCTCAGTCCTAAGAAGAAAGTAGCAATGGCAAACCACTTCCAAAAGCTTGCCAAGAAAACTGCAGGGACTAGTCTAGGCAGTCACCAGGAGTCAACGCTGACTCGAGGGCACAAAAACAAACAAACAAATTCTTGTTTAATTATTTTTCCAAATGATGTGTGTTGAGATGCACATTTGGAAACACTTTTAGGAAGGCGCTGGAACTCATCCCAGTTCCAATTCCTTCTTAGAAATTAGGAGAGCCTTCAAAGGAGCCAAGCTTACTACCGAAGGCCAGATACAGGTGGCCTGTAACTTTGCCTCATGTTGCAATATTCATCCCTTGAGTGATATGACTGAACAGGAGGTGGCATTGCCTGGAGCAATACAGAATCAAAGACCCATCAGGAAGGAAAGGAGTTTGGCAAGAGCAGAGAGGAATAAATTAAAAGAAACGATTGCTTTCTCTCCCTAATGCGTTCTCATTAAAAGCTGGCAATGCTTTCCCAATATGCAAACTGTCAAAACTTTTTTTTTACTGAGGAGGTAATCCCAAATAGGAAAACCTGAAAAAGAAAAACCCATTGTAGTCAAGTGTGCAGGTGTGTGCGCCTTCAGACTAAATTCCCAGTGTATTGTGGGTGGCATTGTGTCTGTTTCTGTTAAGAATGGGAAAGATGCAAGAAGAAGCATGGCATGTCTTGCTTAGCGTCCTCTCCCTTTTTCTCAGTAGGGTCTTCAGCATCCTTTTCCTGCCTGGCCTCAGAAAGGCAGGATGTTTGCTACCCCAGGTCAGCTTCTCCTCACCTCTGTGATTCCTCTGGTTGTGAGAAAGAAGCCTTCTCCCTCTTCTCGACTCTTGCAGTATTCAGTATCTCCTGTTCCACCTTGCACACTTCCTACTCCCAGAAAGAGCCCTTTCACAAAGAGACCCGGGCCTTTTCTTCTTAACAGGCTGTCCTTTTCACACCAGGGGTCCATCATGGGAAGCTTCCTCCACCCTCACTCCACCCAGACGCTTTCCTGATCAGGCTGTTCTTCTCCCCACGGTTCTAGCCTCAGCTCAGCCTGCCTCTGGCCTTTTCTCCTGGCTTGCACCTTGTACCGGTATCTTGGGGATGGTACACGGCGGTACTCAGTAAATCAAAGCAAACTATTGTTAGTAATTAGGGGGAGAGATGAATAATGAATGCATTGTGTGCATTTGTACAAATCCTAGTGTGTGTGTATCTTCATGTAAATGTGGTTGTATTGCCTGTCTTCCGGAAGCTAGATGTGACAATTTGTAAGATGTGCTGCTTTGCTTGATGTCATATTTTAAATTATCTTTAAAATAAAGCAAAAAAAAAATGCAGTCTCATTCGTTCTGAATAAATGCTCTGAATTAGAGAAGCAATAATTTCAGGTCAACTTTGTTTGCTTATTTACTTACGAAGAGACCAAAAATAGCAGCTGCTCCCCGCTCCCTCCCTTTGGCATTTTTAGTAACTTTCTCAGCATTCACTCACTTCAAATTATATTTTCCTTGCCTCTGATAATACTTGTACTGCCTCCTTCTACATGTCTCAATATGTGTTTGATAGATTTATTTATTTATTTATTTATTTATTTATTTATTTATTTATAGTGCTATTTATACCCCGCCTATCCCCTCCCTAACGGAGGACTCTAGGCGGCTTACATACATATATATACATTTTATCATTATACAATATCATTATACAATGTCACCAAGTGTAAATAACCCACGCACCAGGAGAGGGGGTAAGGGAACTGGCTCTTCTAAGGCTCTGGACTACAGCTCCCAGGATGCCTTGAGCCCGCTGCTGACGTCCTGTAGATGTCACTTCCGGGTCTGTCCTCACCATTCAATCTTTCCTCCAGTGGAACCGGCTCCCGACAGGACGCCAGCAAATTCTCCCACTTAAGGTGGTACCCATTTTATCTACTTGCTAAGCTTTCAAACTGCCGGGTTGACAGGAGCTAGGACTAAGTGACGAGAGCTCACCTCGTCACGTGGGGTTCGAACTGCCGACCATTCTGATCGGCAGCCTACAGCTCAGCTGTTTAACCTGCTGAGCCATCCGCGTCCCATAAATTTACAGAGTTTTGTGATGGCAAAATATAAGTATCCAACTTTTAAGCCTTTGGCTTACAGTAAATTGGTTGACATTGCATAGATTTTTCCAACTTTGAACAGGGCAATCCTATCCTACATCATGGAGTGTCCTGAGATGGACCACTGATAATTCCAAAGCCCTGGTGAAAAGACTGGTGAAGTAGAAGGGAAGAGCTTTATTTTTCCTTCCCTACTCAACTGTTCCCCCCCACACACACACACTCTGGCCCCTCCCTCTAATACTCCCATACCACAGCCAAATGGGAGAATCTTCTTTCTGAATTAGTGCTGGGGCTGGCATTGCTAACTTGTACATTTTCAAGGATAATGGGGGATGGGAGGTTGGGATTACTTGAATCCAGAGCATCCATAGCTTTTCACATGGTTTCCTTTGGTCTTTCTCAACATGAAAGTTCCAGTGTTGGAAAGAAAGTGCCTCAGAAGGTTTCCAGGAACCAGAAAGTGGTATCCAACATTGGATTTTCCTCTCTGAGATCAAAGCTTTCTCTCAGACCTAGGAAGGAAAGGTCCTTCCAAGGGATCTTAAGATAGCAGCCTTATATATGTTTCATGTATTCTTTTACATCTTGGTTTTAGAAATGGCCTTACATTTTCAGGTTAGGATAAATTAAAAACAGATTTTAAAATGTATGGCCTCAGTCCACCATGCTGTTCTGCTAAATGCTAAAATGCAGTCAGGAAGTGCTCAGGAGATTTAAAATAGGGGAAAGCCCAATCATTCATGTCAGAGAGGGTTGTTCAAGAGAAAGGAATGCCAGAGAAAGTACTAAGGAAGAAGTAGGGATACATGAGTGACGATGGTTACCATGCTATGCATATATGAACACCTACTGTATTTTCCATTTTATATCTTGACCTCATGAAAAACATCTGGTTCACATATTTTTAATAAGAATTGTAACAAATTCCACTACAACATTATAGTCACTCAGTTAAATGGTTACGTGTTTCAGGTATGCATAAACTACAATGAGAATTCTCCCTTTTGCTTTAGGTGTCACTATTTGGGAGCTTATGACCTTTGGCGGAAAACCTTATGATGGGATCCCAACAAGAGAAATTCCTGACTTGTTAGAGAAAGGAGAGCGGTTGCCACAGCCTCCTATCTGCACCATTGATGTTTACATGGTAATGGTGAAATGTGAGTAGCTTTGGTTTGATTCTAGCGTTTTGGATCGGTGAGTTTTACTGAAAGGGTGTTCCCTGGCAGCTGGCTGTCACAAGTCCTCTGTAGTAATGCCTGCCATTTTGAAGCATCATTGAAGCAGTTATGTAAATTATATGCAAATAGCATACATGAACATCTTGAAGTTTGTAAAGGGCATGAATCTGACTGAGGGGGCCTTGCATTAGCTGGATTCTTATTGTTAGCAGATAATACCATACAGTATTGCCATGACGTCAAATCCGTAGCACACAAATGGCAGTCATTTCTATGACAACTGATTTATTAGATAACATTTCATCTTTTTCTAGAACACAGGTAATCATATATGAAAAGCTGTAAAGAGATTAACATTTTGTTTCCAAATTACAAAATGAAAAAGAAAGAAATCCAAGATGTTATTTTTAAAAAGAGAGAGATAATAGAATGAAACAAAATGAGTTTAGGAGAGTAGTTTTCCTATGTAGAGCCAGCCATTTATAGATGTTGATATTTCATGCTAACTAGAGCATCTTTATGAGAATATTAGAATCAAGAAGAATCCGGAGACAAATTATTTTGATTATGTTTGCATCTGGATTCTCACCTGGCACATTCCCCCCCCAACTGTTCAAGTGCTAGAAGATGTAAATCCTGGAGCTCCAGTTTTTAATTTTAAAAGAATTAAGAAATACTCTGTGGTCTTTCTGATTTAATTTAAATGAGATTAACAAACAGCCATTTCTTCCATGTGGCTTGTTGCTCACATGTACAGGTGAAAACATTATCATAAGATACAAAGAAGATGATCCCACTAATGGTTTGAGTTGAGTAGTAGCAGCAGGGCACAGCAATTTGATGGGGAGCATCAACTTTAAGTGGAAGAAGGAGAAGAAGAAAAAGAATTCCTGTTTCTGGTGTTATATACCAGATGATAATCAAACCTTTAGCACATAGCTTTCCAAACTGTGTGTCACGACACATTAGTGTGTCGCGACAAAACCCGGAAGTGCTGATGGTGCATCACTGTGTGTGGCGGCGGCGGCGGCACGCCATCAGTGCTTCCAGGTTTTAGCATGATGCATGAGGCCGCTGCTGCTGCCGCCGCCGTGCACACCGCCACCGCCGCATGCACTGCCACACCACCACCGCCGTTGGTGTGTCGCCAACGGCGGGACTTTGGCAAGCACTGCTTTAGCACATGAAAGTAAAACAAAGCAAAACCATAATTGAGATCAACCAAAATGACAAAAAATAACACAGTGCAGAAGATGAGGAAGAAGTAAAAAATTCCAAAATTAATGTCAGCTATTTTGGCCAGGAGTCAGTCAAAATCATGCTCATCGTAGAGACTGTAAACTGGACCCATTAACTGTGATAAATGGTGTTTGATCAAGTGTTAGTTTGGGTTCTCTTAGAAGCAATTAATATCTCATCTTTTATTCTTGTATTTACTTTGCTCAGAGTAAACTTAAAAACAAGGAATTTAAATGCATGTTTTCAGAAGAGCATCACTTTTTTAGAACTCTAATGTAGGTATCACAATGATAGATTCCTTCTTCCTTTGGAAGCTTTACACAGCAGCTCAATTGTCACTTAAATGATGAATTGTTTTGTGGTCTGCCACACTTCAGACTGCAGGTGGAACTACACATGATTGAAAATTCCTACACAAAAATTACTGTTTGTCCATAGAAAACTTGTATTTAATATACTGGTTTGATATAATTTCAATGGCCAAGGAAATGTTTTGTATTGAGAATCATTGACACCTCCTTCATGAACTTCAGTTGAAAGTGATTTAGATCAAGCATGGATTATTCATGTCAGACAGAACTAGACAGACTTTCAAACCATGCACTGGAAATTAAACATTTATTTGAATCTAAGATTTTTATTGTAAGCTGCTTTAGAAATGTGCAATTAAATATATTTATTTATAATAAATAACAAAAATACTGATTCCGAAGATAAATTATTAGGATTTTCCATCAGCATTGTGCATTATTCTTTTTTCCTCAGTTTTCTTAATAAAGTTATCTTAATAATTTTTCATTTATTTAACATAAGAGGGGCACATCCATGCATTATGAGCAACAGGAAGAGTGATCACTTGCTCATTTGATTTGTCCATCCCTCTTTTGGTGGAGTTAATTGCTCATGGTTTGATTGATCATGGTTTGGGACCTATGCATCTATTAACTCCTGCATGGAGTGGATCCATATTTCTTCCTGTGAATTTTCATACTGAATTGAGCGATCATATAATATCTGAGAACCTGGATATGATAGACTCAGTTGGAATGGTTGACTGACACTGATGACATCTTGTGAAATTGTCTCTAATATGATAGTATATTAGAGACAATTTCACAAGATGTCATCAGTGTCAGTCAACCATTCCAGCTGTGTCCTAGAGACTATCTGAACAGAGATGAAGGGAGGTTTCAGATAAGCAGATAAGACCCATTGTATTTGGACTTCCTGCTGGACAATGACAGATTCCTAAGAAAGTCGATGCTATCTTCTTTTAGGCTGGCTCTAAGATAGGCTAGTGCCTGTTGCTGAGCAGAATCTACCTATTAGTCATGCTTTGTGCCCTTTGGCATGCAGAAGAGAAGTAGGGCAAAGTAACCATTTCTTATAAGCTTCATAAGCCACAGGAAGAAGAAACTTTCTTTGCATGGCAAATGCAAATGCTATAGACAGCAACCAGGCTGTATATGCACAGATATATCCAGCACTAACAGATACATTGAAATAATGGGGACAGCAGGAGAGGGATCCAGTAAAAAGCCACTCATGGCTTTTTGCCATGTTTAACAGCCATCTTTATGCTTTTGAAAAACTGTTATTTTTAAAGGTATTTGTTCCTTGGAATATAGAGAAGATTCTAAAAGATGCACCTGGTTGGGAATATTAGAGAGAACCAAAATCTACACAGCAGCAGAAACTGAACATCCACTTGTAGTGACTCAAACTGGGATTCAGAAGTTGGGAGATGGGCATTATAGCTCTCAGCCACAAGCAGGGAGAGAAATAAATAAAATGCTTTATAGAACAGATAATTCAGGCAATCACAAACTTCAGGGGCACATTGATAATGTGTAAAGCACAGTGAACAGTAAAAAAGAAAAGAGAAAAAGAATATATGCAAAAAAAAAGGACACATTAATTGTAACTTATACAGTTGTTTATTACAAGTCAGGTCCTATTGAATATGTCTAGTTCAGAAAGGGATTTTGAAAAATAAGATGGTAGACTCGCAGACTGTGGTAAAGAGTAATAATATTTTTAAAATGATGGAAGCAGGAAGCCAATTGAGTGAGCTAAAGTATAAAATTCATGGGAGGATCTAATAGAATCCAAAATTATGCACTGTTAATTTCCACTTTCAATAGAAATTTGAGCACATGATAAAATTGGGGAATTAAAAAAAAAACTGTGTAACTTCCAGTGGTCTCCTCATAATTATTATTTTAATTAACTATTTATGAAAAAAAGAAGTCCTCCAACAAAAGAACTCTTTCCCTCTTTCTGCACATGGTCATAGGTTGGATGATTGACGCTGATAGTCGGCCCAAGTTCAAGGAGCTGGCTGCTGAATTTTCTAGAATGGCTCGAGATCCTCAGAGATATTTGGTCATTCAGGTGAGTGGACTGCATGCTGCCTCCATCTTCTGTTTCTCTGCCTCCTTCCTGGCTGATAATGGCTATTTACATACAACCATCTTCTCAGCAGTGAACCGTGGCAGTGGTTTGGGGAGGTTTTGGTTTTGGGGTTTTTTTTAACCTTGAATTTTTGAAATGGCTATGCCTCTTCAGAACAACCTCCACAACTGTTTTGGGTTGCTCATGAGAGTAGCTGAAAGTGTTCCTGAGTCACTGAAAATAGATAAATTGGGGCAGGAGATTCATATGTTGCTTCAATTCTACTCAGTAGAGAATAAAATGTACCACTTTGTCTTAAAAGCCCATTGCAAAAAAATTACCTCAGTAGTTCTGCTAATCATCGATGCTTTCAAATGTCCTTATAAACCAGGGGTGGGCAACGTTAGGCCCACGGGCTGCATAAGGCCCACGGGGCTCCCGCCTAAGGCCCGCGGGGCTCCCGCCCACAAACCCCGCCCCTTCCACACGATTGGCTCCCGCCCGCAAACCCCACCCCCCAGTGCTTGTGATTGGCTCCCACCCGCAAACTCCGGCCCCCGGTCCACGGAAATCCCAGAAACCCCGCCCCCACCCCCCTGGTCCCCGGTTATAAATATCCAAATGGCCCTTGGCAGAAAAAAGGTTCCCCACCCCTGTTATAAACTGTAGGAGTCAGCTCAAATCATGGCATCTGAATGTGCTCATAGCTTTGTGAAGAAGATGGTCCTGATAAGAGGTTGGTTGGTGCAAACGTTACATTTTTATTTGCCTCACTAAGGTTAGCTACAAATAATTATTATATCAGCAAACCTCCCTTTCCCTGCCTCAACTGAAGACCTAGCTATGGTGGGTTATTTTTCTCCTGTGCTATTTTTGTGTTTATGTTATCATTAGGCAGAACAACAAAGATAGCTCCAAGTTGCAGTAAGATGAAATATTTTAATTCTCACCCAGTCCCTCTTTGTACTTTCATTAGTAGTTTTCATCTTAAAACAGGGCTGTTTCAAGCTTGAAATACTTTGAGGATGGCTGGAACAGCCTCAGAATACTTCTAGCAAGATGAGAACCCTTGCTTCTATCTCAAGATGTTTTGAATGTGCAATATTTGTACACCTCTCATCATTAGCATATGCACTTAAAATGATTTTTTAAATATATCAGATTCTCCTATAAGCATGAACAGCAGCAATCCAATAAATACTTTCTCCTTTTCCTCAGTAGCAAGCTAGCCATTAAAATATAAACATAAACATAAATATAAATATAGTTCTGTTGAGCAAAAGCTTTTTAAATATTATGGTAATAATGTGGATAAAAGTTTTAAAAAATCTTTCCTCCTTTAGAGGCTTTTCTGGTCAAAGCTAGTACAGATTGGCTTAAAGGAAAACCCTGAATGTTAGTACACTAAATTGTTAAAATGTGTCAAGAATGATTGGTAACTTGAACACCTTCAGTTTTGGCCTAGAGTAGCATATACTGCACTTCCCCAAAATTAGCATTTCTGTTCCAGCACCTGAAAAGATAAAGAGGGAGGGCTGGGAGCAAGATGATATCAGTGTGACAGATAAAGACCGTTTCAACAGTCCCCAGGTCCCCAAGGAAACACAGAAAAGGAAGTTAAGACAGTCAAAAGCCCACTGCTGGAATAATAGATTTCCAACTTTGCAAACAAAAAAAATTGTTCTTTTATTCAAAATTCAGGTGAGAAATCAGATAACTTTTATCTGTTAGAATTATATCCCTTTAAACCAAGAATCTATGATGAAGAGTTCTAAGCTGATGAGGAAGCTGTCCTAAATCAGATCAAATTATTTGCCATCTAGCCCAGAAGAGTAAACTGAATGGAAGCCTCCCTCTAAGATTTAAGACAAAGGTTCTCTCCAACATCTATTACTCAGGAGTTTTAACTGGAGGTGCTAGAGGCCGAATCTGCAAGGCAGTTTTGCCACTACAGAGCAAAGGTGTTTACTTTTCCCTTCCCTTAGATGGACTTGTGCAAGCCACTTAACATTAGTTCTCTTGATATAGAAAACAAACCCTCATGGGCCTTTGCGCAGCTTCGGCTTGTGCGCCACTTACGCCCATTCCTGGACCGCGATGCCCTCCGAATGGTCACTCATGCCCTTGTCATCTCTCATATAGACTATTGCAATGCGCTCTACATGGGGCTACCCTTGAAGAATATCCAGAAGCTACAGCTGGTACAGAATGCAGCCACGCGGGCAATTTTAGGTGCACCAAGATCAGCACACATAACACCTTTGCTCTGCGAGCTGCACTGGGTGCCAGTTTGCTTCCGTGTCCAATTCAAAGTGTTGGTTATTATCGTTAAAGCCCTACATGGCATGGGGCCAGGATACCTGAGGGACCATCTTATCCCCATAACATCGACCCGCCCCACCCGATCATGCAGAGAGGGCTTGCTACGGACCCCATCAATAAAAGAACTTCATCTAATGGGCTCCAGGAGGCGGGCCTTCTCTGCAGCAGCGCCCACCCTTTGGAATATCTTGCCCCCAGAGTTGAGGCGGGTTTCCTCCCTCCCGGCCTTCCGGAAAAATCTGAAAACCTGGTTCTGCCGCTTAGTGTGGGAGGGGAAAGGTAATAGCTCCTCCTGGGTCTGGTTAGTATCATAATACCCTCCCCATTGTTTGAGACTGATTTGCCAGATTGGATTTTATATTTATTTATGTCATATTGATAATTGTAATTTATATTGTATTTTAATTCTAACTTTTATTGTAAGCCACCCAGAATCCCCCGTTGGGGGGAGATGGGCGGTCATATAAATTTAAATAATAAATAAATGAATTATGAGGCTGTTATAAGAATTTTGTGGAGTGAAAACAAGCTTTCTTTCTCTATAGCTAGATGTAATAACAGTAGTATTTTATGAAAGCAGTAACATCTCAATATCTCCTGTGCTGGGATAACCCCTCTCCATAATATTACTATTATTGCTAAAAAGTTTCGAAACAAGGCTTTGATTTGGCATTGGCATATTCCTAGTATCTGGGAAAGAATGCTGTCCAAGAATAGTTAATTGTTTTTGTTTTTGTGGAAAGAACAAGGGTAGTCAATAAGGAGAAGTATGAAAAAAACCAGTATAGCTAATAACACCGATTTCTGTAGCCAAGCAGATAGATTATTGATGTGATCAGAGTAATCATTTTTTCATTTTCTATCAATGTGCCATGGTGCAGGGTGATGATCGCATGAAGCTCCCAAGCCCAAATGACAGCAAATTTTTCCAGAAACTGCTGGATGAGGGAGACCTGGAAGACATGATGGATGCTGAAGAATATCTTGTCCCTCAGGCATTTAATATTCCTCCACCCATCTATACATCAAGGACAAGAATTGACTCCAACAGGGTAAGAAGAAAGTGGCTTGGCTGAACAAGAAACAAAGGGGCACATGCACACACACGCACACACCCCCGTAAACACCCCCCCCCCCCCCAATGATTGGCAAAGTGATCTACAGACTATTATATTCTGGCCTTTTCCTGGGTAAGTAGCTAGGGGTGATGGAAAATGTCAGATTAAGGAAATAGTTTCATTCAGTCATTCAGGTCTGCATTTCTCTAAAACATGAAGGACGAAAGAGTACGTACTCAACAGTGTATCCAATATAGCTTATGTCACTCAGGCTCCTAAACAGAATTAGCTGATGTACATGGATCCTGAACTGACGTTGTTGCCCTTCAGGAGGGAAGGGAAGGATCATCATCAAGTGTATGCATTTTCTCATTGAGTATACGTGTTAGCAGAATAAATGTTATGCCTGTCTCCTCAGAAGTAAAAGCTCTGTTTTCAGCAGAGTTAGGCTAATGCCCTTACAATCGGTGACAAAACCAAAGAGAGATGGCCCATGCATGTTGTTCCAACAAATTCAAGAAGAGGGAACTCTTTTCAAAAACATGCATGATTCACGAAACATTCAAAGCAGATTTCTTTGCAAAGACACTCGGTGTTGTCAGGAGCTCCACAAACTCTCTTGTACAAACATTAGTACCTATTTGAACTGGGGATAGATTTTCTAAGTATGACTTGTTTATGGCTTCTGACTCACCTGCCCTAACAAAATACCCTGTCATATAAAGTACATGTGAACAATCCACAGAAAAGAAATGTGTGTTTCAGGGCTGCGAATATAATCTGGACTTACATTCTTAACTGGGAGCAAAATGACTACAGACCTAGCAATGAGAATTCTGGTGCAGCCCTTGGCTCCAGTTTTTGTTTGGGCAGGGGCAGCAGGGGGACAGAAGACTTCTTGGCCTGAAACGTTGAATTGTAAATATAAACAATGTGGTTTCTTGGGCATGGGTTCCTGCCGGGTTCTTCCTCCTGCCACCAGTCAGGGTCAGCTTGCTGTGATGTTTATTACCAGGGGACTTCAAGCAGTTCACACGCATGAGGAGGTACCTTATAGCAGGGGTCCCCAACCTGTGGGCTACAGCCCACTAGCAGGCTGTGACCTGTTAGGAAGTGGGCCACGGGGCTCCCTCCTGCAAACCCCGCCCCCCGGTGTGCGCGATTACCCTGCCCCCAGTGTGTGTGATTGGCTCCCGCCTGCAAACCGTGATTGGCTCCCGCCTGCAAACTGTGCGCGTGATTGGCTCCCGTCTGCAACCCCCCCCCCTGCTCTGTGGAAAAATTTTCTTCCATGACCGGTCCCTGGTGCCAGAAAGGTTAGGGACCGCTGCCTTATAGGGCTGGTAGTGAATGCAGCTCACATGTTTGTGGGGGGTACCATTTACCACCACAAACTCTATACCAGACAGAATAGCCTGGTGTGGGTGTGGAATGATTCCTTTCTTCCTTGGGGAAAGAGAAGACCCCTCAGCAAAGCAGTTGAATACTCAATGGAAGAAAGGATGTTTAAACAGTTAGTTTCAATCAATTGAACGGAGGAGAACTGAACAGGATTCTTTATTATGCTCTATTTTCATTGGGAGAAGCAGGAGGACATAATTATTTATGTCCAAGCTTCAACCCCGTTGCCATTCATTCCTGTGCTTCATCTAAATATATTTCCACTTCTTTCTAGAGTCCAATGTTTCCATGAATTTGAAGTTCTTTGTTCTTTCCTTTGCCTAAAGTGACTTGTGGAATATAGATTGAGGAGTCCTTGGTGCTCTCTGAGCCTTGTTGTTTTCTTGTAGACATTCATTGCCGGACTAGACAACATCTTCAGTGCGAAAAGGGAGTGGGACTTGCTCTCTGTTTATATACCCTGGCTCAAAGAGCACCAAGGACTCCTCAGTTCAACCCTGAGCTACAAATATTCTCTTCGATTAGAATATAGATTAAACTGCACCTGCCCTCCTTGCTGCTGATGGGGCCCAAACCAAAACTTAGTAGAACGATCATACTTTGGATGCATCATGTCCACCTTATTGGGATCCCTGGCATTTGCCCTCAAAGTGTATTAGCTAGCAGGGCTTGAAAAGTCTTCCACCTGAGAACCTGGCAGCTTCCCATATTCAGAGATGTTCCTTTGCGGAGGAAAACACATATTAAAACATATTAAACATGAATTAGTTGTTCATTGCAGGGCTGAAACAGAACAAGTGAAATGCACTCCAAGCTCAGTCCCTACAATCACTATTCTCTGACAGACTGTTTCCTTGGGCTAACTTGAATTTAGACTTCTTTGCTCTAATGAATATGAATATTAAATGGACCTGCTCTAATTGATGGGATTACCATGAATGGGGAATAAATTGAAGCAGATTAAGCTGTTTGTGTTCATTGTTACTGGGAAATTAAATTTTATAGTAAAGTTTCCATGTTCTTCTATAGAATCTATAGCTGTGAAATCTTTTCTTGGAGATTAATGAAAAAAGGGGCTCATCTCATTAAATTGTACATTTATTTGAATGTTTATACACTAAATTAAAGAAGATAATTCCCTCTTAGTATTAATTTCAGGATTTTCGAGCCCCTCACATAAGATATTTCAGTGGAGAATTTTCTCATGGAGATTTTAGCTTTCTTGCAAAGTTAGAGTGGTGATACTCATGGAGTATATGTTCTTTGTACTTATATATATTATGTTCCTTGTCCTTTGCAGTCATCCCTGTGCATATTCATTGTACAAAAAAACAACAACCCTGAATCCTACTCTTTGGTTATGAAGTAAAAAATGGGTTATCAGGAGGATCTGCTATGAACAAATGTGTTCTTTTCTGTTGCTCAGAAATTGTTTATCATTGTTATTCATCTTGATTGTTTTCTGTCTATGGAAAATCCCAAGTTTAAGCTCCATTTTCTATTTAAAGGGATCTGGGGTAACTCTTAGCAGGACTGAAGTTTTGGAGACAGTATATATGCTGTAACAAAGTGGGTGCTTACACATGCATATAGAGGGTTGTGGTGTGTTGGCCTCTCTGGCTTCCTCAAGTAGAGATCCCTCAGCCCTTCCCCTACAATCTCTACTATTTCACCTTCTCACAAGGGACAGCCTATTCAGTAGCTGCCCCCATCCACTCTTTTACAGATAATTTTTCTTCCTGAACCTTGACATGGGAAGAAAAGTGGAGAAGACCCCTTGATCTTGGTTTTCTTGGCTTTTCTGTGGACTATCAGAGTGGCCAGGATGCGTGAGAAGTTAAATACCCTGTCAGAATCCGGGTACTAATTTGAGAAGAAGCTACAGGTTGTTTATTAGATAGATTAAGGTTAAGGAACTAATTGAGAGTTGGAGGAAATAGGAAAAAGGGAAAAGAAAAATATCATGACTCCTTTTTTTCAAATATAATTTTAATTAAGAATTTTAATTACAATAGTAAAAACTAATACAAACTAAACTTAGAGAAAGAGAAGAGAATGGAAAGAACAAAAAGAGGAAGGAAGGAAGGAAGGAAGGAAGGAAGGAAGGAAGGAAGGAAGGAAGGAAGGACGGACTTTCAACCTCCATCACAAGTATAAATAAATTTAATAACTTTTCATCCCCTATAAGTTTAAACAGATATCTCTTCATCGCATATCCCATCCCTTAGCTATAAGCAAATCCATAAAACATTAAATTTTCAATCCTGGTGTCAGGAAAAAGTCCATAAAGGATTGGCAGAATATTGCAACAAAATATCTTATTTTAACCTTGATCAAATAAACCAACTTTATATTCCTTCCTTTTACTTCTAACAGTCTTAATCTTTAATTCAATTTAAAATTGTCATAGGATTTGATTTCTCTTCAATTCCTCTTTATCCCATCACACAGATTTCTTCAAGGCTTTAACAAGCCTGTTTTGTAGATCTAATAAGAAAACATTTTCCAGGTCATTCTCTTGGTTTATCATTTGTATTTCCCTTTTAATTTTTAAAACTTCAGCCAGTTTCTTATGTATGTATTTATTTATTTATTTAATCTATATAACCGCCCATCTCCCCCAACGGGAGTAAAGCGTCCTTTTCCAAGGCATTATCTTGGCGTGTCATTTGTAGTTCCACACACAGTCTATCCATAGAAGCAGACATCATTACTGATAGTGTTGATATTGTAGTCACTAAATTCTGGCTCCATTTTTCAAAGATCTCCTTTAATATTTCTGATGTTATAATGTTTTGTATCATTCTGTAAGTCCCAGTATTAGCTGACATCAGGCTTTGTATTTTTTTTCTTCTGCTTAAAATCTTTTACTCCCCTCTAGTGTCCAGTTTCTAGAATCATCACTTATCTTTTGTCATGACTTGCAATTGCCAGGATAACCAGAATAAGTCTGTTTCCCACAAGAAGTTGCTTATTTTTTATAGTTAATTCCAAATTTATCTGGACCCTTAATCCATTTATAACTTTCTTAGATCAAAATCTTATTTAGTTTTTTGCTGTTTATTTCAAATTCTTTAAGTTCTTAAGCTTGTAATTAATTTTTCCTTTGTTCAGAGTTGAAGATAAACTCACCTGATGAAGATTATTCAAATTTGTCATTCCAAAGGTCTCTAATAGCTTTAAGATGGCTAATAGGCAATTTCTAAAAGTGATTAGAACATAGATTTCCAAACTGTGTGTCGCAACACTTTAGTGTGTCGCAACACACAGTTTGGTGTGTCGCAAGACAACCCGGAAGCAGCAGCGGGGGTGTGCACAGTGGTGGCGCAGGGGCGCGTGTGGCGGCGGTGTGAATGGCAGCGGCGGCAGCGATGACGGCACCATGCACGCCACCGCTGCCGCGTGCCCCCCGTGCCGCCGCCGTGCACACCCCCGCGCGTGCCATGCCACCGCTGCTGCTGCTGCTGTTGGTGTGTCGCCAACGGCGGTAGTTTGGAAAGCACTGGATTAGAAAGTGAGGTTTGCGAACTTAATGTCCTTTTAAAAGTCTCCACCGTGGTTGCGAGCAAGATGACTGATCCCGTTGTCTCCCAGTGCTCAAACCCATAGAAAACCACTGTCCTGCGGTCTCCTTCTGAGGGGCAGCCATCTTCTTATCCAGAGAGTTTCCAAGGAACCGGTCTACTCACCAATTCCTTGGTCTTTGCCGCTGTCGTTGGCTCCACTTTTGAAGAGCTGTCTTCAGTTTGCCATAGCTCTCCTGGAAGTCCCATCGAATCCTAAATAATTTACTCAGAGGCTGCTCTGGAATACACATCTACAACACACACAGACAGTGTACAGATAGGAAAAAAACCACATTCAGGGTAGAAAGGCATAGCTCAGATCAATTCATAAAATAACTGAAGAAAAGGATCCTAATCCACATCTACCTGCACTATTCCCTATGATTTACTTCTGATTTTCCAACCATTCTCCAGGTTGGGCCGGTTTCTTATGTGGCTGAAAGAGGTAGGTAAGGAGGTGCCATTTCCACTTGGGATGGAAATGGCAAAAGAACAAATGCAGAGTGAAGTTTCCCTCATCCCCCTTTCAAAGCCAACCTGAGAGAGGAATTATGACTTGGCATAAGGCATTTTCTATCATGGTGTTCCTTCTTTCTTCCTCCCGTCTCTCTTCCCCTCCCCTCCCCTCTCTCCCTTCCTTCTCTCTGGCTTTGTATCTGACAACCAAACTGGCTGTCTACTACTAGAGTAGAGTTACTCTACTCTAGTATTACTACTCTAATAGTATTACAAATACTACTACTACTATTTGTAGTAATTATACATTAAATAATTCCATATGCATGCAATCTTCCTGTATGAACAATGTATTACACAAGTCATAAGCATACACAGTAGTGCAGTATTCCTTTCTGGAAAAAAAATTACACTGTCTTAATAATCAGGTGAGGGAAGAACTATCTAGGTGAACTCTGTGTGTTGTTACTGTTGTTGGTCATAATGATAATCTGTACATCGCTCCATGGGGTAAAATACATTTTGCTAAGAGAAGAAGGAGGCTGCTTTCTTCATTCTTCATTATTATTCTTAAGGAATAAAGAGAAATAACAGAGTTATAAGAGGAAACCAAAGGAGTAAGAAGAAGGTTTAGACTTAAAATGGTAATTATTATTTTCTCTCCAAATATTTTTGAATGTATTATTGTAGTAGATTCCCAGATCTATGTTAACTCATCTGAAACAGAAAATTTCATCAAGGCAGCTATTATTTCCTTTCTCAGGCCAAGAATACTCAATTATGGTTTTCTTTACCCCTCACATAATGAAATTGGGAATATTATCATCAACTTTGTATTCAGATGTTTAGGCTGACTCCTCTTCCCCACTCATTCAAATCCCCCACCCCTCTCTTTCTTTCTTCCTAAGAACTTCCCTCTTGCTTCTGCAATGATTTCTGCTGTAAAAGCTTTGGAGAAGATGTGCTCCATTACATTCTCAATGAGGGATGATGGCTTTTGAGAGGCTCAGAATATCCTTTGATTACTGGATAAAGTAAAAGGGGGGAGCAATGAGAGAAAGGGTGATAGGGAGGGGGCAAGTGAAACATGTTCATCATTTTTTTTTTTGTGATCCCCCTTCCCTCTGCTGCTGCTGAGCATGTGGCCTTTTGATTCATTCCCGCTTAAGAAGTGTTCCCACTTCAAAGTTTAGAGTGCCAGGCCTTCCATAATACCACATATTGTTTGGTTTCTTTTTAAATCCCCATGGCATTTAAAAATGTATATAACAGCCAGACAAGATAGAGACTTTGAGACAACAAAAGCTTGTGTTATCTTTTATTTTGTCACCTTGGAGGGTGTGGCATGGAGAGAGAGGTCAAAAAATGCATGAGATCATGCATACAAAGGAAAACTAGTATTGAGGAAAGAGAGAAGGATTGGAATTGGACAAGGTAAAAGACTGTAGAGGCAACTAGGAATCTACAGTCCTCTCCCTTGATTTTGTCTCATGCTGGGTGATATGCAAATGTATTACTATAAAGAAAGAATGCTTGAGATATCAGTGGAAAGGTATGTGAGCTGTTTCATTCTAAGTACCCCATGATCAATTAGAAACAGCACACCCTCTCCAACATTTCACTCTTGAAAGTTGGGCCACCATTGTTTCCTCCATATATATTTTGAAGCCAAGGGTCACCTCCACTACAATTACTATACAGCGCTGAAGGCATTTTGTTTTCTAGCTTATGATATACTGTAATTCATTTGCTTTGCAACTGTCCTGGCTATTGAAGGAAGGTGTATGTCACCTAAAAGAGATTTTCACAATATTGTTTGACAAACAAGAAACTTCAGAAGTTTATTCTTAACTTTCTATCCTATAAATGAATCATGATACTGAGTAGAGGGAGCCATGGCAGCCCCATATTTGCATAATGTGGTGCAATCCAATCTAGTCTAGTAGCAATAACAGCACTGTAAACAAGGCATAATATAAGAAACAGCACTTTCAGTACTACTCATGACAGCATCACTAGCCATCCCATTGAGGCAAGCCAAGGATACCCCTTAGAGTAGTAAAACATGGTCACACTTTCTAATTACATTTCTCATTCACTCACTGTGCAAGGACTTACGGAAGGATGTGTGATTCTTCATTCCCCATTTTATCTTCCTAAGAGCTAAGAGGCAGTGACTGTCCAAAGTCACCCAGTAGGCTGCGTGGGGATTTGGACCTTCTTCTTAGTTCTAATTCTGGCACACTCTCTTTCAGTCCACCCACAGCAATGGCAAAATGCCTCCCTGACCTTGTTCTCATACACCTCATATATCCAAAAGCAGCAGCAGAGGAACCCACATCAGCCTCTGTAGTACACAGCCACAACTATAACAATATTCAGCCAATCAGACTTCGAACAACAGACAGAGGCCCAAATCTTCTCACATCATGGTCTGTAAACAGCCATGTCCATTTAGTGGAGGAAGAATGGACAGCTGCTATCACAGGTCTCTGGGAAGAAAGCATTTATGGGGAAGCCCTGCTCAGGAGATGGGAACTTTCTGCCAGAGGACTGGGTAAAGAGATAACTTGCTCAAAAAGAGGAGTCACATTAGCAATCTGATTGGATGGGGAGAGGTTGAGGCTTCTAATGAAAATTTTTTGATTTAGCCAGTACTGATACCCTGGTTGAGATTGAAAAGGGAGAGGCGATGAAAAAGGAGACAGGAGTGACAACATATACCTTATGCACCTCATGGTAACTTTGAAATCCTGCATAGGCTTAACCCACACATTGAATCACAAGAGCCCATATAGCAGAGCTTTCCAAAATGTGTGTCGCGACACAAAAGTGTGTCGCCACACACAGCGTGGTGTGTCGCCACACCACCCGGAAGCGGTGGCGCCCCCTGCGCCGCCGCACGCCCCCTGCACCGCTGCACGCCCCCCGCGCCACCGCACGCCCCTCCCGCGCCGCCGCCGTGCGCGCGCACGCCGCCGCACGCCCCCCGCGCTGCTGCTGTGCGCGCGCGCGCCGCCGCACACACCCCCCGCACCGCCGCCGTGCGCGCGCGCCGCCGCACCACCCCCCGCGCCGCCGCCGTGCGCACGCGTGTCGCCGCCGCTGGGTGTGTCGCCAGCGGCGGCACTTTGGAAAGCCCTGTCATACAGCATCCCAAAGGTCACTCACAGATTTAATGCTGGAAGGGGTCCCTCTGAAGAACAGATTAGAAAGAGCTACAGCTAGTCAGAGCCTTGTTTTGCCATTTTCAGTTAGAGAGTTTAATGCATCCAACAACAGCTCTTTTTGCTACTTGCCTTCCTGAGTCATCTCTTAAGATGCCTGTCATCACTGATCTGGAAACACCTGTTATTGAATAGCTTGTTGGGATAATGCTAGGTTTGTTTCTGCCAGCATAAATGTAGGTTTCTATAGAACAAGTATACTAGTTCCTCTTGGGGATGGCTGGTGCCATAGAGCCCTTTTAAAATACCATCTTATCACCTCTTGGATTTTATATTTAACTTATTAGTAATCTTAATGATTATAGATTTGTATGATTTTATATTTAGTTATATTTATAAATTTTAATAGTTGTATTTGTAAACCGCCCAGAGTCCCCTTTGGGGGAGATGGTGCGGTGATAGAAGTTGAAAAATAAATAAATAAAAATAAATACTTGAGAGTGATCTTATTTTACCTGGGGTCAAATCCACCAAGGGATAGGGTTGCACCCGGGGCTCATCATTGATCTGGGTGCATCCGTTAAAAAAACAAAACAAGAAGAGAGATACAGGACCAAAAAAAAAAAAGAAATAAACTATGATGTAATGAAAGCTTCAGTGTAGTATTCCCCACTGTGATCAGGGTATAACTGTTTCTTTGATAGGAAATATATTTAACGTAATGCATTGCCACCCTGTTGACAGCCAGCAAGAGTGATAAAAGGCTGCTTACAACAGGCCCCTTTGAGCTCCTGTTGCAACTCCCTGAACGCCTGCTTCTCTAGTCCCAGCTCTAGCTGGCACCATCCCTGGCATAAAGTTTTTAGAAATGATGGAAACGGTGCAAGTGAGGTCAGCTGAAGATTCACTGCTGATACTTCCCTATGTAAACAAAAGCTCCTTATGTGTAACAAGAACAGAATGAGGCTCAAACTGAGGATGAAGACTCTGATTGATGGTCCATTTTTCTGGCACATCCTGCAGGTTAATGCTCAGGGAATGGTTAGCTGTGAAGTGTTCCCATTACTCTATTCCAGAGCTTTCCAAACTCTGTGTCACAACACGTTAGTGTGTTGGCTGCAGTGTGTAGGTGTGTCGCGCGAACGTAAGGAGAAACCTCTGAGTCTATGCATTTTTACGCAGCAAAGGTGCTGTCAGAAGAGAGTCTGACTCAGAGTTGAAGGAGGGGGAGCTCAGCAGCAACGATCCAGCTCGCTGCCTTCAGAATCGCTGCTGCTGCTGCCTCCAAAGACTACCAGCATGCAGTTCTGCTCCTGAGCCTGCTGGCTTCCGCATAGGTCCTAGTGCCTGACATGTGTCTGGCTGCTTCAGGGAATTCTGTGGCTGTCTGCCTTGACCTTGCTTGCTGTCTTGTAAGTACTCAGCTCTCCAACCTCGCTGGCAGCCACGCAGGTACTCCTTGCCAAGCCTTGCCTTGTACCCAGTGCGAACTCTGCCAAGCCTTGCCTTGTACCCAGTGCGAACTCTGCCAAGCCTTGACTTGAAACCAATTGCAGTTGAATTACCCCTAAAATGGATAAGTTTCTAATTAAGAAAAGAAAAGCTGGTGAATATGACATTTGCGATGAACAAAATGTAGCGGCTATAGAGGAAACTACAGAAGAAT
Organism: Charina bottae; assembly: GCA_023362775.1. NCBI lineage: Eukaryota > Metazoa > Chordata > Lepidosauria > Squamata > Charinaidae > Charina > Charina bottae. Next base: position 5,649,749 of record JALMGJ010000020.1, read on the forward strand.
CTACTGTTGAACGGTCTGTATTAGTATGTAAGAAGTGTAAAGGAAAAATTTCCAAGCCTCGTTTATACAGTAAAGATTATATGAAACTGGGGTTCACATTTTCTGGTAATGAAAACAATCCTTGTCCCGAGTGTTTAGTTTGTGGGGATATACCTGCAAATGAAAGTATGGTACCAAACAAATTAAAGCGCCATTTTACCTCAAAACACAGTCATTTGTCAGGAAAACCAGTACAATACTTTATTGAGCTTTCAAAATCTATAAAGAAGCAGTCTGCATCATTCACAAAGAGAATGAAGACATCGGAGAAAGCTCAAAAGGCAAGTTACTTGGTTGCTCAAATAATTGCCAGAAACAAGGACCCACACACTATTGCCGAAACCACCATATAGGAATCTTGCTGTGCTATTGTTCGAACAATGTTTGGGCCCAAATTTGAGAGAGAAGTTAATAAAATCCCTTTGGCAGATAACACGATTGGAAGACGAATTCAAGACATGTCTGATGACATTAAGCTGCAAATGAAGGATATTTTTCAAGACGATAATATGATCTTTACATTGCAATTAGACAAATCAACAGATGTCAGTGGGATAGCACAATTATTGATTTTTATACATTTCATTCATACTGACAGAATTATTGAGCAATTCTTGTGTTGTCTAGAACTTCCAATGAGAACTAGAGGTGAAGATATATTTAAAACTTTAGATTGCTTCATGAAGGAAAATAATTTGCAATGGTTAAATTGTGTAGGAATATGCACAGATGGTGCACCCTCAATGGTTGGTTCAACAAAAGGTTTTATAGCTTTAGCAAAGAAAGAGAATGAAAATATTATAATTACTCATTGCTTTTTACATCAATAAGCACTAGTCGCGCAAACCATTGGAAATGAATTAAGAAAAGTTATGGACAAAGTGGTTCAAATGGTCAATTACATTAAAAGTAGACCTCTTAAATCAAGATTATTTGCTTATATTTGTGAAGAAATGGAGGCACGGTGCAAAAAGCTTCTACTACACAGAGATTCGTTGGCTCTCAAGATGTTGAGTGCTTTGCCGTGTATACGAATTGAGGGAAATGGTGCTTGAACTTTTTGAGGAAAATCAGCAAAATGAATTCTGCAATCTAATTCAAAACAAACTTTGGTGCACAAAATTGGCATATCTTACTGACATATTTGAACATTTGAATAAAATAAACACCAGTATGAAAGGAAAAGGAGAAAATATCTTAACAGAGGTAGATAAAATTTGTGCTATGAGTGACGAAATAGCAATTTGGAAAAGGAAAGTGAAAGAAGGAAATTTTGAAATGTTTTCCAAAACTGCTGAGTGCGAGCTAAAATGTGATATCAGCTTGCTAATTGTTGACCATTTAATATTGGTTGGAGAGAAAGTTCATCATTACTGCCCAAATGTTGAAGTCCAAGACTATGATTGGATCAGAAATCCATTTCTCTCAACTGCAACGAGGAACTTTTCATTTATTGAAGATGAATTAGCTGAAATAAAAAATGATCGAAGTCTGTTAATGATGTATGAAGAGGGTGACTTAGACAGCTTTTGGATTCGCATTTGAAAAATGCATCCAAACATAGGTAAAAACATGTTAAAAATTCTTCTGCAGTTTTCTACTACATACATTTGTGAAGTATCCTTTTCAACGATGACAAACTTAAAGACACTGAAACGTGGACACTCTGAACACCACATCCATAATTCAGAAGAATTTGTTTCCAAAGCAAAGATCCTGAAACTGGATACAGATGAAACTATGGTCTCCTTCGATGTGTCCTCCCTTTTCACCAGCATCCCCACCACTCATGCTCTATCCGCTGTCAGGAAGAGACTAGAAGAGGACAGCACCCTTGAAAGGAGAAACCATCTCAACCCAAACCAGATCTGCCATCTTCTGGACCTGTGTCTTAACACCACTTATTTCTCATACAGAGGTGACTTTTACAGACAAAAACATGGCTGTGCCATGGGTTCTCCTGTGTCACCCATTGTGGCCAATTTATACATGGAAGAAGTGGAGAAGAAAGCACTCAACACATTCCAGGGAACGGTGCCCACCCACTGGTTTAGGTATGTGGATGACACCTGGGTCAAAATCAAGGCCCAGGAAGTACAGGCCTTCACGGACCATATAAACACTATAGATGCCAACATTAGGTTCACCAGAGAAGACACCAAGGACAACAGACTGGCATTCCTAGACTGTGAAGTCCTCATTGGGACTGGTGGCAAGCTAGAAATAGGGATCTACAGGAAACCCCCACACACAGATCAATATCTGATGTTTGACTCCCACCATCCACTGCAGCACAAACTAGGAGTCATCAGGACATTGTCACACAGAGCAGAAACCATCCCCACCTCCATGGATTCCAAAAAGAATGAAAATCAGCACCTGAGAACAGCTCTGAAGGCCTGTGGATATCCAAATTGGGCCTTCACTAAATCTAAATCTACCAGACCTAAAACAGCGACAGATAGGGCTGAGACTCAGAGTAAGTGGAAGAACCTGGTCATTCCTTACATGGCTGGCGTGTCTGAAAAGATAAAAAGGTAAAAAATCCTTCCTTGAATAGAGGTGGGGGCCTCAGGCACAATCTTTCCCCTATTTTCCTTCCTGCTTTGTCTTCTGTGCCTAGGAAGATTAAGACCATTTCGCAAGCTCAACAGCAGCATGGTAATCTTAACGATCCTCCTTTAGATGATAAAGGGACTTAGAAATAACATCTCAAAATAACCATGACCTAGCCCCAGGTGCAAGGTCACACAGCCACCTAGAAACATATTTAAGGATTCCCTTACTAACTTTGCTCAGACTGAAGAAGCTCCTTGGATAAGGAGCGAAACGTTTCCACTGAGAAAATAGAAATCCAGTTGACATGATTCAAGCTACAGACTGAAACGTGGAAGTTTAAAAATGACGAGATGCGAGTGTCTTTATCTGATATTCCACCAAATATTCAAAAGCCATGTTCATCCCATCAACCTCATAAAATGGTAAGTAGTTATTGGTGTTATTCAATTTTTTAAATTCTTGCACATATTTACATATTGTTACTCATAAATGACAACAATCTTGGAAATGTATGTTATTATCTTACAAATCGTACTTACCACGTTATCTGGGAACAGTTTGATCCTGTTGCGCCTGAGGAAGTGGACAGGATCCTCCGGACTGTGAATGCCACCACATGCCAGCTTGACCCTTGTCCCTCCTGGCTGGTGAAATCGGCCAGTGAGGTGACATGTGGATGGGTCCAGGCGATGATTAATCTGTCCTTGAGTGAGGGGGTGTTCCCGGAGGCCTTTAAGGAGGCGCTGGTGCACCCCCTCCTCAAGAAGCTGTCCCTGGACCCTACCATCCTGGGCAATTTTCGCCCAGTCTCCCACCTTCCCTTTTTGGGAAAGGTGGTTGAGAAGGTGGTGGCGTGGCAACTCCAGAGGATTCTGGAGGAAACGGATTATCTAGACCCCTTCCAGTCAGGTTTCAGGCTGGGATATGGGACGGAGACCGCATTGGTCGCGCTTATGGATGATCTTTGGCGAGAGCGGGATGGAGGGAGTGCGTCCATCCTAGCTCTCTTAGATCTCTCAGCGGCTTTCGATACCGTCGACCATGGTATACTTTTGGGACGGCTCAGGGAGTTGGGGATGGGCGGCGTAGTTTTGTGCTGGTTCGCCTCTTTCCTCCGGGGCCGTTCCCAGTCGGTGTTCATAGGGGAGGAGAGGGCTGACCCGCGGCCCCTGACTTGTGGGGTGCCGCAGGGGTCGGTTCTCTCTCCTCTCCTGTTCAACATCTACATGAAGCCTCTGGGCGAGATCATCCGTCACCATGGGATGAGGTATCACCAATATGCTGATGATACCCAGGTATACATCTCCATCCCAGGTGAAGTAAGTGATGCGGTCGATGCCTTATCTCAGTGTCTGGAGGCTGTGGGGGCCTGGATGGGGAACAACAGGCTTCAACTGAACCCTGGTAAGATGGAGTGGCTGTGGATTGATGGCCCTCCTAGATCCGGGAAGTTGTCATCTTTGGTTCTGGGTGGGGTGTCACTACCTCGCTCGGATCCTGTGCGGAATCTGGGGGTCTTCCTGGACTCGCGACTCCTGCTCGAAGAGCAGGTGGCAGTCACAGCCAGGAGGGCCTTTGCACAACTTCGTGTTGTGCGCCAGTTACGCACTTTCCTGGATTGGGAGGCCCTCCGAACAGTCACTCACGCCCTTGTCATCTCCCGTATAGATTACTGTAATGCGCTCTACATGGGGCTACCCCTGAAGAGTATCTGGAAGCTTCAGCTGGTGCAGAATGCCGTGGCGCGAGCAGTTATGGGTGCCATGAGATCGGCACATGTAACACCTCTGCTACGCGACCTGCATTGGCTACCAGTTTGCTTCCGGGTCCAATTCAAGGTGTTGGTGATTACCTTTAAAGCCCTATATGGCATAGGGCCAGGGTACCTGAGGGACCGTCTCGTCCCGATAACGTCGGCCCGCCGCACCCGTACATGCAGAGAGGGCATGCTTCGGACCCCCTCAACAAGAGAATTCCATCTAGCGGGGTCCAGGAGACGTGCCTTCTCTGCGATAGCGCCCGCCTTATGGAATATGTTGCCCCCGGAGGTGAGACTGGCCCCCTCACTCCTGGCCTTCCAGAAGGCCCTTAAGACCTGGCTCTGCCACCGGGCCTGGGACGACAGAGGCGGCAGTGCCTCCTGGGGTTGGCTGGCCCCGTAGTAATACGATCGATACTACGGTCCCCAATCCATCTTGGATTCATGTAATTTATTATTGGATGTATTTTAGATGATGTTTTTGTATAGTTTTTAAACTTTCAATTGTTGTAACCCGCCCAGAGTCCCTTGCAAGGGAGATGGGCGGGGAATAAATTGAAATAATGAATAAATAAATAAATAAATAAATAAATCATATATTTTTAAAAATATAAATGAAACGTTTTCATGAGATATGTTGTGTCCCCATACATTTCGCTATTACAATTTATGTATGTGTCCGTATCTCTTATAAGGGGTTAGTTTAACCTCCAGTTTGCTAGTAAAACTGAATTACTGTGTCGCGAAATGATGCATGTCTAAAAAGTGTGTCACCAACATGAAAAGTTTGGAAAGCTCTGCTCTATTCCATCTTACTGCTGTCAAGGTAGACCGCTAAGAGCCTGACAGTTGGCTCTTTATTTTTGTCCTAGCAAGAATGAAAAAAGGAACATGCAGGAAAGGTCCTATCCCTTTGCCATATCCTTATGCTCTAGTCTAGTTTGCTATGTCTCTTTGAAAATGTCCCTGCCTACTTTGGATGCAAATTGAAATATTCTTGTAGATTCTCCTATGCAAGGCAGCGTCTGTTTTCCCCTTGGTGCCCTTTGGGAAGAGGCATGTCTTCCCCTGGGGAGTGTCCTTCAATTTGATTTCATTTTGGTTTAGATCTGTTGTAAATACCATCCTAGTCTTTTGAAATATTTGCTCTGAGCTGATGGGACAGCTCTATATTATATTTTCTAGCTGTAACACCACTAGGGTATCTGCAGCATATTATAAAGATCCACTTGCATAAACCAGCTGTCCATATTCCACACAGACTTTCCCTGAATTTCTTTCAACTTAGGGCAGCAGCTGTGCCATTTTACAGGGCAGGTAGATGTGGTTTAGGAGCTTTTCCCAAATACTAACACATCCTCTACTGAGTAATTGGTATCTTTGGATTAGAGTTTAAGCCTAGCTTGAAAAAACTGAAATGGTTTAGCAGACCCTATGAGAGCTACTGAGGATTTTTATCATTTGGTACCTAAAGCAATGTAGAGGTTTCTGACTCCATGTTATGTAGCATTCTGGAGAAAACTAAATAAAGCTGGGATTTACAAGAAATCAGATTCTGCTTTCAGGAGCCAGTAGGATTTGAATTCTGAAAAGCTTAGGATTTCTTTCAAACAGCTTCACATTTTCTCTGATTACTGAAATATGATTTTTTTTAAAAAAAAAAAAAAACCTAGGATATTAAACAAACAAACAGTCAGATTTCCATTAACTTGCATGTACTTATAAAAAAATCCCACAAGAAAAGTCTGGAGGATTCTGGAAGACAAAGGCATGGACAGATAAGTACAATGGCCAAGATTCCCTCAGACATTTTTCCATCTCCATTTTTTCAACTTTTATTTTGTTTTTAATTGATAGCTTTTTAGCCGTTTCAATACATTGATTTACAGGTTGTATGCCTGATTTATTTCTGCAATATAAAATGCCTTTCTTTGTTAAGTATATGTGGTTTTCACTGTGTGGCTTGATGGCTTGTTCTGTTCCTGTTACGGTGACCATCTCAACTTCTTTGATAGTCCTTGTCATCTTTCACCAAGCTTTGCTCATTTTAAGCTTTTGCTTTCCTGACACCATCTCTTCAGTTCCAGGCTACCTTTATGTATGGATCCTTGTATTCAATATGTGTTCTTTTTTGTTTTCAGATATTTTTTGTAATCACATTGGCTTCTCCATTATTTTCCTGTTTGCAATTGTTTATTTAGTATTTGTTTTTTAAGGAAATTCCATTGACACTGACCTCCATTTCAGCTTATCTTCTCCTGTCATGGACCCTATTTATCATAGCTCTGGGTTTATTAAATTTTGCTTTTTGAAATACAAGATATGTGTTTGACTATGCTCAGTTTAACTTCTCTTGAAATCCAGTACTCCAATATTAAATGGGCATTATCCCCCAGTATTGCTAGTAGTTCCATCTCTTCAATTAAGTCTTAAAGCTTTACTCTACTCTTCGAAGGAAAATATTGTCAAACAGGCCAGTCCAGAATTTCCTGGAAGGATCATACTTCACAGAGTTGGTCTCCCAACAGACATTAGGACAATTGGAGGAGGAGGAGGAGGATGCCTGGGTGGGCCAAATGAATTGGGGTGTACAACCATGTTAGGGATCCTGCGATTTTACAGGGTCCCTACTTGGGCTTCTGGAATTGGTCTGTGGGCTGATGTCGAAGTCCCTTCACCTGGTTGTGTTAGGGGACTTCAACTTTCGTGTCCTGGGAGCTGAGTCCAGGAAGGCTCAGAAATCCATGGCCTCCTTGGTGACCATGGGTTTTTCCCAAATATTCTCTGAACTGAGTCACTCAGGCAGACACACATTAAACCTCAACTTTGCCTCAGAGCTCTTGCTTTGTGATCAGGAGATATAGGACACAATGCTCATCCTTTTGCCTTGGTCAGATCTTTTTCTGATTCAAATTAATTGCCATCTGGGACCTCTGTAGGGAGAATGGTGGAAAAAGATGAAAAGTGAATCTGACCAAGTACATGTATGAGTTTATGTTCAGAGTGTGGCATTAAGGGAGGTGAAGTGCCTTTATTTTCCCTCCCTTACTGCCCTTGTTCAAATTAGGAGAGGCCAAAATGAAGATTTGGCTGCTGTGACCAATCTACATAGCACCTTACCAGTAAAGTTACTCTTGCCAAAGTGTCTAGGACCACATATGTGGCCACATTATTTGGACTCCTTATAGCTTGAGTACACTAAGGAAGTGGGAAAAGTACCCTCTAGAATGTCTGTAGCTTGAATCATGTCAACTGGATTTCTATTTTCTCAGTGGAAACGTTTCGCTCCTTATCCAAGGAGCTTCTTCAGTCTGAGCAAAGTTAGTAAGGGAATCAGACTGAAGAAGCTCCTTGGATAAGGAGCGAAACGTTTCCACTGAGAAAATAGAAATCCAGTTGACATGATTCAAGCTACAGACAATTCCACCTGGATGACTGCGAACCTTCATAGACATACCCTCTAGAATATTTACCACCTGTGGGCTAGGCTTAGTCCCTTCTTCAAGAGAGAGTATGTCAGCAGCCTGAAAGGAGCTGTGGTGCTCCCCATCCAAAGAGGCCCTCCCTGGGTCCAGTATCTTGGACAACTATTTATTTGTTTGTTTGTTTGTTTGTTTGTTGTTTATTTATTTATTTATTTATTTTTCAATTTCTATCACCACCCATCTCCCCCAAAAGGGGGACTCTGGGCGGTTTACAATAAGATCCACAATTAAAACCATATAAGCATAAAATTGCAATCAAACGACCAATATAAATAGAGAATAAATAGATATAAAATCCAAGTGACAATAAGGTCTCATTCATTAGGGAGGGCACTATGGCACCAGCCATTACCTGGTCTTCAACCTTCCCTGTCTAAGAAAGGTTGCTGAGATACTGGTAGGGGGACAACAACAGAGTGCCTTAGAGGAAGTGGATTATCTGGACTGTTTTTCACTCAGTGTTCAGGCCCAGGCATTCATTGGTCACTCAAGTGGATGTCAGAAAGGTTGAGATAGTGGTAGGGGGATTTACCTTTGTCAGGACCTGGATGGGAGGATTGCATCCCTCCTAGTTCTTCTAGGCCCCTTGACCTTTGATACCATTAATCATAGTAGTATAGTAGTATTTTTCTTTGGTGTGCACTTTTATTGAAGCACAGTAGAAGATCAGTTTTCCTCCAACAACATTCCTCCCACAACATGAGGTAGGATGGGCCGACAGAGAGTGTCTAGCCTAAAATCACTGAGTGAGTTTCTGTGGCTGAGGGTGGACCAGAACCTGGGTCTCCATTCTTCTAGTCTAACACCTTAACCACTATACCATATTGATTCAAAGCACTGTACTTAAAACAAAACAAAACAAAACAAAACAAAACACTACAGTATCCTTATTAGGAGACTTCCCAATTTGTATGACCTACTTCAATAAATATGTAAATCAATTACCCTGAAGAACAGAAGTGTAGTACCTAGTACCTGTCAAATATTGTCACTGTGCACCCTGGATCCTAAGTTCACCAAACATTTCTTGCCCTTCCTCATCTCTGCAGCCACCTCTCTTCTGGTGACAGTCAGGAGCCTCTTCTGAACAATACAGGAAAAGGAATAGAAGGAGCAGACCTCTCTGTTGAAGGACTGGATAGGAAATAGGAACTTTTAAATTTACTTATTCTAGGATTTTCACCATCAGGTTTTTCAAAAGGAACATGGCTTGTTTCAATTAAAGTTACTTTGAATCCAGAATGAAATCTTTACTGCTACTGATGCTGGATTTTGACAGCAGGGTCCATTATTAAAAATTCCAGCAAATATGATAACCAAATGATAGTGCTAAATGTTACTCTTAATTCACAAGGCTATAGGTTCATGAACACATTACACAGCAAGGGCAGGCTGGCTAGACTGCAATAAAATCAAACCATGGAAACGTCTGTGCAAGGGAATCCATTCTTAATGATAAGAATTCTACCTGATTCATTCTAATTTATTTCCTGCCATTCAAGAAAATCCAGATTCAAAACTCAACCATGATGCTCTTCAGTGATTTTGGGTTACTCCCTCTCTCAATCTAACCTTCTTCACAGGATTGTCTAGGGAAACATGGGGGAACAACCTGCACCAATCTGTGCCAGCTTGGCATTATTGGATACCAATATGATTAATAATAAATATATTGATCACAGTCCAGAGGTAGAGACCTGAGAAAATAGGATTTGGTTAGAATACTAGGTAGGTGATTTTTTTTATAGACCACCAAATGCTGCTACTACACTTGGGCTAGGCAGTGTATGAGGATAGTAATCCTGATGCTGTGTCTTCCCCATTTAAACTGTATTCTCACCAATCTGCTGAATAACTGTTATGAGTATGATTTAAATTGGGAAGAATGCATATAATGAAGGTCACTCTCCAACCCTGACCCATGTAATGTTCCCCATTTATATTGCATGTCCCTGTCTCTGCTTAGTAGGTTACCCTGCTGCGGGACTTACAAAGTGGTCACAGCATGCCAGGAGAGAAGAAATTTCTCCTACTCAGGACCATAATAGGAGGAATCAAGGAAGATAAGACTATCTCTGGGGGATAAATCTCCCATTGGGGGAGATGGGCGGTCATATACATTTGAGTAAATAAATAAATAAATAAATAAATAAATAAATAAATAAATCTAATAAATATCATGCGTGTTTCCAACCTTTAATAAAATGTCATTAACAGAGAGCATTCTCTAAAAATGTCTGCCCTTTGCCTTGATTATTTAAAGCAGAGGTACACGATCTCAGGCCAAAGGTCTAGGGCCACTCCAACAAATTTTAATTTTGAGTATGATACAAGGGGAAGATTATTAACTATGTGGGGAGTAACTATATTAACTGTATATAATGTAATTTAAAATCAACTTAAATCAAACTTAGTCCTGACTCTCTTTTGGACTGTGGGCCCTGCCAGACTCCTCAAAGGTCAAGGGTGACTCTCAGCCTTTAAGGTGTACAAAAGGTTGATCAGCATGTCCAATAACAAATGCATGTGAAGATGTCTGGGGTAGAGAATTGCAAATGCCAACAATGCCTGTAGAATTCTGGGTGTGTTTTTTTAAACAGTTGTTATTGCTTTTTAATTAATAACAGAAAAATGAAAAAGAAAAAACAACAAAAATAATAATATTAAAATACATACACTATCAAGAAAAAAAACATTAAAAAGTGCTATTACAAAAAAGAAGAAATATAACAAGGGAAAAAAACTTGTCATAGTATATTATAGTTACAAATCTATGTATATTTATCTAATGTAAGTATTATTCAAATGCATATATATTTCTAATACCTTTATATCTAGTGTGTCTGTGTGTATTAACCTACTGTATTTTGTATGTTTGTCCATACAAAATCTATGTCTATAGGCAATCCGCTCATAAGTAGCAAGTGCAGTCAGGTCTTCAATCCATTGAATAAATGGGGCCATACATTTATCTTTCCAGTGCTGCAATATCTGTCTTTCAGCCATAGTAAGGGCACAGAGAATCCATTTACATTGTCCAGATGTCAAATTCCATGTACTAGGTATATAGTTCAAAAGAATATTATCCTCCGAGAATTTTAGCTTTTGTCGCACAATCATATTTATAAAGTCAACTACTTTCTCCCAAAACTTAATAAGTATAGGACATTGTAAAAACATATGCTTTAAAGAGGCATTGTCCTTATTACATCTCCAACAAAATGCTGTTTTTGACAATCCTTTTCTATACAAACGTTGTAGAGTCCAGAATTCTGGCTTAGTAGGAAAGGATCTTACAAGACTGAGTGAATTCTTCAGCCACCATTTGTGAGAATAACACAGTTCACATTTCAGTGGCTTAGTGCTTTGTCTTTGCTCATTTCAGTACTGCATTTCCTCACATAGTCCCCCTGAACTAGTAAAACTTTAACCTTTGCTGAGAAAAAGACAGCTGACTCATCTAGAGAGAAATTAGAAAGCAATTGGACAAAGTTCCTAATGAAAAGTGGCACCAATTGTGCTGAATTCCTTTTCAGATGTGACTGTGTCCCCTGACAGCTCCACAGCAGCTGAACATTAAATGTTTGTACAAAAGTATAAAGCTTGGATTACAAAATTTGTAGGAAGGATGAATAAGAGTATGAACATGTGTTTCCTGGAGACACTCTTGGATCTTATACTGTACAATAAGTGTCAAAGGCATATCCTTTGAAGCCATATCCTTTGCCTTAGCATCATAGGAAGGTTGTGTAATGATTAGAGAAGATACCACAAGAGAAGTGAGCCCTGAATGATGATATGGGCAAAATGACACCAGCCAGTTCCAGAGTAAAATGGGAGGTCAATGCAGAGAAACAATTCAAGTGGTTCATCAGATACAGACTAAAGCTCCAATGTAGGTTATAGCAACATGCATGTTAGTTTCCTGTCATTCCACTCTTAGGTTTTCTTCTGCTTAATTTCTGCTGCTGCTGCTCCTGGTCCAATTAACATTTCCTTTAATGTTGTAAAACATTAATATCATTCTTGAGTGCAACAAAAGGCGGTTCTTCAGTGTAACTGAGGTTCAAGTTGTAGGCCCCCACTTACATGCTGGTAAGAAGGAAGACTCACAGATATTTATTAATACTGCATAGTGAATAGCACCATGAAGCAATTATATGACCACTTTAACTATTTTATCCTTCTTGAACTGCACACCTCATATTAACTATATGTGACCTCCAAAATCAGGGGCAGTAAAACTCAGAATATCCACTGGTGAGAAAGGAGCTATTGCCATGTCCTCTTTGTGTATTTCCATAGGCAACTGGGTTGATTACTTTGTGGAATGGAGTGCTGGACTAAATAGGTGATCTGGTCCAACAAACAAACAAACAAAGCACTTCTTTTGTTAGTATGTCACATCAGTAGACTCTTCATCTTTCTCAAAAAGAGTAGCAATATTTCTACAGTGAAAGCACTGTCGTATTTTAAAGACTATTAAGAGTATTATTACTCTGGCTTTTGTAGGCTAGGATCCACTTGATTAGATGCCTTAGGGAGCTCTCTGTTGGAGAACTGCCTTTGTTTCTGAGTGAGTGGTACATTAAAACAGATTGCAACGTTGGGGCTAAATCAATATTCATTTATGTTTGAAGCTTAACAAGTTATTAGTTTAAATCTGGTCCTTCTTGTGTTTACTTATATAGTAGCAGGGCTTGGCATGTAAGGTGAAAGGTTAGAGGTCTCAAACCTCTTCTCCCAGAATCTTTGAGTTCACACACTCCAGCTCCACTTCCTGCCTTCGTGTAGGGCCTGGTATTTCTCACTACCACCACCTGTTTTTTAGGGAGAGCCTTGCCAGGTGTCCTCCCCACTAACCAGGTGTGTGAGAGGAATAGGCTCTTACATCTTTTGTTACTATTTGGCAAAGTAAAAGGGGAAAATAAGAAAAAAAAAACGGTATAGTACCACTTCCTGGCCCTGTAGCACTGAGCTGTGTGACTAGGGAAATCAGCCCTCCACCTCTGTGTGGAGATAACCAATTCTCACAAGAGACAAATAAAATTAGGCTTTTATTTAAAATAGAATAAAAAAAATGTAAACATTTCTGTTGAACTTTAAACAATCACTTCCAAAACCATCAGTGATAAAGGAAATAAAAACATGGAACTGCTCAAATCAAAGGCAGCATCTTAAAAGAAGAACCTTCAGTAGAAAAGTATGAAGGACATAGTAAAACCCTAATATGGTGTTGGTTTATTACCCAAACATACCATCACTGAGCTTACATAAGAAAAATAAACACTAGAACGAATAAAGTAGACTTTAAAATACAGGAAAAGAAATTACTTAGTGCAGTTCCTACATAGCTATTTCTTATTCTTCTAGAGCAGAGCTTTCCAAACTTTTCATGTTGGTGACACACTTTTTAGACATGCATCATTTCGTGACACACTCTTACAACAGGGCACAAGGCAGGCACTAGGACCTGCACGGAATCACAGCAGGTTTGGAGCCAGCAAGGCACAAGACAGGCACTAGGACCTGCGCGGAATCCTAGCAGGGCTTGGAGGCAGCAGCAGCCGCGACACACCCAGACACTGCAGCCGACACACTAACGTGTCCCGACACACAGTTTGGAAAGCTCTGTTCTAGAGATTAGCCCCTGGAAGAGATGTTACCTCTTTGCCAATTTGTAGCCTGGAAAATCCTCCTTCCTCCAAATTTCAACTTTAATCAGAGATTGGAGGAGAATCTTAGCTCTTTATTCCCCAGGCCCAGCTTCAGCATACACCTCCTTGCTCTCTTGCTCCTAATGTTCTCTTGCAGTTTTTCAAAGATAAAGCCTTTTCTTCTCTAGCAGAAGCAGTCTGGGTAAACTGACTTGGTGTGCCACTGTCCCTGAGGTTATGTTGATTCTGCATCTGAGATGAAGGAATGTGGACTGGGTATGCCGGAGCCTGACTGGCAAGAAAGTTGCGGCCTTGTGAAAGCAGGCTGGCTATTCATTAGAACCTGAAATTGGTAGGACTCAGACAATTAAAATCAACAAAGGATCTCAAGCAGCAGTGCAAAAATATGGCAGCTTAGTGAGCAAGAAATACATTTGAAAGCTAGAAGGTTATCCTTTGGTTTTTATCAATATGCATATTTTATAGCGGGAATTCAGTGTGGGGGCCTGTGTTAGGCAAAAGTGGTATATCTATACGCATATAACCCAGTTCTGTTTGTTTGTTTGTCTGTTTTGTTCTGGACCCTTTTGTCCCAGGGAATTTTGTTACTTGAGCTCAAAAGATTGACCTTTTATGTGAAATATAGATACAAAATGTTTTAATATGTTTGGTGTGGCAGTTGAATAGACTCGTCCAGTGTTTCTCAAAGTGTGGTCTAGGACCCCTGGGGGTCCCCCAAGACCCTCTCAGGGGTCCTTGAAATCAAAATTATTTGCCAGCTTATGTTGAAAAATAATACAATATTAAAATCCTATCAAACAGTTGTGAGAAGCGGTAACAGTAGCGAATGCATCCAGTTTAATTTTTAACATGGTAAATATTGATAAATATGAGAGCCAGTTTGGTGTAGTGGTTAAGGCACCAGACTAGAAACCGGGAGACAGTGAGTTCTAGTCCCACCTTAGGCACAAAGCTAGCTGGGGAACCTTGGGCCAGTCACTTTCTCTCAGCCCTAGGCAGGAGGCAATGGCAAACCACTTCTGAAAAAACTGGCCAAGAAAACTGCAGGGACCAGTCCAGGCAGTCTTCGAGAATCAGACACAATTTAACAGATTAAAAAAAATTATAAATATAACCCAAACAAAAGCTCTTTTGGGGTCCTTCATAATTTTTAAAAGTTAGAAGCGGTCCTCAAAGATAAATGTTTTAAGAAACACTGGACTAGAGAAAGAAGTCAACAAGTGGAAGCAAAAGCAAAGCACATAACAATAATCAGTCTGTGGCTCTCATAGGGTCTTGTTGATTTCTCAGCTGAAGAGGAAGAGTACTTATGCTGCTATTTCATCATCTCTTTAGTTCTAAATCAAGCAATAGAGTTATGGAAATTTCTGATTTGCTGGTTGCCCATGCCTTTGACAATCCTAGACATTATTATTTAAAGAATAAAATAATGATTGATACAAGCAATGGTAGCTCAGTATTAATTCCAGAAAATCAAAAGGAAAGAAATTTCAGATTATTGGTCAAATGACTGTTGATTGAATAATGTGTATGATTTCAAGTTGCACTTAAACTTTGGTTTAGTAGAGTGGAGAGGAAATAAATATGTTCATATAATTTCATATAATGGAAATCTGTAGTTGTGTCCTATCTGCCCCCAGAGTTGCTGCTGATTAAATATTAAGGCTGTGCATAGAGACAATGCTGTTTTTGTGAACTGTGTAAGGCATAGATAAATTGGAGTACTTTATAATGTACTTTATAATAGGATTATGGAAATAATTGCTTTGGTGATAATAATAGGAGAATGAGGAAAGCAAACTAAATCTAGTCCCTAAACCAAGCAAAACTGAGTGGATGGTAAAGCACTTTTAGTAGTGATTTGACAGATCTTTCGCTTTGCTCCTTAAAAAAATTCCTTCACCACCAGCTGTGCCAGACAATGAAAGAACTCTGTTTTCAGTAATTTGTGAACTCATATACTGCTTCACACATGCCCACAGGAATGGATGCACACACATTTCTTAGCTTTTAGTCCTTCCAAAACATACATATAATAATAATTCAAGACCCAAGAATTTCTTTCAATCTATTGCCTGAGTCTGGAGCTTCAATTTTCTCCTATTTATATATAAATAACATTTGATGGATTTTTTTCTGCGTTGCTTTCTGCCAATATATCATTTTCCAACCAATGAAAAATGCACACGTCATCAATAAAGTGAGGGCAGATGGAAGGAATCTGGTTTGCATCTTAAACACAAAAAGGTATTTTTGAAGCCTCCAAAATTACGACATTGCTATGTAATTAGAAAGCAATTTAAAGACATTTAAAAAACAATTACGTTGCATTTGCATTTCAGCTAATCAGCACTTCAGCTGTTCCTAGCTTCTTTTTTCTTTTTTGGGGTGTGTGGGGTGTGGATTGTGACTATTTATTTAATCAATTTAGAGGGCACCCAATTCTGGGGGGTTTACAGTTTAAAAAGTAAGACTAATGCCACAAAAGTAAACAGTTCATGAGTGGCCCAAAGACAGACATATTAACAGAAACCCCATCCAATAGGGGCACAACATCACCTGTCCCCAAGGCCTGGAAAAATAGCCACGTCTTCCTGAATGTCATCATGGTGTCACCTATGGTGGAAGTCATCCAGATCTTGGGTTGGGGGGGATATTATTCCAGGGGACAGGCACTGCAGCAGAGAAGGCACGCTTCTTGGGTCCCACTAGATGACACTGCTTAATTGATGGAGTGAGTCTACTCTGCCCAGTCTCACCAGATGGACAGAAACCCCAATAACCAAGCCCTATGCCATGAAGGGCTTTATAGGTAATAGCACCTGGAAGCCAGTTGGTAACCATGACATGGGCATAATGGTACTTTTATCATTATATGACCACTCTGTGCCAAAAAATAAGCGTAAAACTACTTAAGTGCCAAAAAAAATATTGAGAGTCTTGCTTAGTATTTTGTTTTTGATAGTATTTGAGGCTATATGGATCTTTTGGAAACATTAAAAAGCATGTTTGTGATGCCTCGATCCATTGACTATTAAATCAGAGTTCCTGACACAAGCCACTCAGGGATATGAAGGAATCTTTATTAAAGCCAGTGATCCATTGCACGTTAAAGACTCGAGTGAATCAAGCTCCCACAACCGACAGTTTAAAAATCTCCAAGTTCCCCCGCACCCCAATCGGGATTCGCAGCTCGATCGCCCTTCCCTTTGTCTCTCAGTTTTCAGATCTTTTTGGGTCCGAATCAACTAACCCGGCGATTTTGCCTTTTGATCTATCCTGGGTGCCGAATCGCTTGGCACGAGACTTTGATCAACATAGTTTGCAGTTCTGTGAATACACCAAACCCCCACTTTACATGTCTGGTTGTTTTACTGTCAGGCACCCCCAAACAAGTGGCGGAATGTTCCTTCCTGGTGCCATGGCAGGATGGCATGGATGACATCCTGACAATGTCTGTGAAAAGGCTGATAATCTAGCCATCTCTCTTATTTAGCAGCTCTATGTAGAGGGCCCTGTTTTTGACATGGGAGTGTATTCATATAGTCTGAGATATTATATTTCTGAGTTCTCCTCCTGCAAGGCTGAATTGGTTCCCCATTATTATTACATTAAATGTGTCAATCAATGTACAGTTTCCTATACTCCTGAAAGTTTTTCAGTGAAGTCCATTGCTTTACTAGTATCACATTCTCTAGGGACAGTTAACAAACAATGGACTTGCTGATGAATGTATGAAATTAAATGTCCATGAAGCAACTCTATACTTTTTTAAATAAGAATTTTATTAAGTTTCAAGCAAAGATAAAAGCTACAGAACAACAAAAAACTACAAAGAAAAAAGAAAAAACTAAAAAAGTGTAGAAACACAAGAGAAAATTTTCAAAATTACAAAAAGAGGTGACATCCGACTTTTAACAGCAAGAATATCCAGCAATTTCCATAATCAATCCCTTACTCTATATTAAACCAAAATCACATTATTTCTATAAATCATTCCATTGGCACATTATAAAAATCACTAAATACAGTTGCTCCCTCCCCTTCTATTAAAAGAAAAGAATATATATATATATATATATATATATATATATATATATATATGTGTGTGTGTGTGTGTGTGTGTGTGTGTGTGTGTGTGTGTGTATCCTAATCAACTTCCCCCCCAACACATTTATTTAATTATTTCCTTACAAGTATTAGCATACATCAAGCTGTATGCTAAGAGTGAACAAAACATCGACTTATTGATCCACCTGACACGGATCTACAGTGAGGACATTGGGATGTCATTTGGACTAGAGAAGTGTGGCTGGATGGTAGTAAAGAGAGGGAAAGTAGTTAAGACTGATGGGGTGGAACTACCAGCAGGCCACATAGCAGACATTCAGACCAGCTACAAGTATCTTGGTATCCCACAGTCACATGGGAACCATGATGAGGAGGCAAGGAAGACAGCAACTTTCAAGTACCACCAAAGGATAAGACAGGTCCTGAAGAGCCAGCTCAATGGGAAGAACAAGATCCACGCCATCAACATGTCATCATTCATTGGCGATCACTCGTAGCCGAGTAAGATTGTCTTCCAAAGGTAAAATTTTAACGGTGGATCCATAAGTGGCTATAAAGGCCAATTCTGGATCCGCACAACCTCCCACAATGAGGGCATAGGTTTCCGGGTGGGAGACGGTCATGATGAGGGTTTGCCTGACGTGCCTTCCTTTTAGCTCTTTTCTCCTTTTCGCCCTGTACTCGTGCTTCTTCAAAGTCCATAGCGCCATTAATAAAGGATGACCTCCAATTGAAACGCTCATGAGTTAGGGCTTCCCAGTTCTCAATGGTGATATTACATTTTTTTAAATTAGCTTTGAGTGTATCTTTGAATCTCTTTTGCTGTCCACCAATATTCCGTTTTCCATTCTTAAGTTGGGAGTAAAGTAGCTGCTTTGGAAGACGATGGTCAGGCATTCAAACAACATGACCGGTCCAGCGAAGTTGATGTTGGATGATCATTGTTTCAATGCTGGTGGTTTTCGCTGCTTCTAATACGCTAACATTAGTCCGCCTATCTTCCCAAGTAATTTGCAGAATTTTTCGGAGGCAGCGTTGATGGAATCTTTCAAGAAGTTGGAGGTGGCATTTGTAGAGGGTCCATGTTTCACAAGCGTACAGAAGGGTTGGTAGTACAATGGCTTTGTAAACAAGCATTTTGGTCTCCCTGCGAATGTCCCGATCCTCAAACACTCTACGCTTCATTCGGGAGAAAGCTACACTCGCAGAGCTCAGGCGATGCTGAATTTCAGCGTCGATGTCAGCTTTTGTAGATAGATGGCTGCCGAGATAAGAAAAGTGATCGACATTTTCTAGTGACACACCTTTAAGCTGGATTGATGGCGCTGCAGAGGGATTGGTTCGAACTTGCTGGTAAAGCACTTTGGTTTTTTTAATGTTAATCGAGAGGCCGAGCTTTTCATATGCTTCTGCAAAGATGTTTAGGATAGTTTGAAGATCTTCCTCGGAGTGTGCACAGACTACGTTATCGTCAGCATATTGAAGTTCTATCACAGAAGTTGCAATTACCTTATTTTTTGCTTTCAGCCTACTAAGATTAAAAAGCTTTCCATCTGTTCGATATATAATTTCTACACCAGTAGGAAGTTTCTCTTCAACAAGGTGCATAATCATAGCGATGAAGATAGCGAATAAGGTTGGAGCAATAACACATCCCTGTTTAACGCCGGATTCCACTTTAAATGGATCGCTTTGAGAGCCATTGTTATTCAGGATTGTTGCCATCATGTCGTCATGGAGTAAATTTATCAGGGCATCCGATTTTCAGAAGGATGGTCCAGAGAACAGTACGATTTACAGTATCAAAAGCTTTAGTCAGATCAATAAACGCCATGTGCAGAGGGCGGTTTTGCTCCTTGCATTTTTCTTGAAGCTGTCGTGCAGTGAAGATCATATCCACTGTTCCCCTGGAAGGGCGGAAGCCATTTTGCGTTTCAGGGAGGATGTCTTTTGATACAGATAGGAGACGGTTTGCAATGATCTTTGCCAGGATTTTGCCTGCTGTGGCTAGAAGGGAGATGCCTCGATAGTTTCCACAGTCTGTTCTATCACCCTTTTTAAAGAGAGTGATAATTATGGCATCCCTAAAGTCTGCTGGAATCTCCTCCCTCATCCAGATTTTTTCGATGAGCTTATGAAGTTGTTGTGTAAGTTCAGGCCCGCCTTCTTTAAAGACTTCAGCAGGAATCCCATCAGGTCCACTAGCTTTGTTATTTTTCATTTGTTTAGTGGCTTTACTGACTTCCTCCAAACTAGGGGGTACTGCAAGCTCATTTCTTATTTGTTTTTGCGGGATTTGCAAGAAGACTTCATCAGCCACAGTAGAGTGACGATTAAGGAGATTGTAGTAATGCTCTTTCCAGCGCAGTGCAATAGAGTCTTTGTCCTTTAGAAGTTTAGCACCATCTACTGAGCGTAAGGGATTTGTACCATGGTTTGTTGGTCCATAGATGGCCTTTATGGCATTAAAAAAGCCCCGTGCATCATGAGCATCTGCAAAATGTTTGGTTTCTTGGGCTTTTTTTATCCACCATATGTTCTTAAGTTCTCTAGTTCTTCTTTGGACTTCTGCCTTTGCACTGGCGTAGATTTTTTTTTCTTAACGGCACAGTTAATATCTTTTTGCCATATCCGGAAGGCTTTCCTTTTCTTGTCAATAATATGTTCAATCTCACTATCGTTCTCATCAAACCAGTCCTGATGTCTCTTAGTCTGGTATCCGATAGTTTGTTCACAGGCTGAAATAATAGAAGTCTTCAATTTAACCCAGTGTTCCTGAACATTTTCAGGAAGTTCCATAGGCAGATGTTCCTTGAGAGTTGATTGAAAGCAAGCTCATTTAATAGGATCTTGAAGGGCCAGTGTATTCATTTTACACCTTGGTTTTCTTCCTTGGAGCCTACAATGAGGGACAATCTTTATGGCCATCGTGGATCGAATTAATCGATGGTCTGTCCAGCAGTCATTGGCGCTCGTCATGGCTCTGGTGAGAAGTACATCACGGCGATCTCTAGCACGGACAATTACATAATCTAAAAGATGCCAGTGCTTCGACCATGGGTGCTTCCATGATGTTTTAAATTTATTTTTCTGGCGAAAGAGTGTGTTAGTAATGACAAGGTTATGCTCTGCACATTTAGTCAGAAGTAAGATTCCATTCGTGTTGCTGTTGTCAACTCCTTCTTTCCCAATGATCCCTGGCCACAAATCAAAATCACGCCCAACTCTTGCATTGAAATCGCCCAGGAGGATAATTTTATCCTCCTTTGGTATCTCTGATAAGATGGTGTCCAGCTGGGTATAAAATAAAATAAATTTTTTCCTTGATATCTTCATCTGCATCTAGTGTTGGTGCGTAAGCACTTAGGATAGTTGCCTGTTGGTTTGTGGCGAGTTTTATTCGGAGAGTTGAGAGTCATTCGTTAATCCCAGTGGGAACTTCTGACAAGAGCTTCACAATGTCGTTTTTGATAGCAAAGCCTACCCCATGTATTCCTCGTTCTTGTTCAGGCAGTCCTTTCCAAAAGAAGGTATAACCTCCTTTTTCTTCCTTCAACTGTCCTTTTCCTGCTGTTCGAGTTTCTTGGAGTGCTGCTATATCGAAATTAAAACGTCTCAGCTCCCTTGCAATAATGGCAGTCCTACGTTCAGGTCGTTCACTATCCATATTGTCTTGCAGTGTCCGTATATTCCATGTTCCAAAATTCATGTGTTTTTTACGACCGCTAGATGGTGACCCCAGTGGTCGCGGTAATCCAGTCAGGGAGAAAAATGAGGCAGACTATGTTTAGGTCACCTTTTCTAGCCCCCTCCCCATATGGGGTGAGCAGAGTGGATCCTAAATAGGGCTGATCAGTTGTGGATACAGCTGCCGAACTACTCAACTGCCTCAATCCTTGAGTCAGGGCGACTGAATCCGTATCCAACGCCCATGTGCTGGTCCATGACTAGGAGCTTCCGGATTTCACAGTTCTGCCCCCATTGCCATTCGTCAGTCGCCATGGGACTTTTGATTGTTTTGGGTTTGGTGTGGTTGGAAGACGCCTGTGCGTGAATTTGTTTTATGTGTGGAGATCGGTGCACAACGATCAGTACACAACCTTCACAGAAAAAGGCTGTAATCCAATGGCATGGATACCATGACGATTGGTGACTTTGTCTGCTGCAGCCTTCATCCGCCTTCGCAGCCGTTGTAACAATACACCTTGTTATCTTCCGCCTGTTCTGCCGTTGAGGACTTTCTTGGATCGTTCTTTGTTTGGTTCCTCCCCCTGGACCTTACCGCCATGGGTGACCCTACCAGGAGTACATGACTCCCGACGGCTTCGCTCACAGGGTTCATTGGGAACACACAAGCCCACTCACCACAACAAGGTGACGATCCAGCGAGTGAGATCAAAATGTATACATCAACATGTATGCCCTGCCAGTCATCAGATACCCTGCCGGTATAGTGAGCTGGCCAAAGGAGGACATGGAGGCTGCTGATGTGAAGACCCAGAAGCTCCTCACAATGTATGGAGGCTTTCACCCCATGTCCAACACCCAGAGACTGTATACCAGCCGAAAAGAGGCCGGGCGGGTTTGGTGAGTGTCAAAGCCACTGTCCTGGATGAGACCCAGAGCATCCAGGAGTACATCAGTAAGATGGCACCTAAAGATGAGCTGCTGAGAGAATGCCTGAAGCAGCAGCAGACATGGAAGAAAGATCAAGCAGTGGAAGTAGCATGGCAAGACAAGACCCTGCATGGGATGTACCATCAACAGATAGCTGAGGTGGCTTACCTTGGGAAATCCTACCAAAAATAATGATAAGCACCAAGAGAACCCACTTCTCCTTGCTGTAGAAAGCCTCTCTTAGGGTACGCGTACTTAAAAGAAATATAAATTGGGTGATTTAGAAATGGGGTGGCTGGTCTTAGTGTCCCTTTAAGGCTACAGCGCGGCTTGGAAAATGGTGACGTCCCAGCCTCCCGGCTGCTCTTATCAGTCGAGCGCGAACACTGTTTGCGATCTTCTGGCTTCAAGCAGCCATCTGGAGGACAGATGGGGTGATTCCAGGTGTTTTCCTTATCCGGAAAAACACTCCTGGGCTTCAGGAAATACCTTCCTGAACCCGAAAAAACTGCCGCGTTGTCAGTTCTGCCCGCTGAGCCCGCGGGCACAGCTGTTCAGTCTGCCATGTCCCCACCAAAAGTCCAAAACAACTCTATACTTTATAGGACTGTCAAAAATTTCACTGTGTGGGTAACTTTGATGTATTGTGCAGATTGTTTATTAATGGATTGGAAAATATCTTGAGGTGCATCCTTTATACTTTTTATAAGTCCTTGCAAAATAATGGCTTATTTCTGTATTTTTTAGTATCTTTCTGTATTAATTCTAATAATATAATTCATAAAAATACATAGACCATATTGCAGTACATCCTCAACAATACTGTTGGTAGGTATAAAGTATTACTGTCATTCATTTTATACAGATATGTTATCAAGAAGGGAAGCTGTGAGACTAACACATCATATAGTGAGTTGCCATCCAGAAATGTCATGATCTGAGAGATGAACTAGGTGTGATGGTGACAGTTCTGTATACTTAAATATTGAACTGCCTCAATCATGTATAAAAAATATCATTAGGGGTGTGATAGAGCTTTCGTTTTGTACACCATTAGTTATTATCCTGTTTTAAAATGAATGCACAAATGAAGAGTACAGTTCTGGTATATGAGCTTAGCTAAGAAGAAAGGAGTGTGCAAGAGAATATCCAGAGCTACACTGGAGGCCAAGTGGAGGTGCTTCACTATTCACTGCTGCTGGGCAAATTGAGCTCATCCTAACCAAACATTTTTTTCTCCAAGGTAGCAATCTGGCATTAAGTTCAGGCAACCTTTCCCTGCAACGAGACCTTGAATAATAATGTGTTTATACTCACCATAAATTGGGGTAATCAAAGGTTTTTTATAGTCTTTTCTTTTCTTTTCTTTTCTTTTCTTTTTTCTTTTCTTTTCAACTTTTCTAAAAATGCAAGCTTCATCAGACTGCATCACAGCCAAGCCTCCCAAGCTGTTGACTCTCTAATCTAACTCTGACATAAATCAAGAATTATGAATAGGCTAGATTTGACATACAGTTTCAAGTTTTAATGGCATAATATTTCTTATTCATGCATCCCTTTGTTTTTAAAATACTACAGCTTATTTTCTATATGATATAAGTAGTTCCATATCTAAGCACACAGAACTACCATGGTCACATTTCTTTGTAGCACTACAGGAAAAACATGCAAGCAAGTAGCAAGGAAGAGAGAGATGTCCAAGAGTAAAATGGAAATTGCTAAATGATGAGTGCAAACCAAGTGATCATTTTACTGTGTCTAAATAGGTGTTGACAGATATTTACTTTAGAGTTCTCTTTAATCCCATGGGCCACTTGCAGCTAAATCCCAATTCTAAATAGAGTCTGCAGCAAAAACAAAACTCCATGCCAGAAAGAGAGCTGGAAAAGCCAAAATGGACTGGTGCCATGCTGTGTTTATGCGAATCATACTGCTTTCCAAACCCTTCTTACAAGGAAGCATGCATACAGTACCTCATTCATGATACTGATATTTGGGGGGAGGGGGGCGGGAATCAGAGAAACAAAAATCTGCATCTATTGCTAGATTTCCTGAAGAACATTACTGGGACAAAAACCTAGAAAGAGAAGCAGCGTCAGGCAATGGAGACTTTCCCTTCTCTATTATTGGGCTGTGAACACATTAATTTTTCAGTCATTAAAAACCTGCCATAGAGACTATAGAAAATGATCATTGTGTGATTATGGTATTATCCAGGTGAAATCCCTTTGTTTCTTCATTAAGCAACATATCCTTTCCCTTCCTTTTAGACCAGGTGAGTAATAGTAGTGTATCCCATTTGCGTCTTGATTTTAGAGGGACAGCTGACCTGCTGCACGCTTATCATTCTCTTGTGCAAAAAAAAAAAATCCTACACCTCTTTTCAGACTTTTCTTAATCATTCTACAGTCAAATCCTCCACACCTTGAGCTCACACAAAACTGCCTTTGGAGATGTGCTGAGCAAGAAGGGGTGAATTTGGCTGGTGTTTGAATAAATCTCTCTAATTTGTGCATGGTTTTTCCACCAATTCACAGAATTCATGACTTATTTTCATCCATGTAACCTCTTACTATATTGGTCATTCCATTTTTCTTTCTTATTAGAGTGAAATTGGACACAGCCCTCCTCCTGCCTACACCCCTATGTCAGGAGTAAGTATTTCACAGACAACCTTCATCCTTTAAGATTTGTTTATCTTTTAAATGTATCCTACCTTCTTTCTCTTCTCTTCATGAACTCCACCATCCCATCTCCTCTCTTGCTCCCCAAGGGTAGGTGAAAGCTGATCGTGTTTTGTCTAGCTGAGTCTAGCTGAATAACACAAGTTTCGGTAACCAGAAAATCCTAAGCGCTTAAACATGACAGAATCAGAGGTTACTGGTGATTAGTATCTGCCTTAGAATAAGTTCTTACTTTATTTTGTTGGACAGTGTTCTCTGGACATTGTTTGGTTACAACTTAAAGATAAGGGAGAACTAAAAGATTGTAAGGTCACTCTTGACTCTAAAAGAATTTGGGAGATTCAGAGTGTTAACTTTGGTTGGCATATTTTATGAAGCTGGGATGGGTGTGCCTGTTCCAGTTCAGGTTGATTTTATGATACTGGAACGGCTTTGTGTATTAAAGGCATCTTCATAAGTTTAAATCTTCCCTGAAAAGAAGGGACCAGATAATAGAACTGGAGAGACAACTAGCTTTTGTGATCCCTGGTAAACCTAACAAAACAAAAATCTAATAAACAACAACCGAAAATGGTCAAATTTAAATTCAGAAGAACTGTGGAGTTCATATAGGTTGAAGGCAAATATAAAAATCAAACCTGAAAGGAAATAATAATTTTAATATGTTTATATGCATTCAAAAAACAATACATACACATACACAGAAAGTGCAGTGTAAGGTTCCTGAATGGAAATTAATTATATCTAAAGAAGATTAGCTCTGAAAGGTTCTACAGATTCCAACAAGAAGAACTGATTATTAACCTGTCAAGAAATTCACACAATTCCAGAACATTCTTCTTTCCTCTTATTTTATGAAAAATACCAACCAAGTCAATAAAGTTCATTCTTGGGACAATATAGGGAAATACTTGTTCAATTATATTTTTTAAACAGCAATGTTGAATGCTGTACTCTAAACAATAATCTTATGGTGACAAGGATTTTGTCTTGGAGTCCATTGGATAGTTCAGATGTCCTCTTCAAGAAGAGAGGAAGAGGTCTGCTCTCACAGGTGGCAATCCCAAATATTCTCCTCTCCCAGGTCCTACAGGGACCTCTGGAGTGCTTGCCTGCTGAAATCAGAGCTCCAGTGTCATGTGGTACAGATCAAGTCCTTTCTCAGGGAGGACTGGGAGAGATTTTATGGTCTACACATGTTTCAAAACCCTCTCACTCTTTAGTCCTGCTCCTGAAACAAGGAGAATGCGTATCAGCTCAAGAACTGGCATACATAGTTTCACTCCCATTATTATTATTATTATGCAGTTCTGTTCAAGGGCCTTCTCCTTCCAGGAGACTGACAACCATGAGCCTTCACCGTCTTGTCTCTGTGCCATTCTTGCACGTTCTTCATAATTCAGACCAGTCCAGTGATATCTAGCTAAGTAGAAATACATATAACTGGATCAGCCTACTATTATACAACTATGTTATTGTTGCTCAAACTAATGAAATAATTCAAAGAGGGGGGAAAGGACTAGAATGTTTTTGCCCCAGTTTTTGTCCCAGAGTTTTGTTTAAAGAAAAATTTTCATGCACGTATAAAGATGCTTTCGCATATGAAAGATCTGATCATTTAATAGGAAGCAAATTGATTCTCAGTGACTAATATTTATAACAGGTTTATGTGTACCCAGGGAACTGTCCAGTAAGGGAGATATAAAGTGGTGGATGAACTTCCCGATACAAAATGATACAAACTCTATACGGTATTGTTGTACCAGTTCAGATTGAAAGGCAGAAGGCATGGGCATCTGGGCGACATATGAGTGTCTCTTGCTCTGAAGTCACTTGTACTCTGCTTCCAAACCCCTCCTGCCAGCAGAAGTTTCCCCTCTCTCCCCAGATCTCTGAGTAGGGTGGCCAGAGCCCTCATCTCTCTGTCGTGGAGGTCACAAAAGGAATCTTTCTGCAGGCCATCTAGTGTCCTTTCCATGACATTTTGTGTTGTGTGCAATTTTGAGGTTTCGCTTGGCAGAAGCATCTTAGAAATTCTAGGAAATGCAAAATGAATTGGCAGGAATAAAAGTAACACAATTTCTCAGACCAGGTTTTGGGCGGTGGGAGGAGACTTGCATGCTGCTGACCTTAGAAGTATGGTTGTGCATAAAGAGGTAAAGGTTCCTCCCGCACATTTGTGCAGTCGTGTCCGACTTTAGGGGCCGGTGCTCATCTCCGTTTCTTAGCCAAAGAGCCAGCTTGTTCTGAAGACGCTTCCACGGTCATGTGGCCGGCATGACAGGCACGGAACGCTTTTACCATTCCACCGAAGTGGTACCTATTAATCTACTTGCATTTGCATGCTTTTGAATTGCTAGGTTGGCAAGAGCTGGGGTGAGTGCGGGAGCTCACTCCGTCATGCAGGGCTAGCAATTCGAACCTCCGAACTTGCGATCTTCAGATCGACAAGCCTGGCGTCTTACCCACTGAGCCACCATGCCCCTTGTATGGTTGTGCATAGAAGGCAATATATTGAAATACTAAGGTTTTTTTTTAAAAAAAAATACAGAAATAACATACTGAGATCAGCAGATTTTGGAAAGACATTAAATTGAATCTGATCCTGATTTATTCATATTTAATGTTGACTTCAGATTTGGCAGTTGTAGACAAAATATTGATGGACTAGGGATGGGCTCTTCTTTGGGTTAGCAGATTATTTGTACGGTAATCTGAAATCGAGGCAAAATGCACTAAGTTTCAGTTCTTGAAGTGTAATATTTGAAAAGCATAAACTAAGCATCTTAAATTATTTTAAGCCGATGTCATTTAAGTTGAATCCAGCAATAAAGCAAGCCTATGCTTGTGGAATCCACTCAGTTCCTTTAGCCAATGCTTGTGGAATCCAACAACAACACTAAAAATCTGTGTAATGTTGACTGGAACAGTTACTGCAAACAACATGCTAAGAACAAAAATCCTGCATAGAAAAGGTATCTGTTGAGCACATAATTGAAAAACTTATATACATGAAACTCACTAAACTCTAACGTTAATTCTGTGGTTTTTCACACAGTGTCTTCTGTTTCTTATAGAATCAGTTTATCTACAGAGATGGAAGTTTGTCTACAGAACAAGGAGTTCCTTTGCCATACCGAACTGCCATACCAGGCCTAGCTCCAGAAGCTCCCATCAGGCAAGGAGCTGCTGAGATCTGTGATGACACTTGCTGCAATGGCACTTTACGGAAACAAGTGGCAAGCCTCTCACAAGATGACAGTATCACTCAGCGGTATAGCGCTGACCCAACGGTTTTTATCCCAGAGCGAGGGCCAAGAACTGAGCTGGATGAAGAGGGGTACATGACTCCAATGCCAGAAAAGGGCAAAACAGGTATATCTCTCACATAGTGATAACCATTTCCCCCCCAGTTTGGAAAAGATTCCATGATCACTGCTCAGAGCCTATTCTGGTTGGACCTGTATACAGATGAAATGAACCCTGGAAGAGAATGGCTGATATCAGCCGGCTTTCATACCTTTATCCCATGCCTTCCTCCAAGCTGATCTGCTAAGTGATACCATTACAACCCATAAGATTTATTAGGACGAAAGACCATTGCAAGGCAGGGAGGTGTCATCTTTTCCATCCAAAGAGCCATAGGTTGCCAGGCTGAGGTCTGGGCCACATGTGCCTTCATGTGCCAATTCACCCATTCATACATTTTTCTGTATGTAAGCTAGCATATAGGGAAAAAACCCATCAAGATGCTGTTTGTCACCTTTAAAGCCCTACAGGGTATCAAGCCAGGTTCCTTGTGGGACTACTTATCCCCAGTGGTTTACGTCCCTCCCACCAGATCTCACAGGGTGGGCATGCTCTGGGTCCACTTGGTGCAGCAGCATCACCAGGGAAGACTTAGGAAGTGGGAAAAGATCACTTTTTGTGACCTATGTTCACATGGTTCTTGTTTAGTACTGGGTTGTTTGAATTATTCTCTGTATCGGTCAGACCAATTCCACCTGTAAAGCTAAAGGGTACACCTACGTGCCTGGCTCCTGCAACTAGCATAACAGACTCCTAGAAAAAGAATCTTGTTTCTCTACGTAGGCTTTTAAAGTTAGATGGAAAAGTTTGTAGGACGTCACACTCTTATTTGTGGCATTGAGAGGAGGCTCTACTTATCAACGACACTGCAAGCTTAGCTAAAGAGGAGGGGTTTCTTTCAGTAAAGGGTTTTTGCTTTTCCCATGGTCCAACTGAACAGCGTGATCATTTGGCAAGGAGGAAATGCATCGCTTGTTTCCTGCTGCCATTAATGTACTCAGCCATATAATATGGAAAATAAAATGAATAGCCCATCCCTGTTATATTCATTGCCTCTTCCCAGGAAGAGGTGATCCTGTTCGGTCAAGCTTCAACATTTGGCTCTGTAAGTAATTAAAATCAATATCGCTCATCCTGCAGTCCATGGGCTTTTATGAAATGCCCTGCTTCACAGAGAACAACAGCGAATCTGAAGGATCAGTCAGCTCAAGCAACCAGAGCTAAAATACCAGACCACTCTCTCCTCACTCCCCACTTTTATGGAATTCCACAAGAATGACTTGGCTTCCTTGCACGTTTTCTGCTTTTGTTTTCGGTTTAATCTATATGTTGATTGTTAAATGTTGAAATACAAAGAAAGTTTTAAAAAGCAAGATGTTTTCGGTATTTTGATCTTTTCTATGTTGTTTAAATCTACATTGATGTCCAAGAATGAACCAATTAAGCATTAGGTCAAAAACAATTATTTTCTCTCAGTCTTGTATATTTTTAAAAATCCCTTTTTATCATCCTCATAGTATGCCAGATAACATTTTGGATGTAATTGTTTTGTTTCCTTAAGAGTTAGTAAGGCAATGTAAAGAAACATTTTTGGCATTACTGATTCTAGTATATTTGGGGCATGTGTGGAAAGCTGTCAGTAGACTGAGCTCAGTTCCCTTGAAAATGAACATGCAGTCTTACAATCTAGCATCCATGGGGTGCCAGATTTGAGCTACCCTATGGGTAAGGTTGAGTGAAGCTTATTTTAAAAACTGTGCCACAGAATAAGGACATAATAATTAAAATACTTCTTAGGCTTTTTATTTCCAGCAGAAATATTCCATGGGGTTTGTATATACCCAGGAATTTACAGATAGATAAATTATACTGGAGAGGCTTGATATCTAGGTGTGAGGGAAATTATTCTGCAAGTCACCCAATTAGCAGCCACTGTTGTAGGGATGATGTGGCAGCAATGACTCATACTACAGGTGCTATCATTTAGTTGGGTGTGGCAGATGATGAGAGTGACCTATAATGTGATTGGTCAGTTTATGTATATAAGCAGAGCAGATCTGGTGTTCTTTCTTCTCGTTGCTGGTAAGCTTCTCATCGCTGTATTCCATCTCGTTGCTGTATCATTTGTTACTGCTGTTGGATGTATTTGGACTGCGTATGTATATAAAGTAAATAGGCTATTTTATCTAATCTCTGCTTGAGTGTCTATTTACTGCATAGAACGTGGATCACTGGAGTCTTGGAAATAGGCAGCAGGCCGCCCCACGGTGCGCACTCTGACAATACTACAAAAGAAATTGAGAAGTTGCCCAACCTTATTTGTCTTTTGATTCAAAGTTGATAAAATATATAGATTTTCCTGAAGCCAAATTGCAAGTTTCTGCAGACCAAATAATAACAACCCAATTCCTTGATTCTGTATTTACCTATTCCTGTTGAGCAGCTTGTTTTCACTTACATGAAATGTGACAGTTTATCTCAGTTGAAAGTCATGTTATCAAGAAGGCACTTTATGATTGTGAAGATGTACTACACTAAATATAAATATAAAAAACATAGCCATACAATAATGCAACACTGCAGAGACAACCAGCATGAGATTTTTTCCTGTGCCAAAAATGCTAGGTGCTAGAAGGAGTAGAATATTCCAGAGCTGTAGTGCTTGATCAGAGAAGTTTTTAACCCCAAAAGAAAAAAGGTCTCAGAGAAATGCCTCCATTATGGAACTTACAGTATGAACAGGCTGACACGGATGGGCAATTTTGTCCATTTCATTTGGGCTCAGTTCCTACCCTTAAATTCATTTTAGGCATTTCCATAAGTGCTTCCAAATTTGTGTTTCAAATGTATGGAGTTTTGTATGTCTTTCCACTCAGATATGCATTTTTGTATGCATTTTTCCTTTTATATATATTTTTACAAGCCATTTCCCCAAATCTGTATACTAGTGCTATGTTTCCTTAATGTACACGTGGTAGTAGAAATTGTTATTTTAATTTCCGTTAAGATCTCTTTCCTCTTTCCTAGATCACCTGAATCCAGTGGAGGAGAACCCATTTGTTTCTCGGTGGAAGAATGGCGATCTTCAAGCACTGGACAACCCAGATTATCACAACAGCCAAACTGGGCAGTCCAAAGCTGAGGATGAATATGTGAATGAGCCCTTGTACCTCAACACCTTTGCAAGCACCTTTGAGAATGCAGAGTACCTGAAGAAAAATGGGTTTCCATTGCCAGAAAAGCCCAAGAAGGCCTTTGATAACCCAGGTTATTGGAATCACAGCCTGCCTCCACGAAGTACCCTACAGCATCCGGACTACCTGCAGGAATACAGCACAAAATATTTTTACAAACAAAATGGAAGGATCCGGCCCATCGTGGCCGAGAATCCTGAATACCTCTCAGAGTTCTCCCTGAAGCCTGGCATGATGCTGCCCCCTCCACCCTACAGACACCGAAACACCGTAGTGTAATCCCAGGGAGACATGGGGAACCCATACCAGCACTCTCCTTGCTCCTCCCCTCTTTTCTCCTCCCCCCTTTTCTTACTTTCTCTTGCCAAATCTTCCCTCCGTTTGATGTCTGCAAAGAGAAGGGACTCATTTCAGTCAGTGGTTCCAGGAATTTAGAAGAAGCAAAAGGAAAAAATGTTTGGCTTTTCTCCCTCTCCAAGCACCCAGAGGAAGAAAATGTCAGACCAGCCAAGGCACACTAGGAAGATCCCATGGCACGGTTGCCTGGCTGGTGTTCTGTATAGGGATCCAGCTCCAGGGCTGCCGAGAAAGTCACCCCGTGTCATTTTCTGTCAGCAGGAAGCCCCAGAGCCGCCGAAGCATTCCTGCAGAAGGCAGGGCAGTTTCAAGAGGGAGGGTAGGAAAAGACAATTTTTATACCATGGGTGATGACCTAATGACTGAGATTGAGCGGCCAATTTCTTTATCCTTTTTTTATTCTCCCCCCTAATCAAAATGGCTAATCCAGCTTGCTTCTGGCCAGTTCCTCTCTCTACTTCTGCAGTTGTGAGCTCTTTTCCAAGGCAGAGACCTCATTCCTTCATGTTCTGGTGGCTTCAAGTCAAAAATTGAATCAGGACAAAGGTTTAAAATATATGTAGGGAAACAAAATAGCTTGGTTTTTTTGAAGGCACAATGCCAATGAAGATTTATATAAACAGAGCCTCCTGTTCATGTTTTATACACATTGAACACAACATGTAATAATTCTCCCCTCCATTTCTTTATCAGCTAAAGCTGAGAGCATTATATAACACTAGAAGGAAGAGTAACACTGGATTTTTAAACAATTTTGTTTAAGGCAGGGCAGGAGGGAAAATGGGGAAAAATGGTAATGGACAGGTAAAACACACTTAGGAAATCACTGGAAAATTAGTTTGCACTTAAACTTTTCTTTTTCATTCTCTTTTATTTTCTCCTTATTCTGAACTGTATTCTGGAATCTGAATGAAGCAATATGGAAGTGACCAGCAAAATAAAATAATTTAAAATGTAAAATGAATAATAATATAAATATATATATATATATATATACTATATCTATATATGAAAGATGACTCTGGAATTGCCAAAACAAAATGAAAATCAAACCTTTGGAACTTCATTCACCAGTGCAACTACTCACAGGAATAATATTGAAGTACCAACTTTGGATGTTGGAAAAGGAGCACATATGAAGGGAACCACCGAGTTGAAGGGGGGAAGGCACACAGGATTGACTTGAGCTCACCAGTAAAGACTAATGTGAGACTGTTATTGAGAATTTTTGCTCTAGCACAAAGAAGAAACACTACACAAGAGTTTAAACAAATTAAGGGTGCTTATGGCTGTTATATTCTCAGTCGAATCTGTAAGTAATCTCCCAGCCTTTATCCATTTATTTTTTACCTTTGGCTTTTACATGCTTATTTAAAGAAAAATAGTTCCTTTCATTGCTGGAATTATTATTATTATTATTATTTAGAATGAAATTGTAGCATTGAAAGGCACAAGAATAGGAAAAAACCCACCTTCATTACCTTATCTTAATATATTTGGAATGCAGTTTTAGGAGAAATCAATTATCTTAGTGTATGCAATCTGCTATTTATTAATTTCAAAGCAGAGAATAAAGGTAGAACAGAGAATCAGTGTAGAAATAATCTTTGTACTTAACTCTTTGAATGGACAGAGTTTAAGGAGTGAAACAAGACACGGATCGTCTTCAGAAATGTAAAGAAGCATGTTAACAAACCCTTGCAAGAAGTAGCCTTTGGGCTTCCATTCTTAACAGCTGATGGATATAAATGCTGATACGCGTAAATAGCAGGTCATTATTCATTCATTCAGTATGCTGTATGATACCATGTCCTCCTCCTTTCAGTGTTCCACAAAGAACAAAACACACATCTCACATGGGTATCAGCAACAACAGAATGATTTTACTGAGGATCAAGGCAGGACTCTGCGTGGCACACACAGCAAGCATCCAGGGCAGATGTTATAGAGCCAACTGTCACCTATGACACCTATAGCTGTGAGCACAAGGACCTAGCAAGCAAGTAGGTCAGGCAAAAAAGAACCCAACCATGAAATCTTGCAACCCAAAATCCTTTGTACAATGCAGATTTGGATAACACATAATATAAACCCTAATTGTTCTTTCCATAATCAACCTAGAATAGTCGCTTGCTGGTATTCTCAAATTGGCAAACTCAGATGTTGATGTTTACAGAAGCATTTGAACTTCTGCTCCCAAAATAAGCTTTCTAACTTTATAAGGAAATTTATTTTTCTTCAAATAAGCCATTTACTTTTCTTCAGACAACAGGGTGCAGCTTGTTGAATACCCTTAGCCCCCAAATTCTCAAACTGAGCTCCACATACTCTGCAGCTATCCATAGAAAAATTATGAAACAGTCAACAATTTATCTGCTTAAGTGTACACTTGATTGTTCCCCCTTTTTTCTTCTTCCTATTTAATATGAAAAGAGATGGAGTCTATTTTGAATAGGGCCAGTTTTTCAGTTAGGCAAACAAAATCATAGCTCTGTAGGCCTCCATCTCTAATTATGATGATGCCAAAATGACAAACAAGCATTATGATAACATGATGCAACCTCCATTCTTTCCCACACACATTGCAGTGTTATACACAACAACATTAGGGTGGAGTTTGCATCAGAATGTCACAACACACATTCCATCACATGCTGTACCTGTGAGGGTCCGATCCTATGACTAATAAATCAATGTTCCAACACAAGCCACGAAGGATATGTAGAAGCTTTATTTTACAGAGAGCGATCTATTTCACTTTAAAGATTCAAGTGAGAGATAGTTGCAAAATCTTACAGCTTAATAGTTTCCTGATTTCCCCCTCCTCTAGAATGTGTTAATCAATTACATTCCTCTCTGTCTCTCACGTTTTCGCCTGTTCCATTCCAGTCAGTGCGTTCCATTTGATCTCTCCATGGTGCTGAATGCTTTTCGGCTAATACACACCTCTCAGTGTTTTGACAGATATAACAGCTTACCAATGGCCTCTCTGTACCCATTGTTCTGAGGCAATAGTTCACTAGTGTCCTTGACTTTGTGAAAGTCTGTCTTTATTGGAGTTGGTACTGTGTTTGCATCTTTCAGCCCCAGGCTCTCCAATAACTCTAGAACCTTTTGCCTCTGACTGAGGAGAAAACTTCCATCCTCTTCTCTGTCAATTTGTATCCCCAAGTAGTGGCTTGCCTTCCCAAGACATTTCACCTCTACTTCCATGTTCAAGTTGGATAAGGTAAAGGTAAAGGTACCCCCCGCACATTTGTGCAGTCGTGTCCGACTCTAGGGGCCGGTGCTCATCTCCGTTTGTTAGCCGAAGAGCCAGCGTTGTCCGAAGACACTTCCACGGTCATGTGGCCGGCATGACGCGCGCGGAACGCTGTTACCTTCCCACCGAAGTGGTACCTATTCATCTACTTGCATTTGCATGCTTTCGAATTGCTAGGTTGGCAAGAGCTGGAGCTAGTGCGGGAGCTCACTCGGCACGCAGGGCTAGGGATTCAAACCTCCGAACTTGCAATCTTCCGATCGACAAGCCTGGCGTCTTACCCGCTGCAAGTTCATTAATGTCCCTTTGATCCTCATAACAGAGAATCAAATCATCCCCAAATGTCAGGATGAACACGTCTCTGCCATTCTTGTGTTGTGTGTAAAGACAGGGATCAGCTTTGCCTTGAGTGAAACCTTGCTTTATTAGCATCTGGTTTAATTTCACATTCCAGGCCCTTGCTGCTTGTTTCAGCCCATAGATCCCCTTCTGAAGCTTACACACTAAATGTCTCTTCTTTGGATCAGTGAACCCTTCAGGTTGTTACATGTACAACTCCTGAATTTCACCATGCAAGAACGCTGTCTTGATATCTATATGCTCTACTTGCATTTTTCTACTGGCTGCTAGACTTAAAAGAAGTTGAATTGTTGTGTGGGTCACAACAGGTGCAAACGTTTGGTAGTAATATTCGCCATACTTTTGTGAATAGCCCTTGGCTACCAGTCTAGCTTTGTACCTTTGGACTTCTCCCTTCTCATTCTGTTTGGCCTTAAAGACCCATTTGCAACCAATGGCCTTTTTGCCAAGAGGTAACTTTGTGAGAGTCTAAGTGTTGTTGTGTTGCAGAGCCTCAAACTCCTCTTGTGCTGCTTTCCTCCACTTACTTGCTTCAGCTGGTGGCAGCTGTTGCGCTTCCTTCCATGATGCAGGCTCCCTCGGCAACAGTACTCCTGCAAGGTAGGACAGTTGCTTGGCCGGAACTCCCTTGTTGGGTCGCGATGAGCGTCTCAGGTCCGGAACAGCAGTCGGGTCTGGATCGTACTGCATCTCTGCCCCTTCTGTCCCTTCTGGTTTCTCATTGTCTGACTCAGGCAGAGTCTCTGTCTTGATGTCCTCTCTCGGGCTTGCCTGCTCACTGCATCTGGAAACACTGGGTAAGGTACCTTGAACAAATCATCTTCACCTCCCCCTTCTGCAGTGCTATTGGCTAGAGGATTTTGATTTGGCTCTGTTTTATCAAAATGCACCACTCCGCAAGTGTGGATTGAGCCAGTCTTAGGATCTGGAACTCTATATGTCCCTGGCCTGGGACAACGGAGGTGGCAGTGCCTCCTGGGGTTGGCTGGCCCCGTAGCAATAAGACCTATGCTACGCTCTCCAATCCATCTTGGATTCTATTCTATTTTATTTTATTTTATATTTGGATTTATTTTTATACATTTTCTACTCTGTATGGTTTTAAATATTTTAAATTTTTAAGTCTTAATTATTGTAACCCGCCCAGAGTCCCTTGTATGGGAGATGGGCGGGGAATAAATTAAATAAATAAATAAATAAAATAAAATATATCCTTTGCTTCCCGGTGGGTGCCCCAATAAGATTCCTTCCTTTGCTTTGGAATCTAATTTGCTTCATTTCCTTTTTGGAATGTTACCCCCAACAGATGCTTGAATTGGCCCACACTGGTAAGTGTGAATTAGCTCAGGGGGCTGTTTAGAGCTCCTGGTGCTTTGTTTTGGAATTGCAGGCCTGGTCGCTTTTCCCTGTATGCAGGTTTTGTACCTTGCATCAGAGTTACCACAGTCCTTGATTTCCAAACTGCCTGCCAATTCATTTCTCTTCATTTGGAGAATTTCACTTGAATCCTCCTTTCTTCAATGACTGGCCACACACGCCATGTCTAGCCTTTCACAATTGAGAAACATTAATCCCTGATCTAGGAATCCTGTTAAAAAGACACCTTTTTGATCCATTATTTCACACTTATCACCTTTAAATCGAATTGTATGGCCCTTCTTCATGAGCACAGATGCACTAATCAGGTTCCAGCTTAAGTGTGGAACATATAAAGTGTTAGTTGCAATCAAATCCCTCTGAGTGGCGCCATTTCTGCACCTTAGGAGAACCCGGCCCTCCCCTTCCACTGGGATTTTTCTTCCATCAGCCAAGCCAATCTCTTATTTTGAACTTGGGTTCAATTCCAGTAAAGAGACTTTGATCCTTCAGCATGTGCATGCTGCATCCACTGTCTAAGGTGAAGGAGGAGCAACTTCTATCAATGGATGAAAATGCAAGAAGAGTTGCATCTGGAGCTTTCTGTTTGTTTTTCTGATCTGCCTTCCATGCCCAACAATTTTTCTTTAGGTGCCCATTCTTGCTACAAAAATGGCACTTGATGGGTTTCTTTGTTTGTGAATCACTCCTCTTCTTCTGACCATCGTACTTGCCCTGAGGCGCCTTTGAAAAATAGCTTGCCTCATGATGGTCCTGCTTGGAATTTCTATAGGGGGCCTGCCTGCTATGTTCAGACTTTAATTCTTGAATCAAATATGATAGGGGTTGTCTGGATCCCCTACAGCTGGCAGCAAAACTTGAGAAATGTTGAGGCAGAGATCCCAATAGAAATCCTACCTGGATTCTATTATCCAAAATCACATCATTGCAAGCAAGCTTGTGCAGTTATGACTGAATTTTGGAAATATGCTCATCTCTATTTGGCTGGAGTTTTTCACTGGATAGCTCTCTCACCAGATTAAAAACTTGGGAATCTCCTCCTTCTCCAAAGAGTTTAAACAATTCCTCCATCATTCCTTTTGCAGTTTCCCTGCATTGTATTTGCACCATTATTGCTCCACTCAAGGAATTCAAGATTAATCCTTGGAGTTTAAGATCATTGGCTATCCAGTTTTCATAGCCTTCTGAATCTGAACTTGGAGGATCTTCCTTCAAAATATTATGTAGATTCAGAATCATTGCCTGCCTTTCCACCCAAATTTTCCAGGGATAAAATTCTCCGGGTTTTAGTTTAAAAATTACTGGATTGTGAGGCAGGTAAACACTGGCCATTTTGTCTAAACAAAAAGTTTAGAAATCACTTTCAAAAAAGAAAAAAAAATCTTCCCTTTATGCTTTATGGCTATTTTCTTGTGCAAGATCACCTCAGCATTTACACTGAGTATTCTCTCAAAAACAACAATGCTCATGCAAAAACAAAAAAAGCCGAAAAAGAAAATTTTTGCTGTTTATATTTTCCTCTATTAAAAATAAATTCTCCTTCTGTAAAAACCTGGGCCCATAACCCTATGATGGCCATTAGTGGACTAGGACCACTGAATGGAGCAGAGCTTAGTGCAGTGGAGCAATAAGCACACACAGAAAGGAGTTTTTATCAAAAATAGAATTAATGAGCACATTAGAGAAATATAGGTTATTGATCTTAACACACTTAGCCCACCCAAGTATAAGAATTTCACGCTTAGACAAAGTAGGTTACAAAAGAGTTCTTACTTTTATTTGGTCCAGTTCAGTTACATCCATTTTGTTAGGAATGATTCTTCTTCTTTTTCCCTAAACTGTGTTCACCCCTAGCCCTCATTGCTGCTAGAGGCTGCATGCAGAAAGGGGAAAAACCTCCTGATTCTAGGCCACATGGCCTCAAGATGGAGAGAGCAGTAGCATGCTGCTTCCTCCTCTGGTGGATGGAGGCAGAGAGAGAGAGAAAGAGGAAGTGGGAGGGGCAACAAGCAGCTTCCTCTAGAAGCACATAGAGAGTTTGCCTCCTAGAGCAATCACCCATATGCTAATGAGGCATGCTGATTTGCTGGAACCTCCAACAGTGCTTTTATATTCAATACCCTGGATTAAATGTTTTAGAACTGCTGGTATAGGAATCCTTATCAAGATAGTTGGAGAGAAAAGTGTTTCCTCAGATAGAAAGGTAGAGTAATAACCTTTGAGTACCAAAAGTCCTGTGGAACTGAACTGAGCTGATGCACATCAGAGCCCTTCTACAGCCAATAAAAAGGAACAAAAGCTTTCATTCACAGAAAACATGGACTCTCAGCCAGCATGAGACACCATTGTGAGTCAAATACAATTGATGGGAATATCATTTTTGGTCCCAAAAGGAGTCTGTGTGGAATCCTATGCATACTGCATAGTGTTTGAAACTGAATACTCCCTTTGCACTAGAACATATTTTAAAGACCACTTAGAGCACTGGAGCATCCTGTTGCAAATTAAAAATGGAAGCCTAGTTATATGCTCTCTCTGTGTGTGTGTGTGTGTATACATACATACATACATACATACATACATACATACATACATACATACACAGCCAGAGCTGTGAAGGGCACTTTAGACCATTATGCTCAATGGTGGGGAAAAAATCCAAGCAAAAACTATACTGGAAAGTGGCACAGAAGGCAAAATTTACATTCCGCTATAAGGTGGTCCCAGTTCTCATTCCCCCTTTCCCCTTCCCAAGACCTATTTGCAAACACATTGAATGTATCAAGTTGTCACATCCTGTCCTTTCACTTTCTGAAAAAGGACCATCCACTTAGGAGTGACTGGAACTCATTTACTACAAAGGGCAATCTTTTTCTTGGTAGTGACAGTTGTCTTCATTTGTATATGTACTGTAAATTCCTCCGTATGTGTAAATCCAGACTTGTCCTCTGCTTAGAAACAGCACTACCACCACCATGTACTTATGATTGGAAAAAGTCAACTTCAGTTGTCCCCCCATTTGCAGCATCTAGTCCTTTGGCAAGGAGCATTGCCAGCCACTGCAATCTAATCTGTTCTAGAAAATTAATACAGATTTTTAGTGCAGCTTAATCTCCATCTCCTTTAAAAACATTCCTTGTTTTAATATCCAGCCTATTGTTCATTTAAATACCAAGGTATTGAATAGGATTAATTTGCTGGGGCCATGCAAAACAGAAGAGTACAAGGGTGAAGGAAGCTGTTGCCTTCTGAATCACTGAAGTGAGTTTATCTTCAGAACTGAGGTCCTTTTGTTAGTCACCTCTGCCAGCTGCTTTACAGCACATATTCTGTAACTGTAGAAGTTATAGAAACCAATCTCGATCAATTTATCAAAGAGTTATGGTACCTAGCAACACCTTATAATAGTCTTCCATAATTAATATTTTTGCAGAACCTTCCAAAAGCATTAAGTAATTGATGTTTGCTTCAGGCAGTGAAAACATGCAACAATTATTATTTGAAGACAGGGATTTGAATACTGGGTACTGTGGCATATGTTCCAACTCTTGAAAGTCATATGCTCCAGGGAAGAAAGTGATATTATAATCATCATCTAATTATTATAACATTACTCTTTGTTGATAGATTTGCCCATCAAAATGGTAAAGCCAAAGATCTAGCCTTTTGTGGTATTTCAGTTTAATCTTTGATCATGCTTGGTCTTGAGAAAGCTTCAATAGAGGCCAGTATAGTTTGGACCAATAGAGACAGACTGAAGGCCTCAAAACCATTACAATGGAGACCTATTGTACAGAATATTCTCTATATCTAATTATTATTTTTTAATATCGTATTTGTTCCTCATGAGAGAATTTCATCCCAACAATATTTAACATTTCTCTTTCTGAGGTATTGGAGGGAATATACTGTATAATACTATTCCATTCCTGGAAATATATGTGTTTGGTTGAAATTTTTGAAACAGTTTTTCCACTGTTGCTGCTTTGTCTTTTTAATGCTGTCACTCCAAACTAATAAACAGATCTGACCATTGATGTCTCCATACAAGTAGCTAAATTCTGTTCAGTTGCAATTGCTATTAGGAAGAGTTGGGCTTGAATTTTGCCTTAGGGTTTCCTTGTATCTTTTTATTTTTATGAGTTTTTGCTCATTGTATCACCTGATTACTGTATCTGACTTTCTTCCTTTGGCATATGGCTATAACTATGATTATAATATTCCTTATATTTGCAAGGTTGTCTTCCCCATGATTGTCTAAACCATGACAGACAATGACAGTCCTGATTTAAAGTGAAATACCCCACATGATAGCAGCAACTGACTTGTTGTTACAAGTCAAATGCTTGTTCATTTGTAAAGTTCTCACACTGCAGAAGTTGAGAGTTCTGGTAAAACAGAATAATTTGGGAATGAAGATATTGTCATCTTGGCTTAAGTTTTCATTTAGATCTAATTTTCCTTATGCCTTAATTATATACATATTTCTTTATTCTGTGCTATACTGTTAAATTCTACTTTCATATGATACTCTTCTCTTTCTACATGAGCAGTAAATTTGCTTTGTAAACAGAAAAATAGGTGGGCTTAGAGTTAGTAGCAGTGCTCTTCAAAAGAAGACATCTTCCAAGGAAATATTTGGATTTTAAAGATTTCCTTGAGGTATGTGATGTCTTTTTTTTTTCTGCCCACACTTTTATCTTTGTAACATTTGTAATTATTTTTGCAATATTTGTAATATTTTAATTTCCTGGGTTATTTTCAATAACTTAAGGTTATAATTTCTTCTGAGTTTTTTTTTAAACTTCAAAATCAGTCTTCTTTATTCAGCCTTTTCAGTTAGAGTCTTACCACTTAACATTATTGGTATCAAGCATTACTTTAACAATATGCCTGCCTGCCATGTTTCTACAATAGGTATTAATTTAATGAGGTGCAGATATTGTTGGAAATAGTTGGTGTTTAATAAGCCTGGGCAGTTGGTATGTTGTAACTGCATTTGAGCTTGCTGTATTTGAGAGCAAGTGAAGGTATTACAGGGTGAATGAAGATAATGTAAATCTTGTCCCTACTCTGTAAGCCAGGGCTTTCCAAAGTGCCGCTGCTGGCGACACGCCAGCGGCGGTGGCACGGCGGCGGCACGGGGGCGCGCGCGCGGTGGTGACACAGGAGGGCATGTGGCGGCACGCGCGCAGCGGGAGCAACACAGAAGAGCATGCGGTGGCGCGTGCGCGCACGGCGGTGCCACGGGGGGGCATGCGGCGGCGCAGTGTGTGCGGCGGCGCGTGCACACACGGCGGCAGCACGGGGGGCGTGCGGTGGCGCAGGGGGTGTGCGGTGGTGCGCGCGTGCACGGCGGCGGCGGCAACGGCTGCCGCTGCCACTGTGCACGCGCACGCTGCCGCTTCCGGGTGGTGTGGCGACACACCACGCTGTGTGTGGTGACACACTTTTGTGTCCCAACACACCGTTTGGAAAGCTCTGCTGTAAGCCTTTCAACCAGACAGTGTTACTTAACTGAATCAAACCCTTTAGCTGATTGAGAGCATCATTGCTCTGGTGATAGCATTTAGAGTTTGAAGGCTATTTTTCTCAATTGCTTTGCTAAAACTTTTATAGAGGTGCTATAAACAGAGTTGTGACATATCCACTTATAAAAATGCAAACGGCAATCCTCCATAGCCAGAGGCAAGAATCTCCCAAGCAAGCTGGCAGAGGTGGTGCCCGTAAAAAAGGAGTGAGGTTTCGGCATACAGTCACAGCTGCCACCTGCATTTTTGTGATGCACAACACATACCCCACAGACGCCTCTGCAAGATGGTGTCTTTTATTTCCTTCAACCTGCTTGAAGGAGGTTTTTACCCAGCTTAAAAGGAAGTGGTAGATTTCCATAGATTTATTCCTTTGTGGAATAATCCTCTAATACTGCACAGAGCAATTGTGTATTTAGGGCTAATTATTACTTATCTTCATGGAAGCAGTAGGGAGCAGCTGAGTAAGGTTTTTGAAATCATTGTGCACAACCACATCCACCCTCTGAAAAAATGCACTTACACAGACAATGGACCTGAATCACCTGGGGCCTGAGTAGGCAAAACGGCTGAGATGCTTAAAGCAGTTCACTTTATATTAAAAAGAGAGATGTTTTCCCCCAAAATCTGTCCATAAAGGGTGACTTTCTTTAGCTACAGAAG
This sequence comes from Charina bottae, assembly GCA_023362775.1. Lineage (NCBI taxonomy): Eukaryota > Metazoa > Chordata > Lepidosauria > Squamata > Charinaidae > Charina > Charina bottae. Next base: position 5,692,694 of record JALMGJ010000020.1, read on the forward strand.
GCAACGGCTGTTTACATTCTCATCTAAAGTCTCTGCCAAGAAAACTGATTGAGAATGCATAATATTTATGCAAACTTTGAGTGGGTGGGGGGGTTCAGTTTGCATTATACTAAAACAGCTGTGAAAAGTTTTGTTTCTTGATTGGTTTGTTGCAGGAGTAGCTGTGTTAGCAGGAATATTGTGGGAGCCATTATTAATTAGAGTCAGTAAGAAGATTTTTAGAAAATTTGAACAGAATAATTAGATAGGAAGAGCATGCGATAGGAACAAGTGGTCATACAGCATTCAGAAGCCATGTGTACTGGACACAACCACCAGTTTGCAGACACTCGGAGATTGTGTTCAAATTAATTTGGGGCATAAAACTCTAAACTTGTCTTTCTTTACTTTATACTTAATAATCATCCTAGGATGTATTCCTAGACTCCCTGTGAGGTATACCAGCGGCCAAAGGCTTTTTCAGATTTTCAGGGAACTCCAACTTTAGAGACACAAATCGAGTCTCTAATTCCACCCTCTTGCAAAAATCCTCCCCAATCACAGACTTCTGAAAACAGGAGAGAGAGAGAAAAAGAGAAGAGAACCAGATCCCTTCCCCATTATCACAAGTATGCTTCCAGTCTTTCAGTGCAGAATTTATGCTAACCCTATACCGGGTGTTCAAGATTTCCTGCCCGCTGCAAATCATTAAGTCTCTGCTCCCTCATGATCTTTCTCGCCTAGAAGGCTATAGGCATGTCCAAACCTCCAATGTCCAAGTGCTCTAGATAGGCAGGTCATTCCCCGGTCAGATTCTTAAAATTGTTTAAAAGTCCTGCACCAGATACGATTTCATGGCTGTGGATTCATCAATAGAAAACACTGATTGTAGCAGATCATAAGGAAAACAGATGAAAATGGGGGCAACAGATCAGATTTTGGGGCTTTAGCTTAGGAAGAGGCTAACTGTACAAGAGGACATGATAGGCACTATTCAGGATAATTGAATGCACTGCAAGATAGACCAGTTGAAATGCACCTTTGGCATATTTGCAAGGAAAAGCACTTTCATTGGGATGAATTTAATAAACTTCATTGAAAAGCAATTCCACTCCACTGACATAAAAGTCAGCTTGGGTTGTTACCTATAAGCACTTCAGAGACTAAAGTATTTTTGGGGGAATACCCACAGTAGTAAACTGTGAATGCTATTTTATAAATGTAGATATGTAATCTGTTATTTTGAAGTGAGGTACTATGAAATATGTAGCATAAATTGGTACTGCTGTTAAATGGGTCGATAATAAAACAAGCAGCTGTGCAAAGGACAAGCTAACTTTGAATGCAGGGAAACAAATGGATACTGTGGAGGTAGAAAATTCATAATCCAGTTCACAGATGGCTTGGATTTATTTTGATTGCTTTCTGTTGAAATCATTGGCTATGTGGATATGGAGATCTGTTTCTTATGTGGACATGTTCATCTGAAGGTCACTTGGACTGTGCAGAAATTAAAGGAGGAGCAACCTAGATATTCACAACAGCTTTTTACACATCTTGCAAGTTCTGAAGATTTCTATTGTAGTCATTACAGCTGTCAATGGGACTAAGTTTGCTTAAATCTAAGTATTATGCCATGATTGAATTATGGATCAAGCTCAAACCCTCTATAATTTCTTCTTGATTCATATGCAAAAATACTGATAGATAGATAGATGATAGATAGATAGATATATATATAGATAGATAGATAGATAGACAGACAGACAGACAGACAGACAGACAGACAGACATATTCTGAATGTTTTGTTTTTTAAAATTATAATTTTTTTCTGTACATAGATACATAAACAAAAATATCTAGGATTCCGTTCTTTTCCTTTCTAAACCTGGATATTTGGCTGCCATTGTAGAAATGGGTTCTAGATCCATGTATTTATTTAAATATAGCTCCGTAATGACTACCTTGCCTCTTTTAGGATGGTAGGCATTATACTCAGGTTTAAAAGTATCTTTGAGTTCATCACTGCACTTGCTGAAGTGAAAACAAATCTTTGAAAATGCAGTGCATGTAGTGTCAAATCAGAGACTCCGTCTGTAGTTCTAATCAAATTCCCCCCTTTTTTTGAAATCCTATTTTTTATTCTTCAATTCTTTTTTAAAAGTATGTGCATATTATCCTTGTTAAAACAAATTATTATAATTATTAATGCAGAAACATGAAAACACTCAAAAGTTTTTATTCAAGATATTTTGAAAGTATGGTTTTGAGAAACACTGGATGATGGCTTTCTTTGTAATGAGTGATACTGGGGGGGCAGGAATAGTGGTATGTTTATGAATTTCTAAACTTCTCATTTATGATTTTCCAAAATTTGCAATTTTGTACTCCTTGCAAACTTATATGTAGCAATTTCCTATGTTCTGGGTACTGTTGTTTAACATGTCAATAAAAAGACCATAATCTTGTGAATCCCTTCCAGGAAAGGCTGATGAAACTGTATTGTGAGTTTTGCATCTTCATTTCATGTGGCACAATGCATTCAAAGTTAGCTGACTTTTTGAAACAAAAATGGGAAAAAAAACCCCTACTGTATGTTAATTTGAAAATGTGAATAGTATTTTTATAGCTTGTTAAAGATATGGCTAGTTGCATATGTAAATAAGGTTAATGTAGCTTTTATTTCCCTTTGTGGGCATCATTGTTTGGAACATGATTGTCTAAGGTTGATTTGTATATAAGTGAATGGTCTGTGATTCCCCTCTCTCACCTTCCCCCTCCCATTTCTCCCCTATTGGTTGATCTCTTTGCAGATCCTGACTGCATTTTGACATTCTGTGTGATTCTGTGTTAGCACTATTGTGGTTTGTTCAATTTCCTGCACTTGCTTACACAGTAGGATATGACAAATTGTGTGTGATGTACTGTTATTTTAACTTTTAGTTTTTTCATCTTTCAGCTTTGAAGGAATATGCACTGTTAAAAATACACAACTGATTTTTGTTAATATTACTAGGCATTCTAAATATTTTAGTATGATTTCCCTTTCATACTGGGTTTTTTGTTTCTTTCTTGGGAAGCTGGGGGAGAAATCAGTGTCTTCTTTTTCTTGGTGTGATTACTTCCCTCTCAAGTTCCTTATCAAGGTCCTTTAGGGTAGAGCTTTACCTGTTTGTTAAGGCAAATGTAGACTTCAGCCTGCTTTCGCTTCATCTTACACTGATCATCCCAGCTGAACAATTTGAAAACTGTTCTGCTTTTTTGTTACATGAATCTGTCAGAAATATATTTTTAATTTAATATAAATGAAATTCAATAAAATAGAAAACAAAAGCTGCATTGTGTGAAGGTCTCCATTTGTCACTAGTACTGGTTGGCTTTCGTAACCATGCTGACTTGAACGCTGTTCCACATCAACATAGAAGCGGGTGGTGCTGATTGCCATCTTCAGGCCATCTTGGCATTGCCACCAAAGCAAAGGCATGGAAGTGAAGCAATCTGGACCCTGGGCTGATACATACTGCTTGAACTCAAGGCCACTCTGAAGAAAGAGACTGGGATGTGAGAGCAAGCAGACGGTTAGGACTCCCAGTCTCCATATTGAGAGATTTACTGTAAACGTTTAAAGAATTATAGAAAATGTTGGTGCTAGAAAGCATTTTGATACTAGCTTGGTCAACAACAGAATTCCAAGTACAATCCACACATGTATGATTGATTCCTTGGAAGTATTCCCAGATAATCTGGTGCAGCTTGCTACAGTCTTGTCTTACATGTCTTGTCTTAGTATATGAGTGTAACAAATGGCATACATGTTGGGGCACACTGAGCATCAAAGCTACTGAATTTTACTCCAACTGTACTCTACAAAGGAGTTCTGAATATTGGTTGAGTGGACATATACAGAAGAGGAAACAAACCAGTAGATTTGTGGTAATTATAAATACTCCCATATGTAATACAGCTCACATGCTGTGAAAACATCGCATTTTGCTTGGGCTTCAAGTATGAGATACGGCTTCTTCCTAGAGCGAGCATCTCTTATGCCTTCATAGGTTACACTTCAGGCATGAAAACACAACACAAGAATATATCTGGACTATGCTGAGTTCCTGCCAGTCACGAGCAATGAACTGGGCATGCCTAATGTGATGCCCTCGATCCGTTGACTATTAAATCAGAGTTCCTGACACAAGCCACTCGGGGATATGAAGGAATTTTTATTAAAGCCAGTGATCCACTGCACGTTAAAGACTTGAGTGAATAAAGCTCCCGCAACCAACAGTTTAAAAATCTCCAAGGTTCCCCCCCCTTCAGGATTCGCATCTCGATCGCCCTTCCCTTTGTCTCTCAGTTTTCAGGTCTTTCTGAATCAACTAATGTGGCAATATCGCCCTTTGATCTATCCTGGGTGCTGAATCGCTTGGCGCAATACTTTGATTAACATAGTTTGCAGTTCTGTGAATACACCCAAACCTCATTGCCAGCATTCTCCCCTACTTTATGCGTCTGGTAGTTTTACTGTAAAGCACCCCTAAAATGACCCTGTGAGTTTAACAGACTGATGGGATGTTCCTTCCTGGTGCCATGGCAGGATGGCATGGGTGTCATCCTGACATACCACCCCCCTAAAAATAAATCCCCTGCCTTTAGCGCTTTATATACAAAATACATTACACTCCACCCGTTATATAGGGTGTTGTGAGGATCTTAGAAACTTTGTAGAAAAATACACCTTCTCCCCCATTTTCTGTTGCCATTCTGGTGCCCTTTTGCGGTCAGCATATTTCTTGTAAGTTTCTTTGGCACCTTCCAATGCCCTCTCTATTGTTGGCCACCCATCAGCTATGTGTTTCATCCACCCATTAAATGGGACGATTTTGGTTTTATCTTTTGGCAACTCCGGGAATGCCACCAACTCTTGCCCGTTCACCACTTGGAAAGGGGGAAACTCCGTACTCTGGTTTACTGAATTGTTATAAGCCACTTTGGCAAATGGAAGTAGATCCACCCAATTGTCCTGCTGATAGCTGATGTAGCATTTAAGGTACTGCTCCAACACTTGGTTAGTACATTCACAGTCTCCATCCGTTTCCGGATGACGGCCGGAGCTTAAGCCTTGTTCCATGCCAATCATCTTTAGGAATACCTTCCAAAATTTGGAGGTGAATTGTACACCCCATTCACTTATGATTCGTTCACGGGTCCCGTGTAGTCTATAAATGTGTTGCACAAACATCTTGGCTAGCTGTCCTGCATTTGGTATATTAGTGCAAGGAATGAAATGGGCTTGCTGAAAATAAATTGGTTACTACCCAAATCATTGTCTTCTTGTGGCTCTCTGGTAAATCTACTATAAAGTCCATAGCTATCTGTTTCCAAGGTTGGGTAGGGCTTGCCACATTCTGCAATAGTCCTCTGGGTTTTCCCCCAACTCTTTTGGCCATGGCACAGATTGGGCAACTGGCTACATATTCCTCCATGTCTTTGCGAAGGGATGACCACCAGAATTGCCCCCTCAAAAGGTGCAAAGTCTTTAGGAATCCAAAGTGCCCAGCCGACTTCGCATTGTGGCATCTCTCAAGTATTTTCCTTCTCAGGGGCTCCGGAATATTCAACCTATCCCCACTCCACCAGAAATCCTGTTTCTCTGTCAGGTTTGCTTTATTAGTTTGCAACCAGACATCAGTTTTTAGTGCCAACTGCAGCTCATTTCATAAATCCCCTTCTACTGTTAAATTAGGCTTGGACTTCTGAACCCTTGTGACCTCTGCCATCCCCAATTGTTGGGGGGGAGATGATTGAATCTATTACCTCTTCCCTCTGGCTGTTGTGTTGTGGTAGCCAGGACAAAGCATCGGCCAAAAATTCTTTCCTCCAGGTAAGTACTTTATAGTGAAATTGAATCTACTAAAGAATTTCTTTAGAATTTAATTTTCTTGGATTGCACAGTGCTTCTAAATTCTTGTGATCTGTCCAAACTTCGAAGGGGTATGCTGCCCCTTCTAGTAAATGCCTCCAATTCATCAAAGCCCAGCGTACTGCAAATGCTTCCTATTCCCATATGTGCGAGCAGCATTCCGTGTCAGTGAACTTGTGGGAAAGGTACGATCAAGGTCTCAGCTTCCCCTCCCCGTCCTTTTTTAATAAAATTCCTCCAACAGCAACATCTGATGCGTCTACTTGTATGATTAGGGGTTTCGTGGGGTCGGGGTGGTTTAATACTGGCTCCGAAGTGAACAATGCCTTCAGCTGTTCAAAAGCCTCTTGGCAGTCTGTCATCCACTGCAAACTCACCCCTGGTCTTTTCACCACCTTAGGATCCCCCTTCCCCTTATTCTTTAGCAAATCAGTGAGAGGTAAAGCCACTTGTGCAAAATTGTGTATGAATTGCCAGTAAAAATTTGCGAACCCCAAGAAAATCTGTAACTGTCTCCTAGTTCGAGGTGGTTCCCAAAACACCACATCTCGCACCTTTGCCAGATCCATTTCAATCCCTTTGCTTGATACCTGATACCCCAGATAATCTAATTGCACATGAAATTCACATTTTGACAATTTAGCATACAATTTATTTTGCAGTAACCGTTTCAGTACTTCCCTCACCAAAGACACATGTTCTTCTATCATTTCAGTATAAACCAGGATATCATCTAAATAGACTAACAACCCCTGGTACAGGAAATCATGTAATACTTTATTTATTAAATGCATGAAGTACAGATAGCATTCAACCCCCAGTAATCAGTGCACAATCTCAGTGATCCATCCTTCTTGATTCTGAAAAAGAACGGGCGCAGCCATCGATGAAGTGGCCAGGCGAATGAACCCTCGTTCTAAGTTTTTGTCAATGAACTCCTGCAACACCTCCAGTTCCTTGGGAGTCATGGAGTACAGCTCAGTTCTGGGCAATTCAGCACCTGGTTCCAGTTCTATAGCACAGTCTGACTTCCTATTAGGTGGGAGCTGGTTAGATTCAACTTCTCCGTACACCTCTTTTAAATCTCTATACTGCACAGGGATGAGATTGTTCCCCTCTCCTGCCACTTCTCCCCACATCTCGGATGCTGCACCTATTAGCTCAGGTTCACCCTTCCTCTCTCCAGGGGTTAACCCCTCATAAATTCCATCAGCAAAAGTTAATTGCCCAGTGACCCAATTCAACCAAGCCAGTCCCAATACTACAGGTTGATCAGAAATGGGAGACACTATAAATCTCAAAGTCTCTTCATGGCTTCCTATTCACATCTGAACCACTTCGGTGCAATACTCTACTGGGCTTTCATCTCTGTCCCATCAAGTTGAATGAAACTGATGGGCTCTTTCAGCCTTCTCGCTTTCAGTCTGTCCAGTCACTAGGGTGGGATGCATGAGACATCTGGTACACCCTGAATCCAACATCCCCACTAGATTCATGCTGCCATGACCCCCTAATGTCTCTATCTGTAATCTCACCAGCATTGCTGGGCAGTGTCCACTCACCATGGAATCTTCGCACCTATTTATAATTGCCTGCCCTTCGGTGCCGCTTAGAACAGGCTCTCGTTGTTTCCCACTGGCTGGAATTCTTCAGTCAAGTATCCTCCTTCCGATAGGGCTTCAGAACCCTTCCCTCCATCACAGCGGCCGTGGCTCCCTTGATCTTCACGTTGACTATTAAATCAGAGTTCCTGACACAAGCCACTCAGGGATATGAAGGAATCTTTATTAAAGCCAGTGATCCATTGCATGTTAAAGACTCGAGTGAATAAAGCTCCTGCAACCAACAGTTTAAAAATCTCCAAGGTTCCCCCCTTCAGGATTCCCGGCTCGATCGCCCTTCCCTTCGTCTCTCAGTTTTCAGGTCTTTCTGTGTCCGAATCAACTAACGTGGCAATATCGCCCTTTGATCTATCCTGGGTGCTTAATCGCTTGGTGCAATACTTTGATTAACATAGTTTGCAGTTCTGTGAATACACCCAAACCTCATTGCCAGCATTCTCCCCTACTTTACACATCTGGTAGTTTTACTGTAAAGCACCCCCAAAACAACCCTGCAAATTTAACAGACTGATGGGATGTTCCTTCCTGGCGCCATGGCAGGATGGCATGGGTGACATCCTGACACCTAAACAGACCCATAGGGCTTTTTGACACCCACCTGCATTAGACTTTGGCATGAATTTTGCCATGCATTTACAAGAGCAAAATATCACTATCTTCTCTCTGTCACTCAGAACTATTGGGCCCCACTTATTCTGCATATGGTAGAAAACAAAACAGGATTAAATCCTGTTAATTTTGTGAATCTACTCTAGATAAAATGTAAGATTATATCTATCATGTTCAAAATAACATTAAGATTAATTATTATTAATTAACATAATTAATATTAATTCATAATGAATTAATTAACATTAATTCAAATAGCAAAAATCCATTGCTTTCAAGTCCAATTTTTTCCAGGCTACAAATTACATTATTAGCAAATTGGCAATATATATCTTAGTAGTATAAACAGTATATCACAATTCCTATCAGTCTGAACTGCTACGATAATTTGAAGAATGAAAAATCAAAGCATTCTCATATTCTTATAATATGCACACATCAGATTTTGAATGAAACACATACCTTTTTATTGCTTCTTCCCACTTGATCATATTTCTCTTGGATGGTCTCCTAAATAATCAATTATGTTTGTTCAATTCACAAGCCCAGGAGAGTGGTGCATCCACATTGCTTCAGCAGAATAAAATAGCATCTGCTTCTCTAAAAACCTTGAGAAAGAACCTGGGAAGAAGTTATAATAGACTGAATCATGTCTAGTTTGACAAGTGATCTACCACAGTTGCTAGATTAGCAGGTCAGTGAGCTCTGACATTTTTAAAAGGATTACTATGATTCAGCAGCTACAGATAGGTTTCCATTCATGTTTCTTTACATGATCTTACATTTGGAACCCAAACAATATCATTGGGAGTATATTACAATTATAATCCAATAGTGAACTCTCATCCTATCTGCTGGCCTTCCCTCCTCTTCACATTTTTAAACCATCTTCTAATACATGTTCACTAAGAGATCTTGAAACAATGTCTCAACATGTGTTTAGTTAATTGAACCAAATTGTTACACATAGAACTCTCCCTTCCTATTAAAGGAGTTTTTATTGACATGTATAAAGCACATTGAATCAAACTATTCAAGTAATGTCTTTGGGCTGGAAAAATACAGCTAATTTGAATAATTTCAGCTGGGGAAAGTTAATCAATTTAAAATTACAAAGAGTAAATGGAAAGTGAAAAATAGAAAACAGAAAGAAACACTCATAGACACACACACAGGTACTGAAATGAGAGAGAAATGAGAGAGCTCCTGGAGTTGATAAAACCTCCTGAAGTCAGAAGGGAGGTTTCAGGACTTGGACAGGGGAGGTAGATTGGTGGATCTAGGCAAGAAAACAGTACAATGGATTCAAGCTTGATGATTCATCTGTTCTCTTTTTCTGTCTTTCCTTGGATGGGACCATGCAGCTATAGCTGCCTTTGTACTATAGACCTTGAGAAACTTCTTTTGGAATCAATTTTAATGGCCTTATTGACTTCCTCAGCCAAGAAGCACAGTGGCTTAGCCTTTAGGAGCTAGAAACAACAATGGATATAATTGAGAAAAACCAGGAACCCTTGTCTCAGATCTATGGGGATCTTATCTCAGTGGGGCTACCAAGGTTTCTATGAAAGCAGCAATCCAGGGCATCTCTCTCTCTCTCTCTCTCACCCCCTCCCCCAGTGTTTCTCAACCTTGGCAATTTTAAGATGTGTGGACTTCAACTTCCAGAATTCTGGGAGTTGAAGTCCACATATCTTAAAGTTGCCAAGGTTGAGAAACACTGCTCTAGATCAGAGCTTTCCAAACTTTTCATGTTGGTGACACACTTTTTAGACATGTATCATTTCGCGACACACTCTTACATCAGGGCATCATTTCGCAACACACTCTCACAGCAGGGCACAAGGCAGGTACTAGGACCTGCACGGAATCCTGGCAGGGTTTGGAGGCAGCAGCAGCCATGACACACCCAGACACTGCAGCCAACACACTAACGTGTCCTGACACACAGTTTGGAAAGCTCTGCTCTAGATGTACATCTTTCCAGGTTTCTCTGAAAAGACTGGATGAAAAGTCCAGAGATTTCAGGCTCTGTTCCATTCACTCCTTGGCTAGGAAGGTACAATTATCGTAAATAAGTGGGGAGGAATGCCAAATTACTAGTCTTGGGAACTAGTGATAAAGGAAACCCAAATCTTGATTGGCTTTAGCCCACCAAAACCAAGTGTCATCCTAGAAGGAGTATAACATTGTAGGAGAAGCAGAAACAGAAATATGATTCTTCAAAAGTACTTGGCTTTAGCTTGAGTGACTCTTTAGCTGGGAAACACACTCTGGATTGGATTAATGTATGACCAGCAGAACGGATAAGGCTGATCTAATCAGAGTCTCCCTGGAGCTATACTTGTCACACAGATGCCTTTAGCAACACACACAAGTTTACGTAAGGTTAGTTTTTTTTTTATTTTTTCCAGAATTAAAAAAAAAAGTAGAACTAAAATTAACAAGATGAGGCTCTTTCCAAAAAGCACATCTCTTGACTCCTAGGACTCATTCAAAGTGGCCTCTTTACTGTATGGCTGCACTACCCCATAGTCAGGCTGGAGGAACTCTTTAAAATCTGTGCCTCCCACTAATGTCCAATTTTATTTGTTCAACATATCAAGTGTAGAAGGGTTGGAGTACTGTCCCACACTTCCAGATAAAAAGAAATAGAGAGGCAGGTAAAACGAAGGTTGTTCTCCACCACTACAGGCACACCAGATGCAATAAACGTAGCGTGTGCTTGTGTCTGGACTGTGGACCTCCTCTCTTTTCCTGCTGCTAGGACTGTAACACAAGGGAGGGGAAAGGGAATGGAGGCAAAGGTGATTTGGAAGTCAAGCCAGACGGAAGCATTGCATTCTTCCTAGCTTCGATTGACATCTTATCTAGAGAAGGCTTGGGAGGTTGATGGATCAGATCAGGCCAAGCTACACAAATCTGCCTGGGTTTTATTGGAGGTTATGACTGGGGTATATTCATAGCCAGTGGTACTACTATTCTTGCTGAGGGCCTTTCCCCACTGCCAAGTTAAAATTTATTTATTTATATTTATTTAGCAAATTTATATAGCCGCCCATCTCACACAACTGACTCTGGGTGGCGCACACCATTAAACCACAAAGCTAAACAATAAACATAATTCAAACACACCATTAAGAACCGTAGAATAACAAAAAGACAGGGGAGAGTGCATTCTGAGCTTACCCACAATGCAGCCATTTAACAGGCTCCACACTTCCACGGGATCCCCAGGCATGATGGCAAAACCAAGTTTTAAGGGCCTTCCAGAAGGGCCAATCTCAAAATGCTAGCCACTCATGTGTGGATCAGCAAACAGCTTTATTGGCATGAAATGTGTTGCCTCCTTTATCATGTACTATCCAGCCTCTATTGTGTGTGTCGCAAGCCACTGTCAGTGGGTGCTGCCGTTGGCTGAAACCTTCAGCTGTGCTGCCCTCCCTCTTCAGCCTGTCACCAGCCCTTGGGAAATACCCACCCCTCATGGCACCCCAGCAGGAAAGCAAGGGGTCAGACCGCATGCTGTTGTAACCTAAGTTAATTAAACAAACAAACAAAGAAAGAGTTATAAAAGACTCTAAGACATACACATTACTTTTATTCAGGCATTCTCTCCCCCCTTTTCCTTTTTTGGTATACAGTAGACACAAATGTTGACTTTCAGACTCTGTGTTCAGTTCAGAGTTTGTCACATCATTTCATCATTACACTACTTTGTTCTGTTATGCTACTTTATTGTCTTGTTATTTAGGCATTGTGCTAAACCCATAAGGGGTGTAGAGTTAAAGCCCTTCGAATACTGCCGGCTAAGCTGCCTAGCGCTACTGCACAGTTCTGATAGACTAGAACAGAGCTTTCCAAACTGTGTGTCGGGACACGTTAATGTGTCGGCTGCAGTGTCTGGGTGTGTCGCGGCTGCTGCTGTCTCCGAGCCCTGCCAGGATTCTGCACAGGTCCTAGTGCCTGCCTTGTGCCTTGCTGCCTCCAAACCTGCCCTGCCAGGATTCCGCGCAGGTCTTAGTGCCTGCCTTGTGCCCTGCTGCCTCCAAACCTGCTGTGATTCCGCACACGTCCTAGTGCCTACCTTGTGCCTTGATGCCTCCAAACCTGCTGTGATTCCGCACAGGTCCTAGTGACTGCCTTGTGCCTGGCTGCCTCCAAACCTGCTGTGAT